>JARHVA010001620.1:2240000-2425000 GCA_037957365.1 Torreya grandis
GGAAGATAGATTTGTAGTGAAGCATCTAACCTATAACGGATATAAGCCAAGGAAATTGGTTCAAAACAACCTATATGATGCTCTGTATGAGGTCTTTTTTTACTAGTTACTTGAGAATGTGTACTTGTGGTTAGATGTATATTCAACCCACCAAATAATGAGATATGGGTAACATAATGAGTGGATGAAGGAATGCCTAGAGATTTTTGAGACCTTAGATACCACTTGGGCTAGAGCAGTGGATAAATGGTGTCAAGAAGCACTAAATAGCTACATACTTGAGTTCAAAGTCTCAACATACTCATTCCCTAAATAAGTAGAGTACCAGTTCTAACATGAACCTTAAGGTATGTTTCTAAAGGAATTTATCATAGAGATCAAAAATATAATGGTGGATTATGGTTTTGAAAATTTAGGGATGGAAGGCTAAAGTCCGTTCACATATGAGCATTGCAAAGGGGGAGAAGGGGATTTGTAGGTGAGGCAAAATAGAAAGGGATAATCCAAATTTACACCTGAGAGATCAAAATATAGACCTATAATAGGAGATGACACAAACTAATGAAAATATGGAACTTGGAAGTTTCGAGAGAACCCTTAGCAAGTGGGAAAGGCATAAGGAAAGATCTCTTAGAATACAATAACATAAGGATGAAAGATATAATGAAGTGATGGATCAAATTCAATATTTGATAGATGTGGAATTCACTAGGTTCCTATAGGATTTGGTGATAGAAGATACTCTTGGCGTGCCTATCCCTTTTAAAACTAAGGTGCATGCTCATACACTAGATCCCCCACTTGAAGAAATTACATAAGTAATAATTGACCCTATTATCGAAATAAATCTTTGATTTTTTGAAGACTTGGAGTGAAACTTTTGTGATTGAATAGATTATTCCATATGAGAAGAAGAGTGTAACTAACCCTAAAACATTGGCCACTAACTCACTACAATAAAATTTGAGTGCAAGTATACCAACTTATTCAATGTTAGTAACACAAAGTGGACAAAAAATTATAGGAAGTGGTTTGATGCCATAAGTAAGTAGTATAATACCATTAACATCAACTTCACCAATAGTAACAATGGGACCAACACCTAACCTAATGGATAGAGCTATTGGAGGGCCACCACCAAGATAGACATTAGGGTGATAAACACCTTAGATCCCAACTACCCCCCATAACAAATATACTATGAAATGGCCATGCACTTACCAAAGTATCATGATGTGGATAATGTTGCAAAGCTTGTGCTAAAGTGTGAAATACAATGATGCATATGGGGCATAACCCAATCAGAGTACAAGGTAACCCATTTTGTGACCAATTTTCTTGATTGTGCCCATACTTGATATATGAAATTTGATCGTAACTAGGCTATGGTTGATTATGATACCCTAAAAGAGCATTCCTAAAGGAATTTGAAATTCTAGAGTTTGAATAGTAGAGTATCACCATGCTCATAGAGATTACCTAAAGAATCTCATAAAGTGTGTGCCTATATAAAATAAGGTTCTAAACTCTCCTATCAAACCTTCCATATGATATTCACCCTTTCTAGCATGCATAATGGTTCATTGGAGGGTTGCTAGTACTATTATGTTCCATGATGACTTTTGCAGATCCTCATGAAATGTTTGAAGACAATTTTAGAGCTGAGGTAGTTGAAAGCACATATAATAGGATCAGCCCATTTATGGAGGCATATATTGCATTTATTCCCTTCCAAATCCAAAATATTATTGATATCTCTTTGCATGACACTCAAAGTAGACTATGGTGCACTGACTATGAAGTAGAAGGCCATAATCAGACTAACTTCCCATGAAGGAATATATGCAATTTGATTCTAAGCTACAAATTCTATCAAGAGGTACATAACATCAACAACTACCCCTTATTGTAACATACTATCCAAGTCAACATAATCATCTATTGTTGGTTTTACGATGCCTACACCCATACCACTACTAATTGTTGTGTGATTGATGTGATGTATGATAATATGGAAAGAGATGCACAACAAGCCAATATAGTATTCAAAGGGTAGGTTGACCAAGGAAATGAAGGTTATGGTCAACAAAATATAGGATTTAGGATATAGTGAGGTGATAAAGGGTGAGGTAGAGGATGCAATGGTAGAAGATTCCCAAGCACTCATGTTATAAGTGTGGCTCGATAGAGCATTATTAACATAACTACCCTACACATCATATGTGTGGGTATTATAGAGGGTCTCATAAAGTCAAATAATTCCCCAACTTATACAAAAATTTGATTTAAGGTAATCTTGACATAGATAAGGGTGTGAGAATAATCAAGTACGAGCTGAAGATGAACAAGTGAACCCCTGATTTAATAGTTTTGGTAATATTGGTGTTTTATTCCTGATTTAGTTAAAGGGTCTAGATTAATAAATCATTAAATAATATACAGTAAATAAGATATGAATTTTTCAAATTTATTTGTAATTAGAGCTTCTCTAAAAATAGTAATAAAAGGGAAAAAAAGACTTAGCTTAAACTATGATGATCTGACTGAGATAAGGTCTGATATTCATTATGCAGGCCTATGACACTATCACAAACAAGTGTTTAGATTTCATTTTTTATTGGATAGGAGCATAAAAAGTGGATAGGAGTGGCATTGATGATATAGTCCTTGTTTTATGCTATTTTCCTAAGAGTCTGAGCTTTTTAGGTTTTGTTTGACAAGTTTATATGACATTTCTAAATTTATGAAGCTTCATTATCGATAGTGCTCCTTAAAGAGATGATTTTCTTCATTTATAATCCTTCAATGTACTTGAACAATAATTTAAAAGATAGGGAAAAGGATTTAGTGTGTGTAATATTCACTAGACATATTTCACACCCTGTGTGCGGGCATGCTGCCTACATACCAATATTTTGAAGAGGGATCAAGCCATATGTAGTTCTCCCTTTGAAAGTGCTTGGTAAAATTATGATATGAAAATTCAAGGAAATAATAAACTAGGTGTGCTTAAGATGACTACGGACTAGTTTAGAAATTTAAAGGTGCTTATAACTATACTAGATGGATATATGGAGAGAATAGGGAAGATTTCATGAGTGGTTTCACTTGTATTCTTAATTACTTGATAATATTTGCCAACCCTTTATAAATGATCTTTGAATGGGATTTTATATGGATCTATTAGTCATGGATTGAATTTTCTCATGTTAGGTTAATAAGGAGAAGGATGGGGAACTAGAAGGAATTGACCATTGGGGCCAAAAATGAGCTTGGATAATAGTGCTAAAAGCATACAATAGTAGCACTAATGCTCCTATCCTAGTGTGGTGATATTGTCCTTGGCATACGGGACCTATGGGATGGATTAGTCATGAAAAGAGGGTCTTAGATTATCTAGGGCCAAGTTTAGAAGGCTATGGATGATTAGTAATATGTGAAAATATGACTATTAGGGTCATGAGAGAAAACAAGAGGGACCTATGGGTCAAGTGTCATTAACCATGCTCAAGTTACCCATTTTTGTATTTTATATGACAACATTTTCCCCCTCTTTATTCTAGTGGTGTAGTAAAGTGAAATAGTAGGATAAATAAAAAATAGAAAGTGTACCTAGACTTACCTATGAGGGTGAAGCTCATGAAACTTGTGTGATGCTACGTGTGCATAGAGAGAGCACATTGTGAAGTATAAAATTACAAAATAAAAAAAAGAGTAGATAAGTTATTATTAGATACTCTATATCTAAAATAAGAACATAAAAATTTGGATAAGAGAGAGAGGAAGAGAAAGGAATGAATACACCTCAATAGGTATAGAAACAAATATAAAACCTATTGTGATGTTGAGTGATGTTAAATAATTATAGATGTGTGTTGTACCAAGAGTAATATATTGAATAGAGTTGAGTGCTCAATTCCCCAAAAAGTGGTTCAAGAATGTAAAGGCTGGCCCTTTGGCTCCATTTTCACCCACTAAGTGAAGCTAGGTATTCATGCATGTGTTTATTGATGTTTAGACTATGTGTTTAATCCTTCTAAATAGGTGACTCAAGAATATAAAGGCTAACCCTTTGGCTCCATCATTGCCATATGAAATGAAGCTATAAACTAATATTGGTATATAATGTGTGTGATATGAGATGGATCCTAAATCCCATGAATGGAATGTGATCTAACAATGTTGGCATGGATAGTTGAATGTTTTCTAAAAATTAGGCCACTCTTGGCCATTCTGAAAGATGGAGATCAGGCTTGTATGAAAGCCACTCTGAAATTGAGAATCTAGATTATATGGAAGCCACTCATGAACTCAAGAACTTGAAAGTTAGGATTTTATAGAAGCCAAACCAAAAATTATGATAACCACCTATAGATGGAGTAAGGCATGCAACTGCTAAGAATGTCTAGATAATGTTAAACTAGAAAGAAAATAAAATAAATGTACCATGCACATTGCCCCCAATCACTAGAGTCTAAAACATGGATTCTGATTTAGAAGTTATACCAACTTCCCTATTTAAAATTGGAAATGAGAGCCATCATATTATGCATGATTCCCCCAATATCTAGATTATTTGAGCAAAATTATATTGAAACTAATAACTCTAATCCAAATTATAGCTGACAAAACTGTAACAAAACTTACTTTTTTATCTATTTCTAGAAAATTTAGTTTTTAAGTTATTTGGATAAGAAAATAAAAAATGGATAATAACACCACTGGCACTATAGTCCAGTCTCAGTGCTATTATCCTAGACTAAATCTGATGACTATTCTAGATTCTTGACTATCTTCTTGGTCTGTTATAACTA
Organism: Torreya grandis; assembly: GCA_037957365.1. Classification (NCBI taxonomy): domain Eukaryota; kingdom Viridiplantae; phylum Streptophyta; class Pinopsida; order Cupressales; family Taxaceae; genus Torreya; species Torreya grandis. The sequence goes on from JARHVA010001620.1 coordinate 2,244,815, forward strand.
GTTTAATGTTTGATTGTTATTCTAAGTGTTCTAAAACTAGATTTTTTGATCGATACGAACTCTAATCTCTATAGAAAAAACCCTATTTATTTCCCCCTCTTCTAAGGGTAGGAATGGAGACCTTACAATGATTTCCTTCAAAAGAAAGAGCCCTACAAGTGTGTTATACTACATAGATACATGATATAGTAATGATGATTAACAAGATATCTCAAGATATATCATGGGTTGTAGTGAGAGATTGTTAGACCAATAGGGGTATGCCTCGATAGATATAAAAATGTAATAGCATGTGTAATTTACTAAATTGAAATTTAAAATATGGTTGGTTGTTAATTTTTAGTTGGAGGGATGGAGTATGATGTCCATCATGGCATCCAAGAAAACATGAATAATACATTATATAAATCATGTCATTGCATATAATTGAAAGCAATCAAACAATAAGCACACAAAGTAAAAAGTGTACAAGAGTGGCCAAGGGGCCAAGAAAACAAGGGACATGGGCACATGTCACTCAAATTGGAAATCAAGCATACAAGGCATGTTTAAATGCCACATACACATACATTTAAAACAAGCAAATTGGTGTGAAAGCAATAATCACATAGAGGAGTACATGTAAAGTATATTTGAAAATGTCCTAAGGCACACACATGAATAGAAGTAAAAAACATTGGAAAATGTCTTAAGGCACATACATGAGACAAATAGGAACTGAGAAATGCAATCACATCAAGCTAATGCTAAGAAATAAAATAAAGATTGTAAGAAACTATAATTACAAACATATCTAACTAATCAAAGCAAGAAGTGAATGTATGCAAGATATGTTAGTATAAGACTAGGTATATGCAAAGAAATACACAAGTGCTAAATACTAGTGAGTGTTGATAGAGTAATATATGTAAGATAGTAAATAATATACATCAACATGATAGCTAGAGTGTGTGGTGTATAAATTACATAACCTGGATGGTGTAGTCATGTAGAGGATTCCCCCAATGGGTATGTATATCGATGTGTGTATTGAATATAGAAGTAGGATTCCCCCTCAATGGGTAGAGTGAAGTAATCAAAGATCTGGATGTAACTACACACACCCAAAGAAAGATGAAGTGAATCATGGTAATGTAGACAAATCAACAAATAATAAGCACATAATAAAAAATGTAAGTCTAGCATAGTAGTAGCAATGTAAAGCATGGATGATTCATACAATCAAAATATTTTTATTGTTTTTGACATATTCAAATGTTTTTGGATTTTTTGAAATGTTATATTTTTTTGTATTTTGAAATATTTGAGATATATATAATAAAGTAGAAGAGATTATGTATAATCAAGCATAATAAAATAAGTATAGGTAATAATGGAAGGAAAACTATGTACAATCATGTAAATAAAGAAATATGTACATAATGATATAAAAGACTATGCTGGAGGGGGGAAGGGGTCCAAGGATGGAGCCTGATAGGGATGAAAATGGAGGAAGGGTCATGACCATCATCAAATGTCTCAATATCATCATCTAAGTGTCATCATATACTATAGAAGCTATGTTCATGTTGTTATCATGCTGAAGGCAAACTAAAGGTTGCTCTGGTGGTAGAGATGTTGACTCTACTCTGGTATGTTTAGCCCTACTAGTAGATAACTTTAGTAGATGTAGTGGAGTTGGTGATACTAGTGGTGCTATAATATAAATAATACCTTGATCTTATATTTTATCCAATCTCTACTATAAAACTATACATGAGTTTATATCATGGCTTGTAATTCTATGAAAAGTACAAAATGGGTAACCATCCTATTGTGGCATTCTATTGATATATCTGTCATTCTATAGGTAATGTGATCAATCCATGATCAAGAAATATATTTAACATAAGCTATGGCTGATGTTGTGTGCTACAAACCTAAATCTATATAACTAGTTCTATATCCATAGAGGTAACCATGTGAACTATATGTGCCAAGTGATTTGTTTGTGGCTATGAGTGTGGAGTATATCATGAGAGTGTAGTGAAAGATGCTAAAAGTGATGTAGGATGTGTAATGAGAGATCTAGATTCATTTCACTACTCTCCTGGGCCAACTAATGTAAATCTCAATCCACACAAATAGTCATATATTAGTGTGGGTGTCATATCATCATCTAAAGAAGCCTAAGAATCTGTATCAACATCATATACATATGGTAACTCAAAATTTACCATAATGGGTAACTGTGATATAGGATTCTTATCATCTATAGTAGTAAAATATGGTACTACTACAAAATATCTCTAATTGATGGAGTAACTATGGAAACAACTAGAATTAATGGTACTGCTATTGATGATTGTGTGTGTTTAACAGGTGTTAGAACTTTGACTGATGGAGTAGCTAAAATGGCTAATGTTTTTATGACTAGTAGAATATCTAAAGCTGAAGGTATGTTTGTAAGTGGATTATGAGAATTTATATTCACTTCAACCTCATATGTATGTATTTGATCAAGATAAATGCAATGAGGTGATGGTTTTACCATGAGATAAGGTGTCCCATTTGATAAAATAGTTGAAGATGAATCTATAGTTTGAAAATATTTGAATGGTTGGTTGTCTGTTAGACATGTGTATAGATATCCTTCATGGATAAAACTAATACATCGATGGAGAGTAGGAGGAATGGCCCCCATAGTATGTATCCAGGGTCATCTAAGTATAAGATTATAGTGGAGAGGACCTGGCATGACCTAGAATTGTGTAGAGAGGGTTTTGGGCCCTACCATAATATCCAAAGTAATGGTGCCCAATGTATGTCATGGTATATCATCAAACCCTCAAATGTTCTTATATGATTTTTGCATTGATGTCATATCTATGCCCATGGAATGTAAGAATGTGATATGACATATATTAGGTTCGGAACCAATATCAACAAGAACTCTCTTGACTACATTGGTTTTGACTTGAACTTATATGAATAATGGTAAATTTTGATCAATAACTATCTAATAAGGCATGTTCTCATTTTCAAAATAAATTACATATTCTATAGTTTTTAAAGTGTTGACCACTAATGTAAAATAAGAAGGTTCTAAATCAATGGGCATAGAAGTTTGAGTGAGTGCCTGATAAAGGACGTCCTTGAAGACATTAACTTTTTATAGTTTTAACATGAAAATATTAGCTGGATTATTTATAAATTGATTAACAATGTCATATGCCTTATGCAAATATGCTTGTGTAGGTGGATTGGGCCTAGGATAGGAAGGATTAAAAGGGTGATGCTGTTCTTGGCTAGGTGGAGGAGGCATGGTGGTATGTTGAGTAATAACTCTAACCACATTATATATTATCCATATAGGAGTAGTAGTGGATATAGGAGGAGAGTGAAGATAATAGATAAGTCAAGGTGCTGGAGGGATACAGGGTGTTAACTAGGCTCTCTGGTGATGGGTAGTGACCTAGGGAAGGGAAAAATGGACCATGTAACATGACTCGTCATGGGATAGAGGATCTAAGGGAGGTGATTCAAAAGATATTTTAGCATGTTGTTTAATAATAATTTTCTTAGAATCATCCCATATTATGAAAAATAAGCATGAAACATAAAGAATGAATCTTTGTACTAACATATGCTAGACTTCATCATTCATGTACATGATATGACTAATTATGGTCTCCTTGTTATTTGCAAGAAATGTAATAAAAATTTGTAAATAAGTGAGATTCAAATTTGCAATTTGATTATAAATGTAAGGTGATACCTTAAGAATCAAATAGGAACTATTACATGCAACTAAAGTTATGGTAATGATACTTTTACAAAATACTATGGAATTTTGAAAATGAAATTAGATTTTGGATTAAAATATACAATTAAAATTTCAAAAAAAATATTGGAAAATGCTTGATTGAATAGGACCTAGTATGTATAACTAGGTTTTTGAGATTTTCTTTTTTTTTTGAAATTACTATTGAATTTTGAATGGATTCTCTAATTTTAATATGCTATTAAAAATTCAAAAAATGATTAGAAAATTATTGGGAGCTAGTTGATGCAACTAGGGTTTAAAATAAAATAAATTTAAAATTGACTACTAAATTTTAAAATTTGGGATGAATTTTTGCTTTAAATATTAAAGAAAAAATTTAGAAATTTATGGGAAAAATCAGCTAGGAATTTACCCTAGGGTTTCTAAGGTTTTTATGCATAATTTGAAGTAAGTCAAATTCACCAAATAATTTAATAGTTTTAGGAATATTGGTGTTTTATTCCTAATTTAGTTAAAGGGTATGAATTGATAAATTAGTAAATAATATGTGGTAAATAATCTACTAATTTGTGAAATTTATTTGTAATTAGAGCTTTTCTAAAAATAGTAATAAAAGGGAGAAAATGAGACTTAGCTTAAATTGTGTTGATCTAACTAAGATAGGGTCTGATGTTCACTATGTAGGCTTGGGACACTATCACAAACAAGATTTTAGCTTTAATTTTTTGATTAGATAGGAGTGTTGAAAGTGGATAGGAGTGGCACTGAGATGCTAGAATCCTTGTCTAGTGTTTTTATCATGAGTGTTTGAGTTTTTTAGGTTTTGTTTGGCAAGTTTGTGTGACACTGTCTCTAAATTTGTGAAGCTTCATTGTCAATAGCGTTTTATGTAGATATGATTTTATTCATTTATAATCCTTCAATGTACTTAAACAAAACTTTGGTAGATAGGGAAAAGGGGTTAGTGTGTGTAAGATGCAATCGATGTACTTCACACCCCATGTGTGGGCACATTGCCTACATACCAATACTCCAAAGAGGGATCAAGCCATATGTAGTTATCCCTTTGAAATTTCTTGGTGTAATTGTGATGTGAGAATGCAAATAAATGATAAATTGGGTGTGCTTGAGATGACTAGGGATTGGCATGGAGATTTAGAGGTATTTAGAACTGCACTAAATGGTTATATAAAATGAATAAGGAAGATTGCTTGAGTGGTTTCAATTGTAATCTTGCTTGATTGATAATATTTTATAACCCTTTCCAAATGATCTTTAAATGGGATTTTATATGGATCTATTGGTCATGGATTAAATTTTCTCACGTTATGCCAACAAGGAGAAAGATAAGGAACTAGAAGGAATTTATCATTGGGACTAGAAATGAGCTTGGACAACAACACCAAAAGTAGACAATAGTGGCACCAATGCTCCTATTCTAGTGTGGCACTACTATCCTTGGTAGATAGGACTTGGGGAGATGGATTGGTCATGAAAAGAGGGACTTGGATCAGCTAGGGCCAAGTCTAGAAGGCTATGGATGACTAGGAATCAACGAAAATAAGCCTATTAGGGTCATGAGAGAAAGCAAGAGTTATCATTAGCCATGCTTAAGTTACCCATTTTTTTCATTTTATATGACTACAACCCCAAAGGATCAATTGACTTGCATAGAGATAGTCAAGGTGTAGGTGACTAGTTGTAGTGGATTCACCACTCAACTACCATATGTACCAATACCTAAGTTATGCTTAGAATATGAGGAAAATGGTTGAATTGGGTGTATAACATGACCTAAACCTAAATATGCACCATACTTAGACTTGATGCACTAGAAATATATATTAAAATAGGTTATAAGCATCATCCAAAGATTACAAGGGGCGATCTAATTAGTGTGAGACCTAGAAGCATAGGCTACTACATCTCAAAAGAAGTAGGATAGCTAGGAAGTGGAGATACAAGAATTAACTAAGATCTTGCACCTCCTACAAACAAAGGGAATGCTACCCCTATTAAATAACTTGCTCATGGATCATGAAGGATAAATTAAAGTTGAAGTCACTACACCATGCATGAAGAGGTGCAAGAAGTTTAATATACACAAAATATGGAGTATGACCAATAACTCCTCATGAATACCACTATTGATGGATGGTCTATATGTGAGGTCCTTATAGACATAGGCATTGAGATTAACATAATGACCAAGAATGCTTGGGAGAAAATGGGTAGGACAACCTTGATGCCTTCTCCTCATGTACTCTTCATGGCCAATAATACTTAAGTGTAGCCTATTATAATTTTAAAGAGTACAATTGTAGATATAATGGGTGCCAAATTACATGTTGACTTTAAAGTTATTGAGCTATCAAAACATGACAACTTCCCAATGCCTTTAGGAAGATCTTGGTGTTACGTAAACAACGTAGATATTTTATTCAAGAGTGCTACATGACATTTGACAATGGAAAAGAGAGGGTAGTTATACCCCTCTCACATGACCAAGGACCCCACTATGTCATGAGTGTGGACCTTGAGGATGAGATCAACCACATACATAACATCATAGTGTAAAGAACTAAGATGTTGGACTCCAATGATCAAGGAGTGAATTCTTGGGAAGATAAGCAATCAAACTCAAACACTACCAACATTGCTTGTCATCAATGAGTTGAAGAAACATATGAGACCACTAGCTGAAGATGCTACTTAGTGCACATGAAGGCACTAAAACTAGTAAAGACAAGCTGGGTCCATATTGATTGCACTTTTAAAAGGTGGGTCCCTTGCACCAAGAAGAAGGTAAAGAGAGTGTTTCTCCTTAGTAATGGTAAATTTTTATTTTTCCCAAGATATGAAAGGATTGATCTAATGGAGTATTACATTCAAGACCTTGAATCATGAATCCAAAAAGAGGTGGATAGAATGGGTGCACTAGTGTATACATTAAATAACACTATCACTTATTGGTGAGTAGTGCAAAAGCTTAACTTGATAACTTAGCAAGATGTGAAGGCATACATTTTCACTAAATTTGGGAAGAGAAATGAGGACCTAGACATCTTAGCCTACTTTGGTGACTTTGACCCTATAGCACATATTCACCTTTGTTAAGAAACATGGATTATCTACAGTGAAAATTCCCCAAGGAACTTATGGGTGTACACCTTCTATAGAACCTTAAAGACTTGGGAAAGATCATGGTATATTGTTAATGAGATGCATCAAAAGATAACCAACTAGGATATACTTAAGGAGTGATTTGTTTACACCTTCCCCTTTTCTTCACACAACCTTGAATTTATTGAACCACTATAGGTAGTTCAAAGGTGAGTGTTTGAGGACATTGCAATATTGGAGGATTGCATAAAATAAATGTTTGGTAAAAAAGGATTGGTGATCTTGAATTTATTTGAAGAACAAACCCTCAATAATGACTCTAGTGATGAAGATGATGAAACATGAAAGGTGCAAAACTAGAAGAATTTGATAAGCAAAATAAAGTTAGTATACCTAGTTGAGGATAGTGCACTAGAAGAAGACCCTACCCACCTTTAGATATAAATGACTGAGGGTAGTATATATGTTGAGGATTTGCACCAGCAGAAGAATGATCCCTATTGTGTGCCACTAAAAAATATATAGATAGATATTAGCTCAGAAGGGGAACCAAAGATCACTAATCTAGGTGCCTATTGGTCTGACATGGAGATGACACATATTGTGGATCTTCTAAAGGAATTCTAAGACTTGTTCCCTTGAAAATTTAGAGACATGAAAGGCACACACCCATCCCTCAGGAAGATGAGCATCAGGATAGTTGATGAGGCAAAACTTGTTAAGAAGCAACCTTATAAGATGAACCCCAATCTTCATAGCAAGGTCAAAACAAATATTGATGGTATGATAGCTATAGGCATCATCTACCCTATGTAAGAATTTTAATGGGTTATCCCCATGGTCATCAATATTAATAAGGATGGGTGCATCTAGATTTGTGTTGACTATAGATTATTGAATGCCTCCTACATAACTAACCCAATCCCAAATCCATTAGGTGATGAAGTTTTGGATGTCATCATAGGTTACAAGATATACGCCTTTAATAATGTTATCTTAGGATCTCATCAAGTCTAGATTGAGTAGGAAGATAAGCCCAAAACTACCTTTGAGATATAATGGGGTTATTTTGCATACAATGTGAATGCCCTTTAGACTGAAGAATACTCTAGCCATGTTTTCTTGAGTGATGATCACCACCTTAAAGGTATTTATTAAAAAGTTCCTCCAAGTATACTTAGGTGACTAGACTATGTATGGGTTAGTAAAGGATCATTATGATAAATTACACCTAATGTTTGAAAGGTGCAAGTAATTGTAGATTTATTTGAACCTAAAAAAGTGTTTTTTTTCAACATAATTTATCACTTTAATTGGGCACATCATTGACAAAGATGGCCTACTCATTGATCGAGTGAAGATTATAATCATCCTTTATCTCTAAACCCCATCAATGTATAAAGATTTTTACACATTTCTTAGCCAGTATGGCTACTAGAGGAAGTTCATAAGGAACAATGTAAAGATTGTAGCACTTCTAAAATATCTCTTGCAAAAGGATGGCCCATTCTATTACGGCACACCATAAGAAGATGTATTTGAGACCCTAAATATCAAACTAACAAGCACACTAATATTACAATTTCCTAATTGGATGATTCCTTTCCATGTCCATGTTGATGTATCTTGTACAATGATCAATGCCATTTTGGTGTAACTTGGAGAAGGAAAAATGGAACATCCCATTTCTTTTGAAAGTAGAAACTAACCAAGGAAAAACAAAACTACACCACAATTTAGCATGAGGCATTTGCCACGGTCTATGCCCCAAAAAGGCTTTGGAAATATTTATTGATGATCCCCTTCATCTTCTTTACTAATCATGAGGTGCTTAAGTTCCTGGTGAACAAGGCCATTCTCCATGGGTGCATTTGTTGATGGATTATTTTGTTTTAGGAGTTCTAATTCTCTATTGTATTAAAACTAGGAAAACAAAACTTAGGCCTAGAGCATCTATCCTACATCAACTCTGGTAATGTGGTAGTGCCTATTGAGGATCATATGTCTGATGCACAACTTTATAGGATCTAGTATGTCTCAAAAGACTTGGCCAAGATTGCCACATTTTTGACATCTAGATTTGTGCCTTAGACTATGGTGACCAAGGAGACTAAGTAGCTCATAGTTTGCATCACCCCTTTTCACTTAATTATTAGAGAACTATACAAGTTGAGCTATGGTGAAGTCTTATGCTGATGTGTCCTAGATCATAAATGGGACTTAGTATTACAAGAGGTGCATGAGGGGATTATTGGACACCATTGCACTAGAGATGCTATGGTGCACAAGGTACTGTAATTAAGCTTGTGTTGTCCAACCTTATTACATAACACAAAATAATGTGCAAAATCATATGACATCTACCAGTGCATGGGAAAACTAAACCATTAGGATGAGATGCCTCTCATCCCCACCCTTGCCTAGGCACCATTTTATAAAAAGGCCATTAATTTTATTAAGATTTTTACTCTTGTTGTGAGGTACATATGAACATAATACATTTTGGTGGCCATATATTAATTCACCAAGTGGGCCAAGGTAGCTCCAACTAAATATTACACATCCACCAACACAATAAGGTTTATCTAGGAAAATATCATCAATCACTATGGGTTCTTGCTCAACCTAACTAGTGATCATGGCACATACTTCATCAATGAAATTATTTAGATCCTACTAATTGAATATATGATGGTGCATCATAAGATGACACCTTATCATCTCCAAATGAATTCCACCACTAATAAATTTAATAAGATATTAGGAATGTACCTCACAAGATATGTGATGTTGGTTATAGATATTGGGATGACAATGTGTTAGTAGTGTTATGGGTCTATTACACCACATATAAGAACCTAAATAAGGCTACACAATTTCTAATTGTGTTTGGTGTAGAGGCCATTTTACCCATGAAATTTCTAGTGCCCTCATTTCACATAACATGGATTGGTTTATTGGATGACCAAGAGTCTTTGAGCACACACCTAGAAGACTTGGAGAACTTGGATGAGACATGCACCCAAGAAAGATGTAAATAAAAAATAGAAAAGGCATGCTAAAATATCTAGCATGATAAGCACATCAAGTGCAAGCTTATTATAAAAGGTACACTGATCTTGCTATATAACTCTGAGTACCTCAAGCACCTAGGCAGGCTATAAATTAGGTGGATGGGACCCTATATCATGCATAGTATATTGGATATTGGTGCATGTAATTTATAAATGTTTATGGGTGAAATGTTCCCTAAGTATTTCAATGACAAAAAATTGAATAACTATAGTCCATAGGATGACACTTGTGTCATCAGACACCAACTTCTCAATCACAAATTAGTTTTTTTGTGTTAAACATAATAAAATTTGGCACAAAACAAATATTTCCTTATGTTGTTATATTTATGTTAGATGAATAATCATGACACTTTTAGGACTGTAGGAGAAATATTCTAGCACTTACATGCATAAATTCAATTGGGTGAGTCAAGCACAGACACTTTCTAAAGCACCTAAGGCCAAACACCTAATTTTTTGGGCACATGAATTTTTATAGATTAATAAATATAAGAGTACCAAGTTGATAAAGAGAAGCATAAAATATTCTTGTGCATAAGAAATTGAGAAGAGATAATGAAGCACTAGAGGACTAATGTAAGGATTTATATGGGGTAGCGAAGGCCAAAGCAAAAAAAATGAAAGCTTAGAGAAATGACCAAGAAAGAGAGGCACACTCAATAGAAAATGTATCATGAAGGATAGATGGGACTAAATAGGTTAAATCACACACATGTGAAGTGTTTTACCAAAATTTCCATAAGAAGGGTGAAAGTTACTCCAAGGTAAACAAAGCACAAGAGAAAGATTGTCTAGATAGCTGGCACCCACCCAATGGTCAATGAGAAGTGACTATTTATATCACCTGTCACTTCACCAAATAAACTATTAATAAAATTTAATGATTATGATGGTAGAGGCACCAAGATAAATAATAAATGAGAATGTGGTAGTGGATTTTCAAGGATTTTTTAGGTTAGTATATTTTAAGAAATCCATGCATTACCATGACATTAATCACTATCCATTAATAAGGTAAATGAAACTAAGGTACAAAGGGGTACATGAAAAAAATTTAAATGTTAAAAACCATGTGTGAATCCAAACCAAACATAGAGATACAAACCAAAGATAAAGCCACAAAAACCATAAAAATTCTACCATAATGAAAACTAGAGCATCCATAACCCCCACACAAGAATGGTTGAACTAAGATAGATTATTTTCTACTTCAAATTAGAAAGGAGGTGAATGGAGAGGAATTGAGGGAGAAACCAAAAAGTAGAAATATTGTAGAACACCAAGAATACCATTAATGGTGAATAAATCACAAGAGCCAAAGACATATTTGTAGATCTTATGACTATGAAGGAGTGTAAAGCACCATTAAGGGCTTCAAAAAGATCAAACAACCATGATTTAATAGTAGCTAGTTTAGAATGGGAAAGAAAAGATTAAGTACAGGTCTATCATAAGCACAAAAGGATTTCAAGAAGGCACATATGGTAAAATAAATAGCTATCATGAAGTGAGAGGAACATCTAGTATAAAGAGTTAATGTCACTATAATTGACCCTAAACCAAGTGCAAATCTTGCCTATAAAGATATGCAGTTATCCTCAGAGGTCATAATGGGGGATAAAGGGTATCCTTCACACACATGTGTAGATTGAAGGAGTATAACCATCAGATGCCTAACAACGTGAAAGAACTCAACTAGGACTGGATGGTTGATATAGGTAAGAAGACCAAGGTGAGCACTACCCTCTTTGATGTCTCCATCTAGAAAAATTAGTGGTAATAGGTATGATCCAATTATATGGGTTGCCAAGTTTTATAAAACCAAAGGAATTGGTATAATTCATCCTCTCACACATACATGATGATTGATTATATTTTGTAAGGAGGTACATGAGGATCTTAATGGGCCTTGTTAGTAGGATCATTGGACTCCTAAGCATAGGGGAAGACATCCATCAGATGATGGAAGATGAAGTAGAGGTCTAGAGGGTCATGAAACTCCTAAGATACTATAAGGTAGGGTTAAAATTATAGGACCCCAACATGCGAGAAATAGTGCACTTGGTTAGGTCCAAAGTATGCCCTAGTGGCTGATGGTATGACATCATTAAGAGGTAATTATTCATCACCCATCACATGGTGTAAGGGGAAAATTTCAACATATATAAATTCATTGTTGAGGAGATTATTAAAAACATGCTAAAATGTCATAAGGCATGCAAGACCTTTATGTGGGGATCTATGATGATATTAATTATGATGGAGGAGATTGGCATGCTAAATGAACATGATGACAACCTTTGGGTGTTCCCACCCCACAATGACTCCCCTATGATGAAGTATCAAGACTTCATATTCCCACCCAAATTTTTGTAAAAATATAAGACAAGGGTGAAAGGGTGGTGTGACCTATATATCAAGGCCTTTAGGATTGAATTGTACATCCCTTAAGAATTCCCCCAACATATGGTAGGAATGGTGACCTTCACTATAATTTAACATTTTTTTGTAGTGTACCTACCACTCATAGATGGGAACCTATCTAGATGGTGAAGCTACCTTATGCATTTTCACCAAGTATTTCATAGTGGTGCTAAGGAGGATTCCCAATGCATAGTAGCTAGAGATCCTAGTGAAAACATGGATTAAGATAAGAGTAGGTTGAGGCACTAATATGTGCACCCCATAATTAAGGTCACAAAGGATGAGGAAGATGACTCTGAAAAAATGGACTTCCATCCCCTCTAGATGGAGATAATAACTAGGTACATCTTCAACCTCTATTATGAAATGAATCCTTAAAAGAAGGGTGTCGATCCTAAAAAATATGATGATTGACCCCTCCTAATTGTTGATGAAGGGAAGCCAACACCAAAGATATAAGATAAGACCCACCAAAAGTAGTGCGGAGAGAAACTAGAGGATATTGTAGAGTAAATCAAGTTAATTATTACCTCCAGTGAATAAACTACGCCTCCATCTCCTAAGAAGCATGTAACCTTTGTGCTAGAGACTAATTATTCTAGTAATAAACACATAAAGAAGTCTCAGGGACCCATTACACTCCTAACTACAACTCTAGTATAAATGGAGAAAGAAGATACCCTTATACTTGGGATGGAGGAAGAGACCAAGGAAGAAAGTGCAAGGACCTACATCATGCAAGTCAAAGAAAAAGAGGAGCCAAGCACTAAATATGTTCAAGAGGCCCTGCAAAGTGGCACAAACACCATGATTAAAGAATCAAAGGAGATAACAAGCTCCTCTTACAACAAATAACCCTCTAAACAACCTCGATAAACAAAAGAGGAGAAGAGAAGGGTGTGGAAGAAAATGGGCCTAAGTAAGGAAGATATTGAAAAGGCATTGTCATTTAAAGAGAAGCATATACTGGCCCAAGAAAAGGAAGTGACCAAGGTAGAGAAGAAGACCAATAATATTACCACAATCATGAGACCAACTATTGAAGAAACTAAGAAAGCACCCATACCTCCATTAGGAAGGTAGAAGAAGCTGCACAAGAGGTGTGCTTGAGTAGTGAAGGGGCACCTGAAGAAAAAGATGGCAATACTGGTGCCTTAGAATAGAAAACAAAAATAATTGAGGAAACCCAATAGCAACAAGGTGATGCTAGTGATAAGGGAATTAAATTAGAGGTGAAAATTAAGAAGCCCTAAGAGGAATAAGTGGACAAAGGGGAAAAATTCAAGGACTAAACCCATAAAGAACAAGTAGATGAATCCTCTAAGGAGAGTGTCAAAGAAAGTGGTGGCACCAGTGAAGAGGAGGAAGACTAAACAAAGATGGCCATCATCAAGAATGATAATTTGGAATTGAGCGTAAGGGAAAAGGTGTAGAATGGATTGGAGGATGAAGACATTTACATGTTTTAAACCACGTCTTCCCAAGCCACCATAACTAGGACATGTAAATAACTTGTGTTTGCATTTGATCATTACATGGATGAGCCTCACTTTAAGGCATCTAGAATAATTATTTTAGGCTAAAAATAACTTGAGGAAGTTTATTACTCCCTCTTCATAAAACCTCACACCATGAATCTAGTCTGGTTTGGGAATTCATTTATTAGAATGTCCATTAAAGTTGTGCATATAAATATCATCAATGATGACAGGGTGAGAAAATGGAAGAAGCTCAAAAAAAAAGATAAAGATGAAGTGCAAGCCACAAAATTCAAGCTACAATAGCTATGTGAGTGCATAAATATGGCAAAACCATTCATTTGGTCAATGTCAATACCTCAAACCTCTCTAAAGTTGATAAAATCTTTGTGATAGTGGAATAAATGCTCCCAAGGTTAAAACCTAAACCAACATAAGAAGAAGAAGATGATCCTCATGCCATGTTATAGAAGGAGTTTGCTACTAAGATCAAATATGTATAAGGCCTTTTTTTAAAACTATAAGAGGGCACAAATTTATCTGATTCCATCTTCTTGAGCTTCTTAAACCAAACATCAATCATAAATACACACCTCAATTAGGCAAAGGAGGAGAAGTAGAAGTTGATGGTATAGGTGTACTCAATGAGTATGTCAGAGTAGGTGTCGATCATGGGGAATTTCAATGAACTGAGCACCCAAATTAAGGACCAAGAGAAAAACTTGGAAGCACTCTTATATTCTCTATAGACTAAGGCCTATGAACAAGGAACATTATTTAATGGAAGTGTGACTAAGGCTAAGGCAAATGTAGAGGCCTTCCAAAAGGAGATAAAAATATCAACATGCTTGTGTTTATTGATACCTCCACCAAAATAGATAGTGTCATTGAATAAATAAATTTTTCCATTAAGGGATTTAAATAAGTTAGTATTGAGCTTAAGGAGATCACATTTGATTTCTACGTGCCAAAGACCTTGACCACCTAGTGTAAGGATAGACTAAAAATTTTGTATGGGGTAACATTGGGCCCCTTATTTTGATAAGTGAAAGATTTATACCATAAAAACATCCAGATCAACATGAGGCATCATTTTTTTTAATGATGAATTTTTGGCATCTTGGCACCAACTAGAGGAATCAACACATACATTGCACCAGTTGGTAGGTAGCTAACCAATTCTAGGATTTTTGGGGCATCTTACAGGTTAGGAAATACATGGTGACTATAGCACAAAGATTGCAAGGTGATGGAGCTAGTAGAAGGATCATCAAGGCTCAACTTGGCACTTGATGTGCACATTTCACCCTGACAAATCTCTTCTTAAATATCTATATAAAGAGTTTGACCTAGTTGATGCAAGGAGGTAAAATTAGTGAAATGAAGATTTGGTGGATAAAAAATGAACTATATGCATTGCTATAGAATCCATTAATATTAGGGATAACATGGAATCCATTAAGGTTCCATTTATAGTTCCCAAACTCACTTGTAAGCCTTTAGGCCATTAAGTATATTAAGCTAAATGTATACTTTATTCTAAATGTTCTGAACTATATACTCTAGTTTTAAACATGTTTAATGAATAAGACAACCACCTTAAGATATAACATATTTAGTTTTTACACCTTTGGTCTTGATATGTAAATACATAATGATTATAATGTTATAATTTCAATACATTTATGTTAAGAATGGTATTTCTAAGATTTTGGTTCACATCATTAATGGACTCCCTATAGTAAGCAATGATGCCATCATTAAACTATATAGATAATGTGTATAGATCTTGTGCCTAGTTTTCCTTTAATTTCTAGAAGTGTGAGACTAGTAATGAAAGCAACCCCATGACCCTTTAAGCACTGATATGATGCTAGGATTAGCTTAACAAAATATTATGCCTATAGGCCATTAGGCTTAATCCATGAAAGGCTTGTGCCTATGAATCTATCTAAGTCCTCTAAAATTACCAAGTCCCATAATTGATATCTCGCACCATGGCACAACTATCCCAATGTTGGCCCTAGTTCCTTCTCATCTATGCTTTAAGTGAGTGCATAAGGCCTATGCCTTATGTGAATTGATGCTGATACAACTAAGTTTAAAATGTTGAGTGTAGAGGGAAAATCCCATGTATGTACTCAGTTGTAATAATCTTATAACTAGATAAGATAACCTTATATGCCCTTTTATACAATAAATGTATCTATAATCTAGGCATTCACTATAAGCATGATCCCTATGACCATGATTTCCTATTTTTTAATGCAAAATATGATGTTGAGGTCTTGGAAAGGAATAGAATAGCTAGATTAAGTGAATATTTTCTCATGGTAATTCAACTAGATCCTTCCATCACACTTGATAAAGGACAATACATAATTCCACTACCAAGAGGATGGACCTCTTTAGATTTTTGGAATAGTAGACCTTTCTAAAAATCATAGGATCAACGTCAAGACCCAAAAAATCCACCCACCATGATGACAACTATAGAGAAAGATCAAGGTGAAGGGGAAACTTTAGTTTTTTCAACACAAATAGAAGAAGAAACTCCTCAAGTTCAAGTGCCCATAGTTAAATTGAGGAAAATAAAGAAAGAACATATATAATAAATAGTTCATGCAAAGGAAAACTATATTGGGAAGGAAGAGGAGATTATTTATATAGAATTGTCTACTTGAGAAGACCTCACACCCACCATGATAAATTTGGTAACCATAACATCCAGTGTGATAGTCCCTTTTCCTACATACAAAGTGGCTACTCATTTGACTACAAAGATAATTTTCTACAGTAAGAGAAATTACAAGGTAGAAAATCCCTAAGTGTAGTCTACAGAGAGAAAACATAAGCATACACAACCCTTAATGTAAGGTGAGTCAATGGGCAAAGTAACTAAAGAGGAATTACATCAAGCTAATTTTTTGAGATTTTAAGGACTGAAAGGAAAGGCACCCCTTGGGGGTGACCAACTAGGTAGGGTTTTTCTACCTAATGCTCCCTTAGGCCACTTTCCTATTACCACATTGTCATTTGTCATTATGTACCTACTATGTCATTAACTCCATTAGGACCTATCTTCACATCCATTACTATAACCATTCCTTTGGTTACCACCTCTATTGCTATTAATACTAGCCAACCTAATGCTCAATTTATATCATTCTCAAATCAGTTGATTTCATCCATGCCTTCTCTAGGAGAAATTTAGACTATGAAAGTGGTGTCCAATAATAAAAATTTAAGGAAGAAGCCTATCTACACTTTCCACCCAATTCCACAATTGGGAAATGTAGACTAGTCAAAAATAATATGGCCTTCCATGCTAAAGCCAGCTCCTGAGATAAATCCTTCAAAGGATTCATAAATAGAGGTAAAACCATTAGACCCATCATAGTTTCCACTTATAGACTAGGCCAAGGAACTAGGATCATTATATTTTAAGAGCCTAAACTTGAATATAATTGAGCTACCCATTATGAGTTCATTGTTTGATAAGTCTATTAGCTTTGTGCAAAGGGTGAGGAAAAGAAAGATAGAGGACAATGTTGGGTAAAGCTTGATTTTAGATTAAAGAGAATAATTATATTACATTTCCAAGAGATAAGATATAAGGATGGGTTAATCCCTTTCATTGAGAAATTCAAGTCCTATTTAGAGACCCATACTAGAGCCCTGATAGCAATCCATGAGAGTACCGAACAGGGAAGAAAAGATCTGAAGAAGGAATTAGAGAAAAACAAGTAATTCATGTTCCTTTTGATATTGAGTAAGATGTTCAAAATGTATCCTTAAGGCTATATGATATACTAGACACTATTGGTTCTATAAGGGCATAATTAGCCCCTCAAGCAACTTTAGTGACCAGATTGTTCAAAGCTCTGAAAGAAAATGTGACCAATTTTAATTTTTTTGTTTTATATACCCTAAATAAGGATTTCAACCATCTTAACTTGATGAAAACCTTGGAAGAAAAAAATATTAAATTTAGTGGTCATCTAGACCTAGAAAGTAAGGGAATGATTAACATCTTTTGATTCCTTAGTCTCAAAGATAATTAAACACGAGAATAAAACAATACAAATTTTGAATGAAGTAGAGTTGATAAATGCATGGGATGACATAGGGAAGTTGGTGGTTAGGTCTATTTTTATCAAATACTATAGCAAGCCTTAGTTAACTTCAAATAGAGTATGTAAAGGTTAAATTTAGGAAACAATGAGGATAATTAAGTTCTACGAGGAATAAGGCCATAGAAGTGGAGATATTTTGGGTTGGCTTTAGAGCCACAAAAGATAAAAATG
Organism: Torreya grandis; assembly: GCA_037957365.1. Taxonomy (NCBI): domain Eukaryota; kingdom Viridiplantae; phylum Streptophyta; class Pinopsida; order Cupressales; family Taxaceae; genus Torreya; species Torreya grandis. The sequence continues at coordinate 2,262,990 of JARHVA010001620.1, forward strand.
TAAGGTTAATAGCACAAGTAAATAGGATGAATAGACAATATCTTCTTTATATGAGCATAATAAGGGTGCAACATGCTAATGGATATAATAACTATCAAGAAGTGGAGGCTAAGAAGAAGTTTAGCTACAATCCATCTACTAGTTCAATGACCCATACTCCAATTATGACTAAACTCTATATATTTTGATATCAATTATGTATATAATGTTACATGCAGGATTTATTCAAACTAACCATATCTAGTTATGCTTTATTACATTTATTTTATAATTAATTGAAGTTTTTTTCCAACATGCACACCATTCATGATTGTCGTAGTCTATAAGTTGTAACATGCATTTTTGCATTGAACTAGAATTTAAGTTCTATTTATTATAAAATGTAATCTAAAGATTTAATACACTTAGAGGATGAGTAAAACCCTTCCCTAAGTATTTAAATACATGTAAAACCTTCTTTCAAAGGACTAGAGTTTTGATCAATACAAGAATAAATCAAGTCATTGATTGTCATGCAACTACATTGGTTTTATATCTTCTCTTTCCTATGTTATTAGGATTTTAGCTTTTTTTCCTATGTCAATTCAGTAATTTTGAAGTGTGAAAATGCTTCAGATGATCTTGATTATTATCATTAATGTGTACTACTTATATATGTATAAATTATATTCAAAGTTAGTAAATTTCATTAAAGTTAAGTAATCAATTTAGACTAAGTTGATATGTAAAGTTGTGTAGGAGTATCTCCCTTTCATATATTTTTATATTTGTGTGTTATGGATATATTAGATACATTCTTGGTATAAGATATAATCTCTTAACTAAGAGTGTAAAACAAAAACTCTAAAGAGAGAAACCTTTAGTTGAGACCACTAAGTTTCATATACCCACTTCCCTAGATTACTTGATTGTGTTTGTTCATGAGTGTTCAATAACTACAAATGGTAAACATTGGTTTTGGAGATACTCATCTACCAAAGAAACAATGTTAGACATGGCCTTTTCAGAATACAATACCTTATTTATTGCCTCACCTTCCCCTCTTTTTTGAGTTTTTTTTTTGAGATCCACTCATCATAGAGTAATTATCCACTCATCTAACTCAATCTTTTATTTTTTTTATATTTCACACATTTATTCATATACTAGGTTAAACAACCGACATGCTCAACCTACTATTCCACAAACTAGTTGTTTTAACTACATACTTACAACTCATGCCCTGGAGTGGAATTTAATTTCCATAGAGATCTTAAAAAATTAGAGGCTACCTCATTCAAAAAATTTAGTATGCATAAAACCCACATCAATAGGGTTTATTCTTAAAACTAAGTCATAGATACATTTATTTTCTATCCTACCTTTCATTACCTTTATTTTTTATTCAATATACCATAGTTTAGATTATTCAATATAATTTAGGTTAAGTCTTAGAATATTTAGGCTATAAGTTGGACATTAATCATATGTGAACCATCCAAGGTAAATAACCACTACACTCAACCATTATTCCACCACATGATTATTTATTAAACTAAATACATACAACTCATGCCTTGGAGTGATTAGTCATCGATCCTCAAATGAGAGAGTATTACCCTAAAAATGTATTTATTATGCATAAAACACACATGAATAGATTTTAAAATGGTGTTATAAGGAGGTCCTGTAATGTTAGACTATTAAGTTCACTTAAGTTTGCATACGCTAGATTCAAAATCAAGGTTAACAAGGTCTTATGTAGATTCAGGTATGTTGTTATTATCACCTTATATACTCATAAAAGACAAAGATTATATATAAGTGTCCATAAAATATCTAAAACTCAATTAAACTCACTAATTCAAGGGAATTAAAACCTATATTTCATCATGAATTGACTATCTAGTTCTACCATTAAAGTCCTTGGTGCCATCCATGATTTTCCTAGGAATCTTGAGATGTGCCTTCCTTTTTTCTCCCATTCTGGAGGACAGGTAATAGAGGAACATAGTAATTCTTTAAAATCCTCTTTAATATTTATAAATTTATTCCATGATGTGTTATGTAATCTATTCCATTTTCTTTATAAGATGATTCATATGATTGGTTCTTAAATCTTCTCCAAATTTTGATAACTGCATGGACTCAATGTAATGATACATTTGTTGCATAGTTTGGATAAGTTACTAACCCTAGTGTGGTATATAAAAATTTTGATAGCATTAAAAGTAAACTTGAAAACTAATCAAAATATTCAATGCAATATTCTAAAAGATTTATGCCTATATAGTTTCTCTGTATAGGCCTATTACTATATTAGCCTTGAAAATGTACAAAAATGAAATATATTAAATGACTATAATGTTTTTGTTTAGAGATGAAAATATAAATTATTTAATAGATATATATGTCAAAGCCATCAACATTGACCATCAAATGAATCTTAAAGTATTAAAATCTTTAGTAATACCCAATGTCAATATAATTTTACCATCCTTAGATCTTATTCTAAATTCTAATTAGAATTCCATATCTAATAATCCAAATCAAGGATTTAATTAGTTTCCTTTAGATCATACCACACAAAATCATAACTTATGATTTATGAACAATTCTATCCCCATACCTAACCAATAGAATCAAAGCCAAGCCTTAGTGTCGATAAACACCTAAAGTACATAAGATACATGATTGTACCAAGGTAGAGTTTGATGCCATTCAATAGATGGTAAAAATACTTATCAATGAGTTTATTAATTTATTATTTTACCTTTTATGGTTTTACACAAGTAATTCCTATGTTTGGTTAAAGGGTTGAGATGTCTAAATCAATCAAATAATATGAAATAATTAAGCAATTATTTATTATATATTTTGACCTCCTTTAACTTTATAAAAAAATTAATAATTATGCTTAAATATAGACTTATTTTTAAATTGACTATCATAGATGATTTGGGATCTAAAAATTAGATTCTATATATTTCTCATTATCATTAATAAGATTCTGGGATCTGTTTGTTTACTAGATAGTAACACCCCACCTAGATAGTAGCTTCATGTTGCTTTAGTATCCTCAAAGTGGTACTTAGTATCATCTTTGTAGGAATATTCCTATTTTATGGGAGTACTTGTGCCTATGTTTTTAGGTCATATTCTTGGACACACAAAATCTAGAACTCTATGTTGTGCCTAAAAAACCTGATTTAGTGTGTAAATCCTAATATTCCTTACAAGTATAGCATGGGTAATAATTTTGTGTTCATTAGTAGGAAAGGTTAGACATATTCAACACCCTGTTATGAAGAGAGTTTCCTATATACCAATACTCTAAAGAAGGATCAAGCCTAATGTAGTTCTTTGACGTAGTGCTTGATGCAAGTGCAAGTGAATGCTAGAATGAGAGTGGAATTATATGCCTTAAATGTGATTGAGCTTTTAAATATTTGAAATATGTATTTAAGGTTGATATATATGGTAGTATGTATAATTAGGGCATAATAGGGATTAAATACCTTAAATTTTCTCAACTTGTCATTTATTTTAATAGGCTTTTGCATCTATTTTCAATCTAGTGAATAAAAGTAAAATAGACTTGTATTTATAGAGATATGTAGCTTGTGAAAATAAGAAAATATGCTTAAACTAACCTTATGAGGGGCACACATTTGAAAAAGTGTCCATTTGGAAGATTTAGGGCTAAATATAGTCGTTCCCAATTGGGGACACTAGCATGATGTGGCTATAGTGTCCCAAATGTGGTGTTCATGTCCACCTAGTAGAGTGCTGGGTAAACTAGGTTGGGATCTAGGAAAGATATCCTAGGACTATGTTTTAGCTGACTGTAGATGTTTATGGTCTAAATAATTACTACAAAAGTGTGGTAAAGTATATAGGATAGGTTTATGGATAAGCTAGGAATAGGCTAACTCAAGTGATAGTTTTAGCATCCAAATACCACTTTTAGGTGATTACATTTTTACCCCATTTATGCTAGAAATGTAGCAAAGTGAAATGACTAGTATAAAGGAAAAATAAGCATACATGAAATTACCTTAGAAGTGAAGGTCATGTAGCTAAGTTTGAGTATGTGAATCTAGGTCTATGTATGTGAAACATGATCCAAAACAATGACTTACAATGACACATGAAAACATCAGTCCTTACTTAAGAGATGATCAAAAGCAAAAGATTATGTTGGATAGAATAAATAAATAAAGTTGAGTAAAGAGAGAGGAAAGTAATGAATACACCTCTTTGGTTATATAGAATAATACATAAACCTTGTGATAGCTTATGTGTGAGTGTACATAGTGATCATATCATTGAATAACTTGGACTAAGCTAATGGATTGCTCAATATTTATATGGATGGCTCAAGAACTCAATCTAGTTTTGAATACATCATTTCCCACCCTTGCTCAATGGATCCTAATCTATGAATAAATTGAATAATACTATAAGTGTGTCTAACCCTCTCATATGGGTTCCTCAAGAAATAAAGTAGGCCATGACTCTATCATTACCCACCTATGTGAAGTAGATGCATCTATAACTAAACCACGTAAAGTGATAAAAGTATAAAACTAAGCAAATATAACTATATATATTATCTCTATGGCTACTCAAGTATATTAAGTATCTCTGGGCCACTCAAGAATGCTAACCATTATAGATGGAGTAAAGCATGAATCTAGTGACAACCTGAAATGTGATAGCAACTGTATAAAAAATAGAGAATGACATGGAGTTTTACATTCCATTTGATCAACCTATATATAGATAGGTATATGGAAACTATTGTCATTTGAAACCCACACCCATGGATACTCAGTAACATAGGGAAGCTTTATGGTGGGGCACCAAGTGTGAGGACTCAATATGGGGTGTGAGAGGCCAAGGCACTAAGTGTGTATGTATTATTGTGAAACTATGTACATGATCATCAATTGTCTCATCATCATGATGGAAATGTCCTTAAGGTGTGGGACCCTTACACTTCTTAGGATGAGTCTCTACAGTAGGCCAAATTATTTCTATTTTAAGTGCACTTGGTTTAAAACCAATATGTAAAACTAAAGAGCATAACGGTAACCTATCACTAGTCTAAACCTAATAAATTCAAGGGAAAGGGAGGGAAAAAGTAAAAGAATGCATGAAACAAAAGGGGAAATGTTCCTAAAATAAAGTTAGTGCTTTTACTTCCATTAGCATGCTATAGATGCTTGAGAACAAGATAATTTCCACATAGATTATGCCAAGTATATTCTTCATGTAGGGGACTTCACATAGAGGTGTAGGTACACAATACAATGTTGAGAGGGATGATAAGTATCCAAAGGCAACACCTACACAAACCTTGATGCACACAGGATGCAAACTATAAGAAAATTCTAAGTTCAACAAAGAGGTGCAGGGATGAAAAAACCAAAGAAAGAGGTGAGGGGCACTCATGAATAGGCATCAATCAAACACAAAGAACACACAAATCATTAGAATAATATAAAGAGTTTAACTTAATTCTAATTAATCTTGTAATACTTAGCCAATATAAGAACTCATAGAGGGAAAATTTTGGTAGCATGAGGCTACAAAATGTGTCGACCCCTTTAAAAAATAAGAATGAGGGTTTTATAGAAGATCAAACTAGTTTTATATTAAATACATCACTTGGGTGATGGATTAAACATTAAATTATTTAGTGGTGCCTTGGCCATGTTTCTTGAAACTTATTCAATGATTAGATTTAGGTTGGTGGTAGGATCATGTTTGGATGTATGTGCATTGGAGAATGGAAGATTTTATAATAACATTAAAAGGTGGCATACACGTAGGTTCCAATGCATGGAGGCCACTTCTATATTTAATTTTGATAGCACCTCAAGTTCCTCTCAAATACCTCCAATAACCTTCATTAAATTTGGTAACCACCTAACACACGGTGCTTTGATGGGCTCTTTGAGAGAGACCCCCTTGCTTGCTAGATAGGAGAATCATAGTTGTGACACATGGAAGGTTGGTATTTTCATTGGGAAAACTATGAATATCTCTTTATTTAATGAGCATTATGCCACCATGTGGTAGCTATGGAAGAAGGTGGTGTGTTATACAATGGTGAAGTATAGATGTAGAATCCTATACATGGATGCAAAACTTTATTCAATAGGTATGGGGAGGTCTTTGGATAAGATTGCACATGATGAAAAGGTCTTTGGCGTATCCCTTTTTTTTAGAACTATTCCCCCTTACATGCCTCTAATTCCTTTGTAAAGATATGCACAAAGTTCCTTTTACTTGCACAAGCCATCCTTTCACCATTACACAAACTTGTGCTTCTAACTTGGGCTCGGGCATAGATGAGGAATGTATGCACTTCTTCCCTTTGAAGTTCAAGATAATTCATAGATGCATTGATCTTCTATAGGGTCCCAAGAGGCCTTGCATTGCTTAAAGGGGTGACTTAGAAAGTCAACACTTCTGGCGATATTTGTGGGCTACTTGCCTACTAAATAGGAACCCAATAGCCTTTAGTGTAATCCATGGGGCACAAGTCTTTGGGATTTATAAATCCTCTACTTGTGAATGCAATATCTATGCATCCTAGCCTTTGAGCGATCTAAGATTTACCTTTCAAAATAAATAACTTTACTAAAGGTGTTTAGAGGAAAATACCTAAATTTAGAAAACACTCTACACAAATTCTTAGAGGAAATAAAACTAATCTAAAACAAGGGTGTAATAGGTGCACCTTTAGGGAAATTAAAAGCATCTACTCTACCTATTTACAATGATACACAATATTTTAGTGGAGATATTGTTTGAGATAAATACCATTGATTGGGATTGGAAACTCTTCTCCATTCATTCTATCAAGTTAGAAGGTGTTAAATGGTTTGTGACCAGTGATGTTGTATGAACCACTCCATATTGCATTGAATTTAGTGTGATTTATGGGATTTTCTCTATCTACATCCCATTTTAGCACTAAGTCTCCTACATTGAGGCTTCTAGCACCAAACCTTTTATCAAAGACCTTCTTGGTTTGTGCCTATTATAGTTCCATGGTGTGTACAACCTACATTCTAGTCTCTTTGAAATCCATGAGCTCTACCATTCTTACTTAAAGGGGATCAATTTCAAAAAGCTCTAAATGATGTGTAAGTTCCAAAGAAGGTAACTCAATGGAAACTAGTAATTTGGCTGCCCTTACATAAACTATCATGAAGGGTGAATTCCCCAACACTCTTTTGGGTATGATCCGATCAACCTAAAGGGTGGTTCTAAGCTTAGTATGCCAAGTTCATTGATTATCCTCTAGAGTAATTTTGATGATAAGAATTAGTTCTTGTTCATGGAATTGGATTGAACCTTACCTTGGGGGTAATATTTTGATGAAGCACTCAAGTGAATGTTATGCTTAACAACCCATTCATTGATCTTGGTCCCAAGGAAGGCTAGCGCATTGTCAAAGATAATAATAGCTAGAACATTGAATCTCATCACAATGCTTTCATAGAAACTAAGGATGGATGTATTGTTAGCTTATTTTAGTAAAACCACCTCCATCCACCTTGTGAAATAATTGGTAGATATAAAGATCCATTTGTGTCCCTTACTTGATGGTGGATTAATCATACCGATGAAATCTAGGCCCCACTATGAAAAGGGTTGATTAGCTTGAATCAGATGTAGTGGTAAGGCTGCCAACTTTTGCTTGCCTATGAATAAGGTACATTTTTTTCAAGCTCATATCTGCATGTGTGCATCTTTAAATAGGGTTGGCTAATAATAGCCATCCCACATGATTTTCATGGTAGTGTTCTTAGGTGAGTAGTGGCCTCCTACAAAGCCATCATGGAATTCCTAGAGAATTCTACCCATTTGCTTTACTTTCATGCACCTCAAAATAACCCCATTTAGGCATTTTCAAAAAAGCACATCATTCATAAACACATAAGGAATGTACTATTTTGGGTGTCATCATCCCCTTAATTTAATCAACTTTCTATTGATGTCATATTTAACCAGGGTTGTGTCTAAAGCTATATACAACAAGAGGAATCATAATGATTTAGTAACTGAATGGGGGTATTTGTATTTTTTTTTTTTTTTTTTTTTGGGGGGGGGTTTAATGTATTAATGATTTCTTGGTTAAAACCTTATTGGAATCAAACTATGCAAATCTACTAGAAATAAACACACATTGTAGAAATGAAATTGATTGCTGGAAATAAACACACGTAGAAATGAAATTGATTGCTAGAAATAAACACACGTTGCAGAAATGAAATTGATTGCTGGAAATAAATACATGTTACAGAAATGAAATTGATTGCTAGAAACAAAAACACGTTGTAGGAATGAAACTAATTGCTGGAAATAAGCACACATTGCAGAAATGAAAATTTAATCTAAAATGCCTATAGGAATAAATTTACAACAAATCTTAGCTTTAAAGAGTTGGAAGCATTTATTGCAAATAGAAATATAAATACCGACAAAAATGAAGATCTTGGTTCTTTGGAGGAGTGGGCCTTTGCTCCACCTAGAATAGGATTTGAACAATTCAATTTGCTTTCAAAATAGGAATGGCTATTTCACTGATAAAAATTTTTGTATTACAAATGTACTAAGCTACCCTTTATCTCCCTATTCTTCTATAATTTTTTTTATCTTCTATATCTCTATCCATATATATTTTTACTAAATTCCCAGGTCTATATATATAGATGCTTTGATGGCTATAAATGTTTCATAAATATGATGGAAATGAATCATGCCTAAAATAGATGTTGAATCAAGATGTGGCTAGATGTCCAGCTATGTGATAATTATCTTGATTCTATCAGTTTAGAAAATTAGGAATTTATTTCTAATTTAATAGGATCATTGATCTTGATAGATCATCAGCCATTTGGAATAGATCCTCATCAGTTCCATTTCTAGCCATAAAATTTTTGGAGCTTATCTAAAAGAGTACCAGAGCTAAATATATAGTTTCAGATCTAAGTCCAAAAATACAACTTGAAATAGTATGGTGGAGTTCCAGAACTAACTGATGATGGTTCTAGAATAGATTTTGCAAGTTTCAAAACTAACTGTGTTGATTTTGAAATAGATGTTATAGGTTTTAGAACTAATCAAAATTGAGTCCAATGCTTCCAAAAACATGCAATCCACTTCATATTTGTTTTTTAGCCTAATGATGACCTATTTTATTGCAAAACTAGAATTTTCCAACACACTTGTTAGGAATTACAGGTCTTTTAAAAATTTAGAATCACAATCAACAAAAGATGGATAATCACATCCTAACTCATCTCAAATCAAAATAAAAGTTACAGAATGCAATCAAACTTAATAAAAAGAGAGAGTAAGATGAGGTCATTTATTATACATTTATTGGGCATATCTTGGCCTCATCATTTCCCCCATACTTACATATTTGTAAGTCCCTTTACAAATTTCATTCTTCAAATTTGGGATTTTATATCTTGCATTCCATTTGATTGCTTAGATCAAATGGTTGAAACTGAATATCCCAATGCTTTGACTCAAAAGTAGTACACCCTGCTCTTGCTTCTAATTTTCTTTTCCATTATTCAAATTGAGTGGGATGTTGAGGTTCTCTATTTTTCCAAGGAGATATGGGGGTGAGAAGTAGAGGTGGCCTTGTCTACATTCTTATCCATATGCTCAGGGGAGTTTCATTGATCTAGGGAATTATTGTGCATAAAGCTTTTGCCCTTTCTAAAATCCAGATTAAATTTGAAGGGGATATTAATTCCCTTCTTTTTTATGCCACCAAGATAAATTCCCATCTTTTTAAACATCCATCATAGATATTATCAAAATTTTCCCTTTCATAGGAGCTGAAGACATCCATGCTTTGTTGTAAATTGAAAAGATAAGGTCCCTTGAATTTATCATTAAATGTATGGGATTGGAGATATGTAGCAAAGGTGGATGGATTGCCATAATGAATTCTCATTCAGAGACCAGATGAACTAGCCTTTGACCAATGCTCTGACTCCCTTTCTTTCCATGCAATCTGATTTTGAAGAACATAGACAAATGTGTTAAGCTGGCTTTCTCCTACATACAAATTGATCATAAAACCTCTATTTATTTCTAACATAAAATTGCAGAGGTAAAATTCACAAAGAAGGTTTTTCTATTTTGTATTAGCTAAGGAGTAGGTGGCTGAGAAATTAGCTTCATCTTTTATTTCATATGGAAGGCCACATGCTATCCTTACCAACTGCCAGCGAATGAATTCTTCCTCTAAAAACATGTTATAAATAGGAGAAGGTCTTCTGCATGCAAGCAACTTCTCAATCATCATACGAACTTTGTATTTTCACAAGACATTTATACTTATCATTTTCCTCCTTGTAAAATTTGTCTTCCCATTCTTTCCTTGCTTTCTCTTCTTCTGCCAGTTTGCCTTTGAAGTCTATATTGGATGCTTTGATTTTACTGATTTCTTTGCATGTGTCATCCCATAACTAATTGAGTGGAAAATAAGTCAATTTAGTCTGTGTAGAGACTATTGACATAGAGGTCTATCTTGTACATTTTTCCTCATTCTCTATTAGTTGTCTTTTAGTTTTTACTAATTCCTCATTCTTGGCTGTGAACTAGTTTGTTAATTCTGTAAGGAGCATTTCTTTTTGTTCTAACTTGAGTTTGAGGAAATTCAATTCCTCATCCTTTTCCTTGATAATGATTTCTACTCTAGAAAAAAATAGAGCCTATTTAATCTGCTGGTTTTGTTCTTTTTCTGAAAGTTTATGGGGAGTTAAGCATTCCTCTTCCACCATAGGGGATTTCCCTTTCCTTCTCCAAGATGCTTGTTTATCTTCTACATGTGATGGTGCTGCAGTCTCACTCATTTCTTGGAAAACTAGCTCCTCAAATCTTTCTTTTTCTTTTTCCTTTTCTGCTTGGCTTGGTCCAGGAGGAGTCATAACCATGCTACCCAAAATATCAACAGCTTTAATTTCTAGCCTTTCTTGTTCTTCCAGCTCATCTGAACTTTATTTAGACTTTTTATGACATTTTATTTCTTGAGGAGCCTCAAAATGTGTAAACATAGGTCTCCTCTTAGAACATCTTCTAGTTTTCACCTTTTGTTTAGGCCTAGGTGAACTATCATTGTCAAAGATAGGTACTAGTTCTTTTATAGCCTCAGTAGAAGAAGAAATGGCTTGAGAAAGTATAGTAGGGTCTATAATTTTAATTTTTCTTCCATATTTTCTTCTTATTTGTATTTCCTCTATGGTAGCAGTTTTCAAATGAACTAAAGGAGCAAGAGGATTTGTTATTGTTCTTCTAGGAATACCAAGTTTTTGTCCAAATTTGCGAAGAAATTTGTCCTACATTTCTTCCCCATTTTACTTGGAAAGGAAATGGTGTTGGCATACCAAATGCACTAACCCGTGATGTTTAATTGTTCTTACACCCCAAGAATACCTTTGGGCCATGGTATGGATGGAGTCAAAAATAAACCCTAGGGGGTTTACTATATATTCTAGTTTTTTGGCTCCATATCTAAGGTGTATAAGGATTTTTAGGACTTCTTTTCCTACTATCCAAAATTGTCCATCACAGGTTAAACATTTGACTATCTAGAATGTTACTCTGTCAAAGGGTTTAGGCAAGCTGGCCCTCTTAACTCCTTTGATGATTTGCTTTGTATTATAAATATATTGGAGTTCAGATTCCCCTTCTTTCAACAGGGTTTCAGCCAAGTCTTTCAATGTTCCTTTGACAGGGTTTGGGACATGCATTATAGGTATTCCAAACATCTCACTTATGATATTCACAGAAAAAGGAATGAAAAAATTCCTAACCTTTGTCCTTGTTTGCTCTAAATTAATAATAAATTCTCTTACTAGTTCATCATTGTATTTGGGAAATTTCCTCAGAAATTCCAGCCATCTTGCCTATTTAAAGATATTTGCTACTTCTTTATCTACAAGGAGTTGGGTATCATTGTTTGGTTATGACTTATTTTTTATTCCCATGATTTGTTCTTTTTTTCATTTTTTTGCTTTTGAATATTTTATAGGTGATCTAAAAATTGCTTTTTGTATCAGTTGAACTGATGATTATGACTATGGAACTAGCAGATTTGGTTGTTGGTTTGGCAAATTCAGTTGTGGAACTACTGTACTCAGCTAAAAAACTACTATACTCAACTATGGAATTGGTGGATTTGGTAACTTCAATCATAAGAATGATTCTTTATGGTTATCTACCAACTCATTCCATCATCAATATCCTTCTCATGATTTTGCACATTTAACCATGATGTATAATAGATGACTCATCATACTAATCTTTCTAAATCAAGTCTAATCACACATGCAAACTTTCATTAAACCTTTAACAAGTTATAAACATAATTACCATCCTTGATGATGAATCCCTTTGTCATGCAAACACATCATCCTTGAAAAATGGTTAGAAAATACATAGAATTCAAAAACGTTTTATTTAAATTAGCCATTTATTTGAGAAGATCAACCATCATCACTAATTTTCAATTGATCTCTTTTTTTTTTGGGAAGAGAATGCCATTTACTGGTTTTCATTCTCTTCTTTTTTTTGGGAAAGAGAACGCCATTTACTGGTTTTCATTCTCTTCCTTTTTTTTGGGAAGAGAACACCATTTACTAGTTTTCATTCTCTTCCCTTTATTTTAGATCTTTTCATCTAATTATTTGATCATTTTGGAAGAACTAGGTTCTTCCATATGATCAAATTCTTTTTTTTGCTTCAATTTGCTTCAAGAATTCATCCTTAGTAGGAGACTTCCTATAAAGTTTTAGCCTGTGTCCATTGACCAAGAGTATTCTTCTACTACCATCAATGGGAAGTAACTAGATAGAACCATTGTCAAATATTTGCTTGATCTGATAAGGTCCCAACCCTCTAGTTCTTAATTTACCTTTGAATTGTTGATACTTAGAATCAAACAACAATGCCTAGTCTCCTACTTTAAATTGTCTTTCCTTGATATGTGAATCATCCCATTACTTCCTTTGACCTTGGATTATCTCTATCTAGTGAAGTGCTTCCATTCTAAATTCATCTAATTCATTGAGTTGAAGTATTCACTCCTTTTGAGCTACATCTAATTCAATTCCCACCTTAACTATTATCCTCAATGTTTATAGTTCAAACTCAATAGGCAACAAGGGCTTTTTCCCATAGACAAACTCATATGGTGAAAACCTTATTGTGGTTTTCCAAGTTGTATTGTAAGCCCGGACAGCTTCAGGTAGTCTTTTTACCCAATCTCTTCTTTCAGCTTCAACTATTTTAGTGAGGATGTTTTCTAATTCTCTATTTGTTACTTCAACTTGGCCATTTGCTTGCAGGTGATACGGAGATGACTGCTTATGATTGATCTAATAATATATTGTGAAGGCCTGGATCATATTGGACATAAATTGTGGTCCCTGGTCTGAAACTAAGCATCTCAGTGCTCCAAACTTTACCATAATTTTATGCCAAAGAAAATCAGTAACTGCTTCTTCAGTGGCATTTGTTAAAGCCTAAAATTCTACCCATTTTGTTACATAATGAGTACACACAAGAATATGCTCTTTTCATTGTGAAGGAGGATTAAAAGGTCTAACAAAATCCAATCCCCATCTCTCAAATGGTTCAAGTACTACTTGTGGTTGTAGAGGCATTTCATTGGTAATGGTTGGTTGTCCCATCCTTTGACAAGGATCACACTACCTGATATATCTCTTCACATCTTTGTATAAATATGGTCAATAGTAACCAATGCCAAGTATCTTGTGAGTTATTCTTTTCACTAAATAGTGTCCTCTACTTGGTTCATCATGACATGCCCAGAGGATGTCAAAATTTTCATCTTCTCTTACACACGTGTCTAAAACCAAATTAGGACCACATTTAAATAGCATTCCATTTAACCATTTGAACTATGCACTAGTTTTGATTAATTTTTTATTTGTTTTTTAGTGAAATAAGGAGGAAAATTCCCTATTGCAAGATAATTTTCCATGTCAGCAAACCATGGTGTGTTAGCTAAAATAATAAACAATTTTTCATCTGGAAAGTTATCTTTGACTGGATCCTGCTCCCTTGTACTGGTCAATCTTGACAAGAAATCAGCCACCACATTAGATTTGCCTAGATTGTCCACAATGGTAATATCAAATTCTTGTAGATGTAATGACCATCTAATTATTCTACCTCCAACCACAAGTTTGTACATTAAATATTTAATTGCTGAGTGATCTGTATGTACAAATGTTTTGTACCCTATAATGTAATGTCTAAATTTATTGATTGCATAGATCACAACCAAAAATTCTTTTTTAGTGGTAGTGTAATTTCTTTCAGTGGGAGTAAGATTTTTACTGAGATAATAAATAACACACATTCTTCTTTCATCTCTCTATCCCAAAACTACACCAATTGAGGTGTTTGAGGCATCAATTTGGATGTGAAAAGGTTTCTCCCAATTAGGTCCTTGAAATATTGGGGTAGTTACTAATTTCTCTTTAATTTCTTCAAAAGCATGTTGACATTGTTCATTCCAAATAAATTCATAGTCCTTGGTAAGCAATTTAAACATGGGGGCAACAATTTTACTAAAATCCTTGATAAAATTCCTATAATATCTAGAATGTCCTAAGAATGATTTGATATCTGTAGGAGTTTGAGGAATAGACAAGTCTGAGATAATCTTGATTTTGTTTCGATCAACTTGAATTCCTCTTTTTGAAATATGGTGCCCTAATATGATCCCTTCATGAACCATCATCAAACATTTCTCATGACTAAGAGACAAGTGATGTTGTTCACATCTTGTTAATACTTTATCCAAATTTTTTAAGGCATCATCAAATGTATCTCCATAAACAGTAAAGTCATCCATGTATACCTCCACACAATCATTTGTTAGGTCTACAAAAATTGCTAATACAACTCTTTGAAAGGTTATTAAAGCATTACATAGTCCAAATGGCAATACCCTATAAGCAAAGGTACCCCATGGACAAGTAAATGTAGTATTATCCTGATCCTCAGTAGTAATTTTGATTTGATTGTATCCACTAAATCCATCCAAGAAGGAAAATTACTATTTACTTGAAAGATTATCTAAGACTCGATCTATGAATGATAAGGGAAAATAATCTCTCAAAGTGGCTTTGTTCAATTCCCTATAGTCAACACAAATTCTCCATTTTCTATTTTTTTAGGAACAATTACAAGAGGAGACACCCACTGGTTATCTGAGATAGGGTAGATAAAACCTACTTGTAATAGTTTTTCAATTTCTTGTTTGACTATATCCCTTAAGGCTAGATTAATCCTTCTCTGAGGTTGCCTAACTAGTCTAATATTTTTAGTATAAATGTGATGGGTGCAGACACTTGGATGAATTCCTTTCACATCTCTATAGTCCCAAGCAAATCCTTTAGTATGATCCTTTAGAACATCAAATAGTTTGACTTCTTCATCATTCTTTAACCAGCTATTAATATTCAAAAAAATTCTTGGTTGAATATCAACATGTTTGGTTCCAGGATATGATGATCTGATTTGTTGAAAGGGTTCCATTAAGGTGTTTAGTGGATAGTCGTGTGGTAACAATATATGATATGTAGCAACATCTCTAAAATTTCCTAGAGGTAAAATGTTGGATAAAGGACAATAGGAAGAGTTATGATACTTATCTTGTTACAGGTCAAACTCCTCGTTACTGCTATTTTCCAAAAATTCTTCGCCATCTCCTGATATCTATAAATCCGATGCTATAGATCCTTCCTCTCCCCAAGAGAAATCATGTTCCTCTGGAGTGAAGTTATCTTCACTTGCAAAGAATTGGTGTGGTTCTAGAACTAACTATGATGGTTCCAAAACTAACTGTGATGGTTTCGAAACTAACTGTGATGGTTCCAAAACTAATCCTAACTTCTCTAATGATGATTGATGTTTATTTAATGAATGATTAACCATATCATCTATTTCCCATACATGATCCTGTAATGTCATCATAGCCAAAGAAGACATATTTTACTCATTAATATTAGGATTATCAACCCATAATTTCAATTGATTATCAATAAAAGGTCATGCAAATGGATATAATGAAATTTACTTAGAATTGTTACCATTTGAAATAATCATATCACCTGACCTACAATCAATTAAGGTAGAAAATGTAGCTAACCATGGTTTCCCTAAAATAATAGGATAACCAAGTGTTTTACCTTTTAACTACAATATAAGGAAGTCAACTAGATATTCCCATGATTCCACCATTACTGCCACATCTTCAATAACTCCTAGTTTTGCTATAGACTGATCTGTTATCTACAATATGGTATTAGTAGGTTGTATGCATATTAATGGTAATGTTTTCAAAGTTTCCACTATTATTACATTGATAGTTGCACCCAAATCAATCAAAATGTTATGTATATCCTTATTCCCTATAGAAATAGAAATAACAGGCCTTCCAAGATCTCCATATTTAGGTAGTAGGATTTTTCCTGCTAATAAATCAACAAGTTTCTCATCTACCTAAGTAGTCCTGGGGTACTGCTTCTTTCATCCAAGATTTTTAAAAGATAACAATTTGATTAACTTGTTCAACCTTGCAATATCCTTAATTTCTTGTAACAATGGTATTTCAATATTCAATCTTCTTAGTTCCTGTACCAATTCAGATTCCTTAAGTTTTATGGTTTATTTAAGTCTTTATGGAAATGGAATCTCAATAGAATTCTTTTTTGGTTCCTTATCTTTTTATTTGTCATCTTCCTTAGGTGCAACTATGCTAGGGGTTTTAGCTTCTTTTGTCATCTCAGTGATTATAATAGGTGGACTGCTAACTATTTTTCCAAATCTAGTTTGAATGTTTTTACAATCCATTGTATTCAAATCAACTAATTTTTTTGGTTCTATTTCGTATACAGGAGTTGTTTATTTGTTTCTTGGGTTTGATACTAGTTGTGTTGGCATTTGGGTTTGGACTATGTTTTAAATCTACATATTTTGTGTTAGAGGTCCCATTATGGCTTGTTAGTTCTAATTTGGATATGTTTTTCCTTGCACATAATTTATAGGGCTCCATCTAGGTTGTGGCAAAGCATAAGGATTCCCTTGATCAGCCCAAGGTTGTTGATGTCCTTGAGTATTCCAAGATTGACTTGCCCAATCTTGAGGATGTCATGTGGGTTGAGGGGCCCAAGGTGGCTATCCCCAACTTTGTGGTATTGTTTGAGCTGACCATGGCATCATCTAGGGATTAGGAGCTGGTCTTGGCATAAACTATCCTTGATTAGGTTATCTTTGAATAAAATTTAATTCTTCTCTGGTGGATGATGCATTGGTTTGTTTGAGCTAATTTTTTATGAGTGGAAGAAGAGAACAAGTGTGAGTATCATGTTCTTTAGATTCACATACAAGACATACTTCCATTTTATCTAAAGGACATTCACTTATTACATGCATTTTCTCACATCTAGGACAATACATGGCTAATGGTTCAAGTTGGGCATTTGCTTTAGCTTGCAATCCATCCATGGTGGAGGTTAATTGAACTAATATATCTATTTTAAAGTTTGCCAATTCATCCATCAATTTATTCATATGTGGATTCAAAATTTTAACTATTTTCCCTTTTCTAGGTCTACCCCTTTTTCTTGAATAATTTCTACAAATTTATATGATTTTTTCCATTCTTAATTGAGCAATGTTTCCTCTGCCAATTAAATCAAGGGTTCCCCTAGATTCATCATCCAATCCTTTGATAAAAATAGTTTTATTTAAATCTTCTTGAAGTAAAAATCCACATCTTTTACTCACAAAGAGGAATCTATCCCTTCCATATTTGTCTTCTTCTTGTTTGATTTTGAAAAATTCTTCCTTTCGATTTCTTCCTTTACAATAATCTTGATATTTGTCTAGGAAGATAGTTTCCATTTATTCCCAATTGGTAATAGAATCAGATGTTAATCCCATAAACCACCTCATTGCTACATCCTTCAGGGTAGATGGAAACAACCTCAATTTGTGATTATCTATCTTGTAATCATAAGTCTAACATAGTAATTTAAATTCAAATAGAAATTGGTCAGGATCCTTAGATGACATTCCTCTAAATGTGGGAAAGTGTGCAGGTGAAATGTTTTTCATAATGGTTTCATCATCCTCAATATGAATGGGATAGGTAAATGTTATCTCAAGTTCTTTTCCAACTTCTCATTCCATCTCTCTGGTATTTTCTAATATTTTCTCCCAATCAATGTGGTATGTGTTATGTTTTGGGGATGGTGAAAAGTCAGGAGGAGGGGGTTGACTACTCAATTGAGAATCAAAACTTTCCCTCAATGGATCTTGAGAAATAATCGTCTTCCCTAAGGTTTTACTTAGTTTTGGTGACTGATCCAAAAATTTCAAAGATGGAAATTTTGCTTCTTGTCTTGTAGGAGATAATGGTGCCTCTAATTCTTGTTCAATGTCCTTTCTTAAACTAGAGGTTGATGGAATTTCTTGTTCAAAAATTTTGAGAAGAAATCTTCCCTTGAAATCTCATGGTCTACTCATAAATTAGATAAAATTTATTTAATTACTAAATGAATGATTGTTGCTCTTGTTAACACCTAATTAGAAAATTCCAACTAGTGTTCCCTGGCAATGGCACCAAAAATGTTGGGTGTCGCCATCCCCTTCATTTAATCAACTTTTTGTTGATGTCATATTTAACTAGGGCTGTGTCTAAAGCTATATGCAACAAGAAGAATCATAATGGTTTAGTAATTGAATGGGGGTATTTATATATTTTTGTTTTTAGGGGTTTTTAATGTATTAATGATTTCTTGGTTAAACCTTTTTGGAATCAAACTATGCAAATCTGCTAGAAATAAATACATTTTGCAAAATTGAAATTGATTGCTGGAAATAAACACATGTTGCAAAAATGAAATTGATTGATGGAAATAAACACACATTGTAGAAATGAAATTGATTGCTAGAAATAAACACACGTTACAGAAATGAACTTGATTGCTGAAAACAAACACACATTGTAGGAATGAAATTGATTGTTGGAAATAAACACACATTGCAGAAATGAAAATTTAATCTAAAATTCCTGTAAGAACAAATTTACAACAAATATTAACTTTTAAGAGTTGGAAGAATTTATAAATTTAATAGAGTTACCTATTTAATTTTTCAAATAGAAATATAAATACTGACAAAAATGAAGATTTTGGTTCTTTAGAGCAATGGGCCCTTACTCCACCTAGAATAAGATTTGAACAATTCAATTTGCTTTCAAAACAAGAATGGCTATTTCATTGATAAAATGTTCTATATTACAAATGTACTAAGCTATCCTTTATTTCCCTATTCTTCTATGATTCTTTTATCTTCTATATCTCCATGGATATATATTTTTACTAAATTCCTAGGTTTGTCTATATAGATGCTTTGATGGCTATAATTGTTTCATAGATATGATGGAATTGAATCATGCCTAGAATAGATGTTGAATAAATATGTAGTTGGATGTCCAGTTATGTGATAATTGTCTTGATTCTGTCAGTCCAAAAAGTTGAGAATCTATTCCTGATTTAATGGGATCATTGATCTTGATAGATCACTGACCGTTTGGAATAGATCCTCATCAGTTCCATTTCTAGCTACAAAAGTTCTGGAGATTATCTGAAAGAGTACCAAAGCTAAATATAGAGTTCCAAAGCTAAGTCTAAAAATGTGACAACTTGAAATAGTATGGTGGTGGAACTAACTAATGATGGTTCCAAAATAGATTTTGCATGTTTCAGTTCCAATGCTTCCAAAAACATGCAATCCACTTCATATTTGTTCTTTAGCCTAATGATGACCTATTTTATTACAAAACTAGAATTTTCCAACACACTTTTTAGGAATTACAGGGCTTTTAAAATGTTAGAATCACAATAAAAAAATATGGATAATCACATCCTAACTCATCTCAAATCAAAATAAAAGTTACAAAATGCAATCAAACTTAATAGAAAGAGAGAGTAAGATGAGGTCATTTATTATACATTTATTGGGCATATCTTGGCCTCATTAGACTACAATTTGAAGTACCTATACTTAGCCGTATACAAGCTAAGAGGATATATGTTATGTTGAAGGAAGGAATTTATATACTATACCTAGATAGTTAAAACTTCATTTGTGCCTTATTCTTCATATGACACTAGGACTACATTGTCCTCCATCTTTTCTACTATATCTAACTCTTGATAGAGTCCTTTTCCTCATACCAACTTGGTGACTTGGATGTCTATGTCATATTCAATTGCTTTTATGATCCAGCTAACCCTTTTCTCACTAATGTCCTTGCTAAGAAGGAACTCTTTGATCCCTGTGTGTGCTACCATGAGTTGGATCTTGTTGTTGGAGAGCATGTGCCTAAATTTATTCAACATTGTCATAATTTAAAGTGTATGCTTCTACATAAAGTTGTATTGTAGATCATAATCATTTAGTGCTTGGTTGAAGAAACCAATTGTTGTTCTAGTTTATCCTTGTTCTACTGCATTAGGATGGTTATATGCCTTCATTTCCATTTAATGCATAAAGGATGAATTACTTATTAAAATTTGGGTTAATCAAGGTGGGAGCTTGCATGGTAACATGCTTGATGGATTCAAAACTATCTTTGCCCTCACGTGTCTAACTAAACATAATTTTCTTATTTAACATCATAGTGAGAGGCTTCACTAGGATAGAAAAATGAGGCACAAACCTTCTCACAAAGTTGATTCTCCCCAAAAAACTCTGGAGGCTCTTTTTTTGGCTAAGGAGAGGAAGAGATGAGATAGCCTTAACTAACTCTATATCTATTGTGAGTCCTATTTTATAAACAATGTGCCCAATAAGGGTTCCTTCATGAACTACGGAGATGTATTTATTTAGGTTCAGAGATATTATAAAATCATGACACCTATGGAAAACTTGCTCTAGGTGATCCAAGTGATCCTCTACATGCTTAGAGAAAATACTTATATCATCAAGGTAAACTAAGATGATCTTATTGATGAGCTCTTTTAATTTCATATCCATGGCTCTTTAGAAGGTCATGCCAGTGTTTATGAGGTTGAAAAGCATGTGTTGATATGCATAGGTTCCCCATTTAGTGGTGAATGTGGTCTTGTATTGGTTGCACTCTTGCACTTGAATCTGGTTATAGCTAGAATAACCATCCAAAAATGAAAATCTCTTTGTACCTATGATCATTTACAAGATTTTATCCATGGGTAGAAGAGGATAGTGGTCTTTAAGGGAAGCCTTATTGAAGTTCCTGAAGTCCATGCAAAGATGTATCTCCCCATTCTTCTTTTTCACTGGTACCAAATTGGTGACCCATAAAGAGTGTTTGATTGGAAGTATTATATTAACCTCAATGATCTTAGAGATCTCTTTGTGAATCAATGGCTCTAATATTAGGTTGACTAATCTTTGATTTTGGTGCACAGGCTGTGCACCTGGGTATAGTTCACTTATGTGTTGCGCAATGCTTGGATCAAAACCTATGAGATCTTTTTAGATCCATTCAAAAATGTTGTCATATCTCCTACTGAGTTTAATGAAGTTTTTGATTTCTAGTACAAAACACACCCTACTATCCTTAAGTGTTTTTACCACTGAAATGTTTATAGGCATAGAGATGTCTTTCTTAGATATCATGTTGCAAATTTATCATCAAAATCAAAGATACTTTTTAGGGTGACTAGTCCTTTTGGTTATTTATTCCCCTTTAACTGGATGACCTATTTTTCATATTAGGTTTGCAGCTACATCTAGTTCATAGCATAGAAATCTACTTCATCTTGAAGGAAATTGATGATTTGCTTATCACTATCAAACACTTGCCAATTTTTTATGTTGTTGGGGACTACTAGTCTAACCACTAATTTGACAAGTTATTTATACTATTTCATTATATTACATGGAATGTCATATTACACACCCATAATTTCCAACCTATATGCATCTACAATCTACACTCTTGGAATGGAGTTGATATTGAAATCATTAAAACATTATATTATATCCCATACTCTATGTCTATATGCCTTCATCAAGCCATTCCTAGTCATGTTTTGCATCCTAACTTGATTCACCACAAACTCACTATCACCCAGTGCTTGCAGTGCATTGATTACTTTTTTATGCTAGTTGAAGTCCTTGAATAAGCATCTCACAATTGACAACATTATTTGTGTAAGTGAACTATAGTATACAATCATAGAAATATTTTTCCTTATGGGGATAAACCAACATGATGCTAGTTCTTTCATCATTTTTGCTCCAGGAACCATCAAAGTATAACTACCATATGCCTTTAGTATTCTTGTGTGCCTTCATGAGTTTAGGTAGTATAGGGTTATCCTCCATTATACAATATGTGCCAAGCACTATCTCTATATTTTCATATGGGTTACACTCAAAAATTTCATGTGCTCATTTGTCTATTAGGTTGTTTGGAGTTTCCTCTAATGGTGTTGTGACCTTATGGAGAATCAAATCCTCCTTTTGGTTGAACATCATACAGTTCTACTCAACTAGACTAGGAGTGTATGGATTGACTTGAATTTTGAAAATAGGATCTACCTTAATGGTTTATTTTTTCCTATATCTAGTCCTTAAAAACATATGTGACCAATATGAAGACAAATACCCACCCATCTTTGTCGTGAAGTCTCAAAAAAGTTAAATGGTGAAAAAGGGAGGTAAGTTGATGACAACGATGTCTTATGCAATAGAAAGGCTTGGGCATGCATGTAACATTAAATTTAAATCCTTGATTACACCTAAAACTTTGACTATTGTGCCATAAAGTTAGACCACTCCTTTGGAAACTAGGGTATACATAATTATAAGCATGTTTATAATCTTTTTTAGCATTATCAAGCTACTTGTGCAAAAGCTTATCATATAATTATGTACTAGGTACTGACATATGATCAAAGAGACATAGAATGGGGGTGTCTTGCTGCTAATATTGTGCACTTACACTTTATTTTTTAGTTTTCATAAGATTATAGAAGTGGTGAACATTGACTAGGGTACTTGACACTCTTGAAAGCCTTTCAATGCATCTAGAAGTAAATTTTATTAAGATGGAATGATAAGTGCATCATACATTATTATGTTGAGACTATTCCTATTCATTTTTTCCACTATGTTGAAATGGAGCAAGGATCCCTTTGATTATGTTTTTGAGAGGATAGCTTATTCTAAAGCTAGTGTGTTAATTCTAGGTGGTCCTTATTCCTGCATAGCTTTATTCAGGTACAAGGGCTATGTGGGTGCCTTAGCCTATGCACCTACATGATTGAATTAGACCATAGATGAAGTGGGTATTATAGCTAGTTTTCTCACCTCTATCACTCTCCTCTTGAATCTTGTATTAAAAGTAATTGGGGTGCTTTCCTTATTAGGTGCACTGGCCTAGTTTATATAACCAAAGTCCTCCTCCTACCAATTCACAAAGGTAGACCCATCCTATGGGTGAACTCACACTTGGGTCTCTTCCATTTATGAAGTTGTGCTAGTTATTTTTTATTATATCTGAGGCATATCCCAAATCATAAGCACTCAATTCAAGATATTACTTTCACAAGTAGCTTGATTGTGTGATTGGTTGCATGAAAAGCACCATTCTAAATCCTATGATATAGTATTTTATATTGGGACAAGGGCTTTGGAGGTGCTAGATATGTTAGAATTATGTGCATAAGGTAAACTATTATATGTGAGTTGGTTTTTTTATTATGCATCACCTTGGTAGGGGGGTCTATATGATTTGTATTACTAAGTGAATGGTTGATGTTTAGGGTATTACCCTTGTTGTCTTTTGAGGGAAACTAGCTCATTATTAAAAATTTGTAATAGCACCTTCACCTCATGAAATTCATTAGAATGAGTGGAGTACAAATCAAGTGGGATTACTATAGTAGGGGCAAGCACTAGCATGGGTTGTATAGTTGTTGGGTTAAAAGGAGGTTTTATGAATATAGGCATTAGGGGTCTAGGTGCAATCTTACTTACTTGGATTAATAAATTCTTGGTGTGCACAACTACTTCATAGGCATCAAGGAGAACCATTCCTCCCATGGATTTATTAATTACTAAAATATTGATATTAAGAGATTTTAGCAAATACAAGAATTTAATGTTAGGAGATGGATTACATAATGTAGGGATTCTAGCCTAGACCCTCTAGAATATAAAATTAAAGTCAAACATAATTTCATGTGGCACTTGATTTACAGTCATGAGCTTCTCTATCAAGAATAGATGGTCACTCTGATCCTTGAAATACTTGCATAAATCCTCACAAAGATCATCCTAATGGAGTTTAATTGTAGCCTCAGTACTATTGAAGAGTGTTTCCTTTCAAGGAAGAAGCTAGTAATCTAATTTCAATGTTAGCATTGGTGACATGGTGTACTACATAAATATTTATGATATATTAGATATGTTCTATAGGGGAGATCAAATTATCACTCATGAGATAGGGAAATCTCTTGAGAGTAGACACCAAAATGCCATCATATTGTGATAAGACTAATGGACTACACCCATTAAAGTGTATAAATACTTGATTCCTTAGTATAGCCATGAATGGGATGGGAAATAGACCTTTCCTAGAATAAAACCTTTTGAACGGTGGTGTAAACTAAGCTCTAAATGGAGAATGACTTAAATCATGCCCCCTCATAAGGGATAAAGATACTCTAGCTCTCCTTCTAGATGGCACTGGAAGCTCAGTGAAATGGAAATCAACATCTCTTGTAGATGATTTTGTTATTTTTGGCATGTAAATAGGATATTGGTCTTTGTAAATCAAAGGTGTTATGAGTTGATAGGTGATGTTTTTGAGTGTTTGTTACACTTGATAGATAAAAAAAGGCACCAATACTTTAGCTTCTTAAATTTGGTCCCACCGGGCATGCCAAAAATGATTATCATTCAAAATGCACACCAATGGATACTTGGTAGCACATGGAAGATTTACAGTGGGGCACCAGACATGAGGACTTAGTGTAAGGTGTTAGAAGCTAAGGTGTTTGACACATAAGTATTATTATGCAACTGTACACATGAGCATCAACTATCTCATTGTAGTGATGGAAATGTCCCCAAGGTGTGGGACCCTTGCACTCCTTGGGATGAGTCTCTAGATTAGGCCAAATTCCTTCTATTTTAAGTGCACCTAGTTTAAAACTAGTGTGCAGATCTAAAGATAAAAAATGTAACCTACCACTAGTCTAAACCTAATAACATCAAGGGAAAGGGAGGGAGAAGGTAAAATAATACATGAAATAAAACAAAGAAAACACTTCTACTACTATAAGCATGTTGTAGATGCTTGAGAAAAAGGAAATTCTTCATGTAGGGGACTTCACATAGAGGTGTATGAACATAGTGCAGCACCAAAAGGGATGATAAGTATCCATAGGTAACACCTACATATACCTTGATGCACATATTATTTAAACTATAAATGAATTCCAAGTTTAACAAAGAGGTGTAGAGGATGAAAAGACCAAAAAAAGGGTGAGGGGCATCCACAAACAAGCATCAATCAAACACAAAGAGCACACAGATTGTTAGAATAATAGAAAGAGGTGAACTTAATTCTCATTAATTATGTAGGACTTAGCTAATATAAAACCTCATGGAGGGTAAATTTTGGTAGCATAAGGCTACAAAATGTGTCCACCCCTTTTACAATAGAAGAACTAGTGTTTTATATAAGATTATGTTAGTTTTATAATAAATACACCACTTAGATGGTGGTTAAAACATTAAATTATTTAGTGGTTCCTTATCCATGTTTCTTGAAACTTGTTCAATGATTAAACTTGGGTTGGTGGTAGGATCACATCTAGATGCATGTGCATTAGAGAATGGAAGATTTCATGACAATGTTAAAAGGTGGCATACAATCAAGTCCCAATGCATGATGGCCACTTCCATATTGAATTTTGATAACACCTTGATCTCCTCTCAACTACCTCTAATGGACTTCATTAAATTTGGTAACCACTTGACATGTGGTGCTTTGATAAGATCTTTGAGAGAGATCCCCTGGCTTGTTGGATAGGAGAAGCATGATTATGACATGTAAAAGGATGGTGCTTTCTTTGGGAGAAATATAAAGATATCTTTATTGAATGAGAATGATTCTACTATGTGGTAGCTACAGAATAAGGTGGTGCATTGCATAATGGTGATGCACAGATGTAGAATCCTATGCATAGGCATAAAACTATATTATTTAGGCATGAGGAGGTATTTAGATAATAACATGCATGAGGACAGAGTCTTTGATACCTCCATTTTATTTTGTAACTATTCCCCTTTGTATGACTCTAATTCTTGTAAAAGGATATGCATGGAGTTGTTTTTACTTGTGTGGACCATCCTTACACCATTATGCAGACTTGTGCTCTGTATGTGCTTCTTCCCTTTGAAGTGTTGAAGACTTCATAGATGTGTTTATCTTCTATAGGGTCCTGATAAGTATTGCACTAATTAAAGGGGTGACTTAGAAAATCAATAAAAACTATGCATTGAACACATGAACCCAATTTGGTATCTGATTATATTGAATTTGAATCGAGTATGTAATAACTAGATCTATGTAGTTAAACTAAATGTGGAGTGATCATGCTATGCATGATGCCCTAAAATCTAAGCAACTAGTAAGAATTTGAGTTATAATGAATGTATCTAAGAAAAATCTAAACATAAATGTCAAATCCATGACTACATCTACATAAATCTATAATGTACCTAGTGTACTAGTTTAAATAATATAGACTATGATGAAGTTGGGGATACTAGATAGTAGTTCCCTATAGAGGACAATAGTGCCCTATGGTGCTAGTGTCCTAATATGGGCACTAATATCTACCTAGTCTAAAATCTAGGTGATCTAAATTGACTTTTGCATCTCTATTCTATTTCATGTCTACCCTATGTTTGATTTATGAAACTAAGCTTGTGTGTTGAAATTTATATGTGAATAGAAAAATAGGAGCTTGATCTATATGATAAACCCTTATGAATGCCCTCTCTTTTGAGGGTAATTGTGAAATCTATGGAAGAACTACCATTAAAATAAGTATCTCTATAAAATGTGTTAGCTAGATCATGTACATGATATTCCAATATAATGTACAAACATAACATTAGAATGTAAATGAATTTGAGGAATGTAATTAATGTAAGATGTATGTTGTACTCTAACACTGCACAAGGGTGTTAATATAAATGTAATAAATGTGTATATAATCATATATAAGTAACTACCTAAGGGGATGGGTTATGATGTCCATCAAGGCACCCAAGTAGGAAGGTTATATGCATGAGGTCCCTCAAGGCATCAAAAACTAGTGTGTGTTTAACAAGCAAATACAAGTATGATGGTGAATAAACATACAAATAAGCATGCATATAATCAAATGAGGCACACAAAGGTAGGCCAAGGGGACACAATATAATGGAAATGGGAACATGAAACTAAATATGAGAATGAAGACATATAAGTACATGTTCAAATTTCCATGCATGCAAGCAACAATTAATTTTGGGTTAGAGCCACATAGAAAGACATGTTCAAATGTCTGTATATAGAAATAGGAAAGCACAAACAAGGGACATGGGTACATGTCTAAGGCATACAAATATTTAAGTTTAATAGATCCAAAGAACAATGGCATATTCAAATGCCCTTGAAAATGGAAGAAGCATATGAAACACAATCAAGCTTAATCTAGGAAAGCTAGAAATGAAAACATGTATAACTATGTAGTACAAGTCTATGTAAATGCTAGGGTGCACATATACTGAGTCTAAATAGTTATAGTTGACCAAAAAAAATTGGGCATTGAGTATTAATGATCAATATTAATATATATCAATGTGTAAACAAGAATGCATAATAGGCAAACAATAAAAACTGGTAGTAACAACTATATCTCAGATGCCCTTGAGTGGGTGAATGTGTCAGATGTATAAAGTTGGATCAATTTATATACCCCCAAGGGGTATATGATAGTAAGTTTGGATCATTGTAGTGGCCCAAAGTCCTATATTCAATCTAAAAGCACTTTACAAGAAAAATTTAAACATATGTGTATGATAAAATTAACTATATTAAGATAGATAATAGTATAAAATATATTTATAGTAAAATTGTAAACATAAAAATGCACACAATCTATAATTTTTTTTGTTTTTGAAATATTTGAATGGTTTTGTATTTTGACATGTTATATTATTTTTGTTTTTTTTAAGTATAAGCTATGTACAAGAAAATGAAAATAAACTGTGTACAAGGAATGAGAGAGATAAGGGAGTATATATAAGAGTAGGAATCATACTAACTAATGAGTCTCGTGGGAGACTCACTATCACCATGACCTATGTCAAAAAGTGGAACTATGATCATATATGCAGTGTGAAAAGGAAAATATGAGCCCATGATATTTTATGTTGTATAATCTATATCTAAATTTTCTTGTGTAGTGATGCTATGATGTTGTGGCATTGACTGTGTTGCCTTATGTACTGTAAGGGTCTTAGGAATCCATCTAGTACAAGAAAAAGTTATAGGTGATATAGGTACCCTGTGTTGAGAACTCGTATATCTCAATAAAAAAATGATCTCAATATAAGCTAAGAGAGGAAGTTTCAATAGAATATATAACATATCAATGATGTAGGGGTCTCTCTAGTAATGGTCTCCATGGGAAAGTATACATATGTGTAGATATCATAAGAGTATACTTGGCATACACTAATATGATAAACAATGTGATGTATATATAGGAACTATAATATCTACTTTAACTAATAATTATGCAATATATAGCAATGGTGTTGAAACTGTAATTAGTGTTTGTGCTTGAACTATAAAGAAAAATTGTGCTAGAACTACCTATGTGATGGGTAGAGGATACTCATATGGGACACCCTCAACATTAACCACCTAATTATCATGTATATACTTTAAGCATCAGTGTATCATAGATGATATGGATTAAAGATAATATAACCATGACCTACCTAATAATATATCGAATACACCTACACTAGGTACTACTAGGATCTAAGTGGCTATGTGCTAGTCCAACCTATAATGGAAGAAAAATCTCCTTGATGGAGCTCTGAAGATGGCCACTAAAACCACTAATGACTTTATATATGGGGAATATATCCTACTTTATATATCCCAAACATTGTAAGAGTGTTATGATGTACATGCTTATGATTGACCCATTGTCAACCATAACATTACGAATAGGATAGTGGTCTATGTATGCTCGTATGAAGAGTGCATGTAAATTTGTGTCATCATCCATAATCTCCTACTTTGAAAATGTGATAAATGGTCTAGGTGGAATTGTAGTGTAATACATGATAATAATTTTATGTAGTGGATGTGTCTCCTCTATAAATATGTCATAAGAATCTGGTGGTGGATGCACCTAGTATGTATAGTAAATACCTGATGTTCCCCTTGACTTATTTGTTGTATAATTTTGGAAAGGATCTAAAAATATATTTAGTTCCTTAGCCTCTATTTTCTATTGTTTTATTCCTATGTGGGTGTGCCAACATCAATAATGTTAGCCTCAATGAGATCTTGTATCTTATGTTTTAGGTTAATGCATTTATTTTTTGTGTGGCATGGTGATCCAAGCAATATTTCAAATGACAATTTGGGTGATGGTTCTACCCAATTGGTGGCAGAACTTCTGGGAGCCATAACTTTTACACCATAGCTTTGTTTGACTCCTCGTTTGAACCATTGGAAAGATAAGAATGAGGGTGACATCATGAGGTGAAAATGAGCTTTGATTAATGGGGTTTGACCCCTAAAAAGGTAATGGAAGTTCCCAAATTTTCAATTTTAGTAGTGTAGTCTAAAAATAGTAAGTTTTTAAGAATAGTAATTCTTAGAATTATGTATTGTTGTAAATTATAGAAGTCAAACTACTTAATCTCCCTCAATATTGGTGACCTTCATCCTCTTCAATTATGAACTTATTCAACTTGTTATCTATTAGCTTTTTTTGTTATCTTGTTTATGTAGTTAGGGCTAAAACATCAACCCTTTTGGATTCTTTTGGCTTGACCACCATGAGAATAAATTTATTGATACTAAAGCATCCTCATCCTACCTTAAAAACATGTATAAATGAAGATGTAACCCAAAATATAAATTAAACATATATCCTCAGAGATAGATATATATTTGGGTCTATAAATTTGATCAATAAAACATCTCTTCTCAGAGATAACATTATTATAATTGTGTTGTTCTTATTTCTTGAATTATCATTCAACCAAATATTTTATGTTTTAGATCAATGGCATTAGAGTGATTTGTTTTTAGATTGTATGATCCCAAAGACAAGGCTAGGCTACAAGAAGCTTGGGTGGAAAATAACAAAGCTTCCAAACTATCCACCTATTTGCTCCAAATGACCTCAAATGATAGACAACATAGAGACATCTGATCCTTTCATGTAAATGGTGAATGAAGCCCTCTAATAGTAGTAACCATAGATGCTACAACAATTCACCCAAATTTTTCAATAAATCTTGATGGAAAATTCTAGCTCTTCATTTGTAACCCCATCTTATTTCAGTGTCCCAACACCCTTCAAGGTTTAGGTGAATTTTGATATCCCTACATTTGAAGGCAAAATCAATGTTGATGTAGTAGAAAATTGGTTGGATCAATTGTCTTCATATTTTTTGATAAATAAATTCATTGATAAAGAGATCACTTTTTCTCTTTTAAAAGCATCATTTCCTATCAAAAATGGATGGGAAGTGTATAAGAAGAGATTTAGTACAAATGATATTGGCCTTAAGGAAGAACCTACTTAGGATGATTTAATAGAAAATGTAAAGGAAGAATACTACCCAATTAGAGCATATGATGATATGTATATAGAGTGGTAATAACTTTGTCAAGGTAAGGAATAGTCTGTTCAAGATTACACTGACATTTTTCATTCTCTATCTATGAGATTGGGCATATAGGAAAGTGAGAAACACAAGGTTCTCAAATATCATGGTGGACTACAATGGTATATATGGGGGGAGATGGAACTTTTCAATTTGGAAACCCTTGATGAGGTGTATAAATTCATGGTGAAGATTGGGCAAAAGCATAGAAGAAAAAAGAAAAGTGATAAATAAGGTCAAACATGAGGACAAAATTAGAAGAAAAAGGATGGGAAGACTAGGAAATGGTGTGATTACCACAAATATAGAATGCATTCCAAAGAAGAATGTCGAACCATCAAGTCCCTACTTTCTAAGTCACAATCCTCAACATCTACTACTCTACCTCTTACACACCCTACAGTCAAAGAGGATGAAGAAGAGATTATAGATGTTGAGCCTGATGCCATCATTGCTTCATCATAAACCCATGAGGAGGGGCTAGATGACAAGGAAAGGTTGTTTCACTCTAAGTTATGGGTGAAAGGTAAGCCTCCATATTTCATTCTTGATAATGGGAGTCAAAATAATTTAATCTTTGCTAATGTTGTGAAAAGCCTACATTTTTCCATGAAGCCTCACTTAAAGCCATATAGTTTTGGATAGTTAAGTCTAGGTATAACCTTTGTGTCACCCACCAATGTCTTCTCTCATATACAATAAAACCTTTCCAAGATGAGCTCTTATGTGATGTGGTCAATCTAGATGTTTGTTATGTACTCTTTGGTCAGTAATTCATGTATGATCGACATGGCATATATGAATTAAAAACTCAAAGGATCACTCTCACTCTTGGAAAATGGCACTACAAGGTACTAGAGGTACCACCTTCTACAATCTCCTTGATTAGTGCCAAGAAATTCACTATCATGGTGGTCAAGCCACATGAATCCAAAAGGGTCGATGTTGCAGCCCTAACTACATAAACAACACAACAACAAAAGCTAATACATAACAATATAAATAAGTTCATGGCCTTCCATCCATAAACTAATGTTTAGATAGAAATGGTGAACAATCAAGCCCTACACAACTCCATAAAACCTAGCTCCATAAATCATAGTCTATTCCAATTATGCATCAGGAATCAAATCAAAACACAACTACCACACTTGATGAAAAATCTTGATACAATGGGGATCATTACTTCTTAAGTGAGGAATGATCTAAGTACTATTTTAGGTGAAAATTTTTGTGATGGTTCTACCCCAATTGGTGGTAGAACTTCTATGATCCATAAAATTTACACCATAGCTCCATTTGACTCCCCGTTTGAACAGTTAGAAAGATAAGAATAAGGGTAACATCATGAGATGGTAGTGAGATATATTAAGTTTGTTTTTGAAATTAAAATATAAATGGAAGTGATCCAAATATCAATTTTAGAAGTGTATTCTAAAAATAATAAGTTTTTGAAAATAGTAATTCATCAAATTTTGTATTGTTGTAAATCATGGAAGTCAAACCACTTAATATCCCTTGAGATTGGTGACATTCCACATCCTCCTACCTTAAAAACATGTATAAATGAATATTTAATCCAAAATGGAAATCATACATCTCTTCTCAAAGATAGGTATATGTTTAGGTCTATAAATTTGATCAATAAAACATCTCTTCTCAGAGATAGCATTATTGCAATTATGTTGTTATTGTTTCTTGAATTATCTTTCAACTAAAGTTTTTGAGTTTTGGATAAGTGGCATCAGAGTGGTTTTTATTTAGACTATATTATTCCAAGGATGAGGTTAGGCTATAAGAAGCTTGGGTGGAAAATAATAGAGATTCCAAACTATCCATGTATTTACTTCAAATGACCTCAAATGGTGGACAACATATAGACATATAATCCATTCATGTAAATGGTGAATGAAGCCCTCTAATAGTAGTAAGAATAGATGCTATAATAATTCACCCATATTCTCCAACAAATCTTGATGGGAAATTATGGATCCTCATCTACACTCCCACCTCATTTCAGTGCCCCAACACCCTTCAAGGTTTAGGTGAATTTTGATATCCCTACATTTGAAGGCAAAATCAATGTTAATGCAGTAAAAAATTGGTTGGATTAATTATCTTCATATGTTTTGGTAAATAAATTCCTCAATAAAGAGATCACTTTTGCTCTTTTGAAAGCATCATTTCCTATCAAAAAATTGGTGGGAAGTGTACAAGAAGAGGTTCATTATAGATTATATTGGCCTTGAGGTATAACCTACCTTGGATGATTTCATAGAAGCTGTAAAGGAAGAATACTACCTAATTGGAGTATATGATGATCTGTACTATTTCTACGCAATTTCACTTTCACATTCAAAGAGAGAAAATGAGAAACTAAAAGGAATGGTCAAGGCTTGTATGTACCTGGATGTAGTTGTGCGCACCGTAATCCAGACGCTGTGAGAACTCCTCTTTGGTTGTGGAGGAATGACACCTACAAAGAAAAGAGACTTGGACAAAAGAAGGCGTTAGATGGATAGATGGTGGGTTGCCAAGTGAAAGCTTGAACCTAAAAGTATGAAGACTTCCTTAAGGGATATCAACCCACTAGTCAATAGAAAGAATGTTTGATAAATAGCAAAATGTTAAAAGAATGAAATGATAAAAGACAAAAATGAAAAGGAAGCAAAGGCTTACCTGAAAGATACTGTTGGACTGGTCACAGTCACTGGCATCGATGGTCCTATCGACATCGGTTGTTGAGGTCTGCCGACGTCGGTTAGTATGCCGACGCCGGTAGGGGAAATGGCTGGTGTCGGTCGGGGCAGTTAGCTTGGATGGGGTCTGGTCAGGTCTGTGGTTCATGGGCAGGGTCTGGTCAGGGTTTTGGTCTGTGGACAAGGCCAAGGAAGGGTTTGGGTTTATTTGAGTGGTCTGAGACAAAGTTTTGGGCTTGGTTGAATGGTCTGGGGTATGGGTCTGGGAGTCTGGTTGAATGGGCAGAATGTATGGTTCGACAGAGGACGGAGGCAATAGGGAGATGGAGAAGTAAAGATTCAGGTCTGGGAATAGTCTGGTCTGGGGGAGATAAGAAGTGAATCTAATCCATAATACTTAGAAGCAAATAACTAGAAAACATAAAGAAAACATAGATAATATACTTACCTGTGGCTGGCGGAAGGTGTGCTACTAATGATACTCGTCCCTGCTATTGGTGTTACTGGTGTGAAAACCCTATTACTGATGTAGAAGTCTGATGCAAAATCCCTGTTGCTGCACCTGAGGGGGAGAGTGAGAGGCTTGGCTGAGAGATTGGTAGATTGATGGATGGTCGAAGACTCTAGATTCTAGATTTGTGATTAGCTCTTGAGATTCAGAGTTTGATTAGAATTTGTGATTTTTGTGATTAGCCCTAGATAAGGTCAGAAGATGGTTTAAGTAAACTGACGTCGGCAATCTCGCTAGTGTCGGTTGACAGTTGACCAACATCTGTGGGTGCAGAACACGTAAAAGGGCCAACAAGCCCGCTCTACATCTGCCAGGTGCATAATTCATAAAGGAATTGGTGAAGGTAAGGATAAATACGCACGAGAGTTGGTTAGGCAGTTAGAGAGAAGTAAGAATAGGTCTTGGGTGAGTCATAGGATGGGAATTAGTCCAAGGCGAGGTGTCCTAGGCGAGGTGTCATGGGTGATGTGTCCAAGGAGGGGGGTTAATTCAAAATAAGTTTATTATTTTAAATTAGTAATTGCATGTTTTAGGAATGGGTTAGGAATGGACCAAGGGGGAAGGTAACCAAGGGTTAGACACTATTTCGGTGTCTACATGTAGAAAGAATGGAAATAAATTTGCCAAGGAAAGGAATAGTCTATTCAAGATTACATTGACATTTTTCATTCTCTATATATGATATTAGGCATCTAAAAAAGTGAGAAACACAAGGTTCTCAAATATCATGGTGGACTACAATGGTATATAAGGGGGAAGATGGAACTTCTAAATCTGGAAACCCTCAATGAGGCATACAAGTTCATGATGAAGATTGAGTAAAAGTATGGAAGAATGAATATGAAGAGTCAGTGTACAAAATTTAAAAGTGACAAAGAAGGTCAAACATGAGGCCAAAATTAGAAGAAAAAGGAAGAAAAAATTGGGAAATGGTGTGATTAACATAAATCTAGAATGCACTCCAAAGAATAATGTCAAGCCATCAAGTCCCTACTTTATGAGTCAAAATCCTCAACATATACTACTCTACCTCTTACACACCCTAAAGTCAAAGAGGATGAAGAAGAGATTGTAGATATGGAGCCTAATGCCATCATTTCTTCATCACAGACCCATGATGAGGGTCTAGATGACAAGGAAAGGTTGTTTCACTCTAAGTTATGGGTGAAAAGTAAACCTCTATATTTCATTATTTATAGTGGAAGTCAAAAGAATTTAATCTCTATTAATAATATGAAAATCCTACATTTTTCCATGAATCCTCACCTAAATCCATACATTTTTGGATGGTTGAGTCCAGGGAGAAACCTATGTGTCACCCACCAATGTTTTCTCTCATATGTAATAAACCTTTCCAAGATGAGGTCTTATATGATGTGGTCAATCTAGATATTTTTGATGTACTCTTTCATTATTAATTCATGTATGATCAACATGGCATCTATGAATCAAGAACTTGAAGGATCACTCTTACTCTTGGAACATGGTGTTATAAGGTATTAGAGGTACCACTTTCTACATCTGTCTCTCTAATTAGTGCCAAGAAATTTGTTCTCATGGTGGTCAAACCACTGGAATCCAAAAGGGATGATGTTGCAGCCCTGACTACATAAACAACACAACAACAAAAGAAAATAGATAACAAGATAAATAATTTCATAGTCTTCCATTCATAGACTAATGGTCAGATAGAAATGGTGAATAATTAGGCCCTACATAGCTCCATAAAGCACAGTCTATTCCAAGTATGCATCAGGAATCAAATCAAAATACAACTACTAGACTTGATGACAAATCTTGATGTAATGGGGACCATTGATTCTCAAGGATGGAGGAATGATCTAAGTAATATTTTAGGTGATAATTTAGGTGATGGTTCTACCCCAATTGGTGGCAAAACTTTTAGGAGCCATAATGTTTACACCATATCTCCATTTGACTCCCCATTTGAACCATTAAAAAGCTAAGAATGAGGGTAATGTTGTGAGATAGTAGTGAGCTTTGTTTAGTAAAATTTGACACCTAAAAATCAAATAGAAGTGCCCCAAATATCAATTTTAGTAGTGTAGTCTAAAAATAGTAAAATTTTAAAAATAGTAATTTCTCAAATTTTGTATTGTTGTAAATCATGGAAGTCAAACCACTTAATCTCCCTTGAGATTGGTGAACTTCCACATCTTCCTCATACCTTCAAAACATGTATAAATGAAAATGTAACCCAAAATATAAATTAGACATCTCTTCTTAGAGATAAGCATATGTTTGGGTTTACAAATGTGATCAATAAAACATCTCTTCTCAGAGATAGCATTATTATAATTGTGTTGTTCTTATTTCTTGAATTATCTTTCAACCAAAGCTTCTGAGTTTTAGTTTAGTGGCATTAGAGTAGTTTGTCTTTAGACTATATGATCCCAAGGATGAGGTCAGGCTATAAGAAGTTTGGGTGGAAATTAATAGAGCTTCCAAATTATCCAGCGGATAACATAGAGACATCTAATACTTTCAAGTAAATGGTAAATGAAGCCCTCCAACAGTATCAAGCACAAATGCTACAATAATTCACCTAAATTCTTCAACAAATCTCAATGGAAAAGTCTATCTCTTCATCTGCACTCCCACCTCATTTCAGTGTCCTAACACACTTCAAGATTTAGGTGAATTTTTATATCCCTACATTTGAAGGAAAAATCAATGTTGATGTAGTAAAAAATTGGTTGGATCAATTGTATTTATATTTTTTGGTAAATAAATTCATTGATAAAGAGAATATCACTTTTGCTCTTTTGATAGCATCATTGCCTGTCAAAAATTGGTGGGAAGTGTACAAGAAAAGATTTTATATAGATGATATTGGCCTTGAGGTAAAACCTACTTGGGATGATTTCATAGAAGTTATAAAGGAAGAATACTACCCCATTGGATCATATGACGATCTGTATATAGAGTGGCAATAACTTAACCAAGGTAAGGAACAATCTATTCAAGATTACGCTGACATTTTTTATTCTCTTTCTATGAAATTAGGCATCTAGGAAAGTGAGAAACACAAGGTTCTAAAATATCATGGTGGACTACAATGGTATATATGGGAGGAGATGGCACTTTTCAATCTAAAAACCCTGGGTGAGGTGTACAAGTTCACGATGAAGATTGAGTAGAAGCATCGAAGAATGAATATGAAGAATCAGCCTTTAAAATGGAAAAGTGATAAAAAAGGTCAAATATGAGGCCAAAATTAGAAGAAAAATAAAGGGAAGACTAGGAAATGGTGTGATTACCACAAATATAGAATGCACTCTGAAGAAGAATGTCGAGCCATCAAGTCCCTACTTTTTGAGTCACAATCCTCAACATCTACTTCTCTACCTCTTACACACCTTGTAGTCAAAGAAGATGAAGAAGATATTATAGATGTTGAGCCTGATCCCATCATTGCTTCATCACAAACCTATAAAGAGGGGATATATGACAAATAAAGGTTTTTTCACTCTAAGTTATTTGTGAAAGGTAAGCCTCTATATTTCATTCTTGATAGTGGGAGTCAAAAGAATCTAATCTCTACTATTTTTTTAAAAGGCCTACATTTGTCCATCAAGCCTCACCTAAAGCCATACAATATTAGATGGCTGAGTCTAGGGGGAAACCTTCATGTCACCCACCAATGTCTTCTCTCATATGCAATAAAACCTTTCCAAGATGAGGTCTTATGTGATGTGGTCAATCTAGATGTTTGTGATTTACTCTTTGATCAACCATTCATGTATGATTGACATGGAATCTATGAATCAATAACTTGAAGGATCACTCTCACTCTTGGAATATAGTGTTATAGAGTACTAGAGGTACCACCTTCTACACCTATCTCCTTGATTAGTGCCAAAAAATTCATTCTCATGGTGGTCAAGCCATAGGAATCCAAAAGGGCATATCTTGCAGCCCTAACTACATAAACAACACAACAACATAAGCTAATAGATAACAAGGTAAATAATTTCATGGCCTCCTATCTATATACTAATGTTCAAATAAAAATGGTGAACAAATGGGCCCTACATAGCTCCATAAAGCACAGTCCATTCCAAGTATGCATCAAGAATCAAATCAAAACACAACTGTCACACTTGATGAAAAATATTGATGAAATGGGGACCATATATTCTCAAGGAGTGAAGAATGGTATGAGAAACATTTTAGGTGACAATTCAGGCAATGGTTCTACCCTAATTGGTGGTAGAATTTCTAGGAGCCATAACATTTACACCATAGCTCTACTTGACTCCCCATTTGAACCATTGGAAATCTAAGAATGAGGGGAAGGTTATGAGATGGTACTAATCTCTAATAATTGGGTTTTGACCCCTAAAAACAAATGGAAGTGTCCTAAATTACAATTTTAGTAGTGTAGTCCAAAAATAGTAAGTTGTTATAAATAGTAGTTCTTCAAATTTTGTATTGTTGTAAATCATGAAAGTCAAACCACTTAATCTCCCTCAAGATTGGTGACCTTTCACATCCTCCTCTTACCTTCAAAACATGTATAAATGAATATGTAACCCGAAATGGAAATCAAACATCTTTTTTCAAAGATAGGCATATATTTGGGTCTACAAATCTGATCAATAAAACATCTATTCTAAGAGATAACATTATTACAATTGTGTTGTTCTTATTTCTTAAATTATATTTCAATTAAAGATTTTGAGTTTTGGATTAGTGGAATCAGAGTGGTTTATCTTTAGATTGTATGATCCTAAGGATGAGGTTAAGCTATAAGAAGCTTGGGTGGAAAAAAATAGAGCTTCTAAACTATACACCTATTCACTCCAAATGACCTCAAATGGCAGACAACACTGAGACATATAATCCTTTCAAGGAAATTGTGAATGAAGCCCTCTAATAGCAGCAAGCACAAATGCTAAAACAATTCACACAAATTCTCAAACAGATATTGATCAAAAATTTTGGTTCCTCATCTACACCTTCACCTCATTTTAGTGCCCCAAAACCCTTCAAGGTTCATGTGAATTTCGATATCCCTACATTTGAAGGCAAAATCAATGCTGATGTAGAAGAAAATTGGTTGGATCAATTGTCTTCATATTTTTTGGTAAATAAATTCATTGATAAAGAGAAGATAATTTTTGATCTTTTGAAAACATCATTACCTATGAAAAATTAGTAGGAAGTGTACAAGAAGAGATTCAGTATAGATGATATCGGCCTTGAGGTGGAACCTACCTGGGATGATTTCATAGAAATTGTAAAGGAAGAATACTAACCATTGGAGCATATGATGATCTATATATAGAGTGGAAGTAACTTTTCCAAGGTAAGGAATGGTATGTTCAAGATTATACTAACATTTTTCATTCTCTATCTATCAAATTGGGAATTCAGGAAAGTGAGAAACATAAAGTTCTCAAATATTGTGGTGGACTACAATGGTATATATGGGGGAGATGGAACTCTTTAATTTGGAAACCCTCGATGAGGTGTACAAGTTCATGGTGAATATTGAGTAGAAGCATGGATGAATGAATATGAAGAGTCAGCCTGCAAAATGGAAAAGTGACAAAGAAGGTCAAACATGAGGCAAAAGGAAGGGAAGATTGGTAAATGGTGTGATTACCATAAATATGGAATGCACTTCAAATAAGAATATCGAGCCATCAATTCCCTACTTTTTGAGTCACAATCCCCAACATCTACTGCTCTACCTCTTACACACCTTGAAGTTAAAGAAGATGAAGAAGAGATTATAGATGTTGAGCCTAATGCCATAGTTGCTACATCACGGACCCATGAAGAGGGGCCAGACAACAAGGAAAGGTTGTTTCACTCTAAGTTATGGGTGAAAGATA
This sequence comes from Torreya grandis, assembly GCA_037957365.1. Lineage (NCBI taxonomy): Eukaryota > Viridiplantae > Streptophyta > Pinopsida > Cupressales > Taxaceae > Torreya > Torreya grandis. The sequence continues at coordinate 2,303,105 of JARHVA010001620.1, forward strand.
AGCCTCTACATTTCATTCTTTATAGTGGGAGTCAAAAGAATTTAATCTTTGCTAATATTGTGAAAAACATAAATTTATCTATGACACCTCACAAAAAGACATAAATTATTAGATGTTTTATTCTAGAGAGAAATCTCTATGACACCCACCAATGTCTTCTCTCATATGTAATAAAACCTTTCTAAGATGAGGTCTTATGTGATGTGGTCAATCTAAATGTTTGTGATGTACTCTTTGGTCAACCATTGATGTATGATTGACATGGCATTTATGAATCAATAACTCAAAAGATCACTCTCACTCTTGGAACATTATGCTAAAGGTTACCAAAGGTACCACCTTCTACATCTGTCTCCCTAATTAGTGTCAAAAAATTCATTTTCATGGTGGTAAAGCCACATGAATCTAAAAGGACCAATGTTGTAGTCCTGAATACATAAAAAACACAAAAATAGAATCTAATAAATAACAAGATGAAGAAGTTCATGTCCTTCCATTCATAGACTAATGGTTAGATAGAAATGGTGAACAGTCGGGCCTTACACAACTCCACAAAACACAGCTTCATAAAGCACAGTCCATTTCAAGTATGCATTAGAAATCAAATCAAAACACAAATACCACACTTGATGATAACTATTGATGAAATGGGGACCATTAATTCTCAAGGAGGGAGGAAATATCTGAGCAATATTTTAAATGACAATTCAGGTGATGGTTCTACCCTAGTTGGTGGTAGAACTTCTGGGAGCTATAACTTTTACACCATAGCTCTGTTTGACTCCCCGTTTGAACCATTGGAAAGATAAGAATGAGGGGAAAATCATGTGATAGGAATGAGATTTTCTTAATGGACTTTAACTCGTAAAATATAAATGTAAGTGCCCCAAATATCAATTTTAGTAGTGTAGTCTAAAAATACTAAGTTTTTTAAAAATAGTAATTCCTCAAATTTTGTATTGTTGTAAATCATGGAAGTCAAACCACTTAATATACCTCAAGATAGCTGACCTTCCAAATCCTCCTCCTACCTTCAAAACATTTATAAATGAAGATGTAACCTGAAATAGAAATTAGACATCTCTTCTTAAAGATATGCATATGTTTGGGTCTGTAAATTTGATCAATAAAACATCTCTTCTTAGAGATAGAATTATTACAATTGTGTTTTTCTTGTTTCTTAAATTATATTTCAATCAAAGCTTCTAATATTTTGATTACTGGAATTAGAGTGGTTTATCTTTAGACTATATGATCCAGAGGATGATGTTAGGCTATAAGAAGCTTGGGTGGAAAACAACAAAGCTTCCAAACTATTCACCTATTTACTCCAAACAACCACAAATGGTGGAAAACATCAAGGCATCTGATCCTTCCATGGAAATTATGAATGAAACCCTCAAATATTATCAAGTATAGATGCTACAAAAATTCACCCAATTTCTCCAACAAATCTTGATGGGAAATTCTGGCTCCTCATCTGTACCCCCACCTTATTTCAGTGCCCAAACACACTTCAAGGTTTAGGTGAATTTTGATATCCCTAAATTTGAAGGAAAAATCAATGTTGATGTAGTATAAAATTAGTTGGATCAATTATCTTCATATTTTTTGGTAAATAAATTCATCGATAAAGATAAGATCACTTTAGCTCTTTTGAAAACATCATTGCCTGTCAAAAATTTGTGGGAAGTGTACAAGAAGAGATTTATTATAGATGATATTGGCCTTGAGATAGAACCTACCTGGGATGATTTCATAGAAGATGTAAAGGAATAATACTACCCAATTGGAGCATATGATGATTTGTATATAGAGTGGCAACAACTTTGCCAAGGTAAGGAATATTTTATTCAAGATTACACTAATATTTTTTATTCTCTATCTATGAGATTGGCCATCCAGGAAAATGAGAAACATAAGGTTCTTAAATATCATGGTGGAATACAATGGTATATATGGGGGGAGATGAAAATTTTCAATCTAAAAACCCTCGGTGAGGCATACAAGTTCATGGTGAAGATTGAGCAGAAGCATAGAATAATGAATATGAAGAGTTAACCTAAAAATGGAAAAGTGACAAAGAAGGTCAAACATGAGGCCAAAATTAGAATAAAAATGAAGGGAATACTAGGAAATGGTGTGATTACCATAAATCTAGAATGCACTCCAAATAAGAATGTCGAGCCATCAAGTCACTGCTTTCTGAGTCACAATGTTCAACATATACTGCTCTACCTCTTATACACCCTAGAGTCAAAGGGAATAAAGAAGTGATTGTATATATTGAGCCTGATGCCATCATTGATTCATCATATACCCATGAAGAGGGGCCAGATGACAAAGAAATGTTGTTTCACTCTAAGTTATGGGTGAAAGGTAAGCCTCTATATTTCATTCTTAATAGTCAGAGTCAAAATAATTTAATCTCTACTAATGTTGTTAAAAGCCTACATTTTTCCATGAAGCCTCACCCAAAGCCATAAATTATTAGATGGTTAAGTCTAGGGAGAAACCTTCATGTCACCCACCAATGTCTTCTCTCATATGCAATAGAACCTTTACAAGATGAGGTCTTATGTGATGTGGTCAATCTAAATGTTTGTGATGTACTCTTTAATCAGCCATTCATGTATGATTGACATGGAATCTATGAATCAATAATTTAAAGGAACTCTCTCAATCTTGGAATATAGTGCTATAGGGTACTAGAGGTACCACCTTCTATATATGTCTCCTTGATTAGTGCCAAGAAGTTCATTCTCATGGTGGTCAAGCCATAAGAATCCAAAAAGGTCGATGTTGTAGCCCTAACTACATAAACAACACAACAAAAAAAGCTAATAGATAACAAATTAAAAAATTTCACAGCCTTCCATCCATAGACTAATGGTTAGATATAAATGGTGAACAATCGATCCCTACATAGCTCCATAAAGCATAGCTCTATAAAGCACAGTCTATTCCAAGTATGCATCAGGAATAAAATAAAAGTACAAATGCCATACTTGATGACAAATCTTGATACAATGGGGACCATGGATTTTCAAGGAGGGAGGAATGATCTAAGAAATATTTTAGGTGATAGTTTGGGTGATGGTTTTATCCCAATTGGTGGCAAACATTCTAGGATCCACAGCTTTTGCACTATAGCTTTGTTTGACTCCCCATTTGAATAATTATAAAACTAACAATGAGAGGAATGTCGTGAGATAATACTAAGCTATGATAAGTTGGTTTTGACACCTAAAAAACAAATGTAAGTGTCCCAAATTTTCATTTTAGTATTGTAGTCTAAAAATAGTAAGTTATTAATAATAATAATTTCTTGAATTCTATATTGTTGTAAATCTTGAAAGTTGAACCACTTAAACTCCCTCGACATTTGTGACCTTAGACATCCTCTTTCTACCTTCAAAACATGTATAAATGAAGATGTAACTTGAAATGAAAATCAAACATCTCTTCTCAAAGATAGGCATATGTTTGGGTCTACAAATTTGATCAATAAAACATCTCTTCTCAGAGATAACATTATTACAATTGTGTTGTTCTTGTTTCTTGAATTATCTTTCAACCAAAGATTTTAAGTTTTAGATTAGTCATATCAGAGTGATTTGTCCTTAAAGTGTATGATCTAGAGGATGAGGTTAGGCTACAAAAAGCTTGGGTGGAAAACAACAAAACTTCTAAACTATCTATCTATTCGCTCCAAACGACCTCAAATGGCAGAAAACATTGAGACATCCTATCCTTTCATGGAAATGGTGAATGAAGCCCTCTAATAGTAGAAAACACAAATGCTAAAAAAATTTACCCAAATTCTCCAACAAATCTTGATTGGAAATTTTGGCTCCTCATATGCACCCCCACCTCATTTAAGTGCCCCAACACCCTTCAAGGTTCATGTGAATTTTGATATCCCTACATTTGAAGATAAAATCAATGCTGATGTAGTAGAAAATTATTTGGATCAATTATATTCATATTTTTTAGTAAATAACTTCATCGATAAAGATAAGATCACTTTTGCTCTTTTGAAAGCATCATTGCCTATCAAAAATTGGTGGGAAGTGTACAAGAAGAGATTCAATATAGATGATATTAGCTTTGAGTTGGAACTTACCTGGGATGATTTCATAGAAGCTATAAAGGAAGAATACTGCCCCATTAGAGCATATAATGATATGTATATAGAGTGGCAACAACTTCATGAAGGTAAAAAATAGTCTGTTCAAGATTACACTGACATTTTTTATTCTCTATCTGTGAGATTAGGTATCTAGGAAAGTGAGAAACACAAGGTTCTCAAATATCATGGTAGAATACAATGGTATATATGAGGGGAGATAGAACTCTTCAATCTAGAAACCCTAGATGAGGTGTATAAGTTCATGGTGAAGATTGAGTAGAAGAATGGAAGAATGAATACAAAGATTTAGCCTACAAAATGAAAAAGTGACAAAGGAGGTTAAACATGAGGCCAAAATTGAAATAAAAAGGAAGGGAATACTGGGAAATGGTGTGATTACCATAAACTTAGAATGCACTATAAATAAAAATGTTGAGCCATCAAGTTCCTACTTTTAGACTCACAATCCTTAGCATCTATTGCTCTACCTCTTACATACCTTATAGTCAAAGAGGATGAAAAAGAGATTATAGATACTAAGCTTGATGCCATCATTGCTTTATCATAGACCCATGAGGAGGGGCCATATGACAATGAAATGTTGTTTCACTCTAAGTTATGGGTGAAAGGTAAGCCTCTAAATTTCATTCTTGATAGTGGGAGTCAAAAGAATTTAATCTCTGATAATGTTGTGAAAATCCTACATTTGTCCATGAAGCCTTACCCAAATCCATACATTATTTGATGGTTGAGTCCAGGAATAAACCTTTGTGTCACCCACCAATGTCTTCTCTCATATGTAATAAAACCTTTCTAAGATGAGGTCTTATGTGTTGTGGTCAATTTATATGTTTATGATGTATTCTTTGGTCAGTCATTCATGTATGATCAACATGGCATCTATGAATCAATACCTTGAAGGATCAATCTCAATCTTGGAACATAGTACTATAGGGTACCAAAGGTACCACCTTCTATATTTGTCTCACTGATTAGTTACAAGAAATTCATTCTCATGGTGGTCAAGCCATAGGAATCTAAAAGGGCCAATGTTATAGCCCTAATTACACAAAAAAAAACAAACAATAGAAGCCAATAGATAACAAGCTAAATAAGTTCATGGCCTTCCATCAATAGACTAATGATTAGACAAAATGGTGAATAATCAGGCCCTACATATCTCCATAAAGCATAGCTCTACAAAACACAGTCCATTCCAAGTTGCATCAGGAATCAAATAAAAAAATTGCCACACTTGATGAAAAATCTTGATGCAATGAGGAAAATTTCTTCTTAAGGAGGGAGGAATTATCCGAGCAAAATTTTAGGTGACAATTCGGGTGATGGTTCTACCCCAATTAGTGGTGGAACTTCTAGGAGCCATAACGTTTGTACCATAGCTCCATTTGACTACCTGTTTGAACCATTGGAAAGATAAGAATGAGGGGAAAATAATGAGATGACACTCATCTTAGATCAGTGGGTTTTAACTCATGAAAAACAAATGGAAGTACCCTAAATTTTAATTTTAATAGTGTAGTCTAAAAATAGTAAATTTCTAAAAATAGTAATTCCTTAAAAGTTTTATTATTGTAAATCGTGAAAGTCAAACCACTTAATCTCCCTTGAGATTGGTGACTTTTCACATCCTCCACCTACCTTAAAAACATGTATAAATGAAGGTGTAACCTATTATGGAAATTAGACATCTCTTCTCAAAAATAGGCATATGTTTGATTTTGAAAATTTGATCAATAAAATATCTCTTCTCAGAGATAACATTATTACAATTGTCTTGTTCTTGTCTCTTGAATTATATTTCAAGAAAATCATTTGATTTTTGGATCAATGGCATCATAGTGGTTTATATTTAGAGTTTATGATCTTGAAGATGAGGTTAGGCTACAAGAAGCTTTTGGTGGAAAATAATAGAGCTTCCAAACTATCCACCTATTCCCTCTAAATGACTTTAAATGATAGACAACACTGAGACATCCAATCCTTCAAAGAAAATGGTGAATGAAGAATTCCATGAACATTAATCATAGATGTTATAATAAGTCACCCAAATTTTCCAATAAATTTTGATGGGAAATTTTGGCTCCTTATCTGCACTCCCACCTCATTTTAGTGCCCCAACACACTTCAAAGTTGAGGTGAATTTTGATATCCCTACATTTGAAGGCAAAATTAATGTTGATGTAATAAAAAATTGGTTGGATCACTTTTCTTCATATTTTTTGTTAATAAATTCATCTATAAAGAGAAGACCACTTTTGCTCTTTTGAAATCATCATTACTTGTCAAAAATTGGTGGGAAGTATACAAGAAGAGATTCAGTATAGATGATATTGGCCTTGAGGTGGAACCTATTTGAGATGATTTCATAGAAGCTATAAAGGAATAATACTACCCAATTGGAGCATATGATGATCTGCATATAGAGCATCAACAACTTTACCAAGGTAAGGAATAGTCTGATCAATATTACACTGACATTTTTCATTCTCTATCTATGAGATTAGGCATCTAGGGAAGTGAGAAACATAAGGTTATAAAATATCATGGTGGACTATAATGGTATATATGGGGGGAGATGGAACTCTTCAATTTGAAAACCCTTAGTGAGGTATATAAGTTCATAGTGAAGATTGAACATAAGCATGGAAGAATGAATACGAAGAGTCAACCTACAAAATGGAAAAGTGATAAAGAAGGTCAAATATGAGGCAAAAATTGGAAGCAAAAGGAAGGGAAGAATAGTAAATAGTGTGATTACCATAAATCTAGAATGCACTCCAAAGAAGAATGTCAAGCCATCAAGTCCCTATGTCTAGAGTCACAATCCTCAACATCTACTACTATACCTCTTACACACCCTACTATCAAAGAGGATGGAGAAGAGATTGTAGATGTTGAGCCATATGCCATCATTGCTTCATCATGGACCCATGAGGAGGGGCCAGACAATAAGGAAAGGTTGTTTCACTCTAAGTTATAGGTTAAAGATAAGCCTATGCATTTCATTATTGATAGTGGGAGTCAAAATAATTTAATATCTACTAATAATGTAAAAAGCCTACATTTGTCCATGAAACCTTACCCAAAGGCATACAATATTGGATGGTTGAGTTCAGGTAGAAACCTCTGTGTCACCCACCAATGTCTTCTCTCATATGCAATAAAACCTTCCTATGATGAGGTCTTATGTTATGTGGTTAATCTAGATGTTTGTGATGTACTCTTTGATTATCCATTCATGTATTATTGACATGGCATATATGAATCAAGAACTTGAAGGATCACTCTCACTCCTAGAACATGACACTATAGGGTACTATAGGTACCACCTTCTATATATGTCTCCCTTATTAGTGCCAAAAAATTCATTTTCATGGTGGTCAAGCCACAAGAATCCAAAAGGGATAATATTACAGCCCTGACTACACAAACAACATAACAACATAAGATAATAGATAATAAGCTAAAAAATTTCATAGACTTCCATCTATAGACTAATGGTTAGATATAAATAGTTAATAATTGGGCCCTGCATAGCTCCATAAAGCATAGTCCATTCCAAGTATGCATCAAGAATAAAATGAAAACATAGTTGCCAAACTTGATGATAAATCTTGATGAAATGGGGACCATTTCTTCTCAATAAGGGAGGAATGATCTGAGCAACATTTCAGGTGGAAATTTGGGTGATGGTTCTACCCCAATTAGTGGCAAAACTTTTGGGATCCATAACTTTTACACCATAGCTTCATTTGACTCCCCATTTGAAATGTTGGAAAGGTAATAATGAGGGGAAGGTCATGAGATGGAACTAAGATCTGCTTAGTGGGTTTTGACCCCCAAAAAACAAATAGAAGTTCCTTAAATTTTAATTTTATTCATGTAGTCTAAAAATAGTAAGTTTTTAAAAATATTAATTTCTTGAATTCTATATTGTTGAAAATCATGGAAGTGGAATCACTTAATCTCCCTCAAGATTGGTGACCTTCCACGTCCTCCTTCTACCTTCAAAACATGTATAAATGAATATGTAACCCAAAATGTAAATCCAACATCTCTTCTCAGAGATAGGCATATGTTTGGGTCTACAAATTTGATCAACAAAACATCTCTTCTTAGAGATAACATTATTACAATTGTGATGTTCTTATTTCTTAAATTATATTTCAACCAAAGCTTCTAAATTTTGGATTAGTGTCTTCAAAGTGGTTTATCTTTAGAGTGTATGATCCCAAGGATGAGGTCAAACTATAAGAAGCTTAGGTGGAAAATAATAGAGCTTCTAAACTATCCATCTATTCACTCCAAATGAACTCAAATGATAGACAACACTAAGACATCTGATCTTTTCAAGGAAATGGTGAATGAATCCCTTCAATAGCATCAAGAATAGATGCTACAAAAATTCACCCAAATTCTTTAACAAATCTTGATGGGAAATTTTGGCTCCTCATCTGGACCTCCACCTTATTTTGGTGCCCCGACACCCTTCAAGGTTCAAATGAATTTTGATATCCATATATTTAAAATAAAAAATCAATGCTGTTGTAGTAGAAAATTGATTGGATCAATTGTCTTTATATTTTTTAATAAATAAATTCATCGATAAAGAGAAGATAACTTTTTCTCTTTTGAAAGAATTATTGTCTACTAAAATTTAGTGGGAAGTGTACGAGAAGAGATTCAATACAAATGATATTAGCCTTGAGTTGGAACCTACCTGAGCTGATTTTATAGAAGCTATAAAGGAAGAATACTACCCCATTAGAGTATATGATGATTTGTATATAGAGTGGCAATAACTTCACCAAGATAAGGAATATTTTTTTTAAGATTACACTAACATTTTTCATTCTCTATTTATAATATTGGGCATCCAAGAAAGTGAGAAACATAAGGTTCCCAAATATCATGGTGGAATATAATGGTATATATGGGGGGAAATGGAACTCTTCAATCTAGAAACCCTCGATGAGGCATACAAGTTCATAGTGAAGATTGAGCAAAAGTATGGAAGAATGAATATAAAAGTTTAGCTTTAAAAATGGAAAAGTGACAAAGAAGGTCAAACATGAGGCCAAAATTGGAAGTAAAAGGAAGGGAGGACTAGGAAATGGTGGGATTACCACAAATCTAGAATACACTCCCAAGAAGAATGTCGATCCATCAAGTCCCTATTTTTAGAGTCACAATCCTCAACATCTACTAATCTACCTCTTACACACCCTAAAATCAAAGAGGATGAAGAAGAGACTATAGATGGTGAGCCTAATGCCATCATTGCTTCATCATGGACCCATGAGGAAGGGTTAGATGACAAGGAAAGGTTGTTTCACTCTAAGTTATGGGTGAAAAGTAAGCCTTTGCATTTCATTCTTGATAGTGGGAGTCAAAAGAATTTAATCTCTACTAATAATATAAAAATCCTACATTTGTCCATGAATCCTCAGCCAAAGCCATACAGTATTGGATAGTTGAGTCTAAGTAAAAACCTTTGTGTCACCCACCAATGTCTTCTCTCATATGCAATAAAACCTTTCCAAGATGAGGTCTTATGTGATGTGGTCAATCTAGATATTTTTGATGTACTCTTTGATTAGCCATTAATGTATGATCAACATGGCATCTATGAATCAAAAACTCAAAGGATCACTCTCACTCTTGGAACATGGTGTTATAGGGTACTAGAGGTACCACCTTCTACATCTATCTCCTTGATTAGTGGTAATAGATTTGTTCTCATAGTGGTCAAGCCACAGGAATCAAAAAGGGCTGATGTTGCATCCCTGACTACACAAATAACACAAAAATAAAATCCAATAGATAACAACCTAAATAAGTTCATGGCCTTCCATCTACAAACTAAAGGTTAGATAGAAATGGTGAATAATTAGGCCCTACATAGCTCCAAAAAGCACACTCCATTCTAAGTATGCATTAGGAATCAAATAAAAATACAACTACCACACTTGATAACAAATCTTGATGCAATGGGGACAATTACTTCTCAAGTATGGAGGAATGATCTAAGAAATATTTCAGGCAATAATTCAAGTGATGGTTCTACCCCAATTGGTGGTAGAACTTCCAAGAGCCATAACTTTTACACCATAGCTCCATTTGATGCCCCATTTGAACCATTAGAAAGCTAAGAATGAGGGGAATGTCATGAGATTGAAATAAGATTTTATTAGTGGGTTTTTACCCATAGAAAAAAAATACAAGTTCCTTAAATTTCAACTTTAGTAGTGTAATCTAAAAATAGTAAGTTTTTTTAAAAAATAATTCCTAGAATTTTTTATTGTTGTAAATCATGGAAGTTAAACCACTTAATCTCCCTCAAGATTGGTGACCTTCCACATCCTCCTCCTAATTTAAAAAAATCTATAAATGAAGATGTGACCTGAAATAGAAATCAGACATCTCTTCTCAGAAATAGGCATATGTTTGGGTCTACAAATTTGATCAATAAAATATCTCTAATCATAGATAACATTATTACAATTGTGTTGTTCTTATTTATTGAATTATCTTTAAACCAAAGCTTATAATTTTTGGATTAGTGGCATCAAAGTGGTTTATCTTTAAAGTGTATGATCCTAAGGATGAGGTTAAATTGTAAGAAGCTTAAATGGAAAATAATAGAGCTTCCGAACTATCCACCTATTCACTTCAAATGACTTCAAATGGTAGACAACACCGAGACATTTGATCTTTTCAAGAAAATGGTGAATGAAGCCCTCTAATAGAAGTAAGCACAGATGCTACAACAATTCACCCAAAATATTCAACAAATCTTGATGGAAAATTTTGGCTCCTCATCTGCACCCCCACCTCATTTCAGTGTCCCAACACCCTTCAAGGTTCAAGTGAATTTTTATATCCCTATATTTGAAGTCAAAATCAATTCTGATATAGTAAAAAATTGTTTGGACCAATTGTCTTCATATTTTTTAGTAAATAAATTCATCGATAAAGAGAATATCACTTTTTCTCTTTTGAAAGCATCATTACCTATCAAAAATTAGTGGGAAGTGTACAAGAAGAGATTTAGTACAAACAATATTGTCTTTGAGGTAGAATCTACCTAGGATGATTTCATAGAAGCTGTAAAGGAAGAATACTACCCTATTGGAGCATATGATGATCTTTATATAGAGTGGAAACAACATCACTAAAATAAGGAACAGTCTATTCAAGATTACATAAGCAACTTTCATTCTCTATTTACGAGATTAGGCATCTAAGAAAGTGATAAACATAAGGTTATAAAATATCATGGTGGACTACAATGGTATATATGGGGGGAGATGGAACTCTTCAATCTAGAAACCCTCGATGAGGCATATAATTTCATGATGAAGATTGAGTAGAAGCATAAAAGAATGAATATGAAGAGTCAACTTATAAAATAGAAAAGTGACAAGGAAGGTCAAGCATGAGGCAAAATTGGAAACAAAAGGAAGGGATGACTGGGAAATGGTGTGATTACCATAAATCTAGAATGCACTCTAAAGAAAAATGTCAATCCATCAAGTCCCTTCTTTTTGAGTCATAATCCTTAATATCTACTACTCTACCTCTTACACACTCTATAGTCAAAGAGGATGAAGAAGATATTTTAGATGCTAAGCCTAATGCCATTATTGCTTCATCATAGACCTATGAGGAGTGGACAAAAAACAAAAAAAGCTTGTTTCACTCTAAGCTATGGGTGAAAGGTAAGCCTCTACATTTCATTCTTGATAGTGGGTGTCAAAATAATTTAATCTCTACTAATTTTATGAAACACTTACATTTGTCCATAAAGCCTCACCCAAAGCCATATAGTATTAGATGGTTGATTCTAGGGAGAAACCTCCATGTCACCAACCAATGTCTTCTCTCATATACAATAAAAACTTTCCAAGATGAGGTCTTATGTGATGTGGTCAATCTAGCTATTTGTGATGTACTCTTTGTTCAACCATTCATGTATGATCAACATGGAATCTATGAATCAATAACTTGAAGGATCACTCTCACTCTTGGAACATGGTGCTATAGGGTACCATAGGTACCACCTCCTACATCTATCTTCATGATTAGTATCAAGAAATTTATTCTCATGGTGGTCAAGCCAAAGGAATCCAAAAGGGTTGATGTTTTAGCCCTAACTACATAAAAAACATAACAAAAAAATCCAATAGATAATAAGTTGAATAAGTTCATAGCATTCCATCCACAGACTAATGGTTAGATAGAAATGGTGAACAATTGGGCACTACGCATCTCCATAAATCATAGTCCATTACAAGTATGCATCATGAATCAAATCAAAACATAACTACTACACTTGATGAAAAATATTGATGCAATGAGTATCATTGCTTCTCAAGGAGGGAGGAATGATTCAATCAACATTTCAACTGATAATTTGGGTGATGGTTCTACCCTAATTGGTGGTGGAACTTCTAGAATCCATAACTTTTGTACCATAACTCTATTTGGCTCCCTGTTTGAACTGCTAGAAATATAAGAATGAGGGGAACATCATGAAATGGCACTGAGCTTTACTCATTAGGTTTTGACCCCCATAAAAATGGAAGTGCCCCAAATTTTAATTTTAGTAGTATAATCTAAAAATAGTAAGTTCCAAAAATAATAATTCCTCAAATTTTGTATTGTTATAAATCATAAAAGTTGAACCACTAATATCCCTCAAGATTAGTGACCTTCCACATCCTCCTCCTACCTTAAAAATATGTATAAATTAAGATGTAACCTAAAATATAAATAAGACATCTCTTCTCAGAGATAGGCATAATTTTGGATCTGCAAATTTGATCAATAAAACATCTCTTCTCAATGATAGAATTATTACAATTGTGTTGTTATTATTTCTTGAATTATCTTTCAACCAAAGCTTCTAAGTTTTAGATATTTGGCATCAAAGTAGTTTATCTTTAGAGTGTATGATCTTGAGGATGAGGTCAAGATACAAGAAGCTTACATGTAAAATAATAGAGCTTCCACAATATCCACTTATTTAATCCAAACAACCTTAAATGGTGGACAAAAATTAGACATATGATCCTTTCAAGGAAATGGTGAATGAATCCCTCCAATAGTAGTAAGCACAGATGCTACAATAATTCACCTAAATTCTCTAAAAAATCTCAATGGGAAATTATAGCTCCTCATATACACCTCCACCTCATTTTAGTGCCCCAAAACCCTTCAAAGTTTAGGTGAATTTTGATATCCCTACATTTGAACAAAAAAATAATGCTGATGTAGTAGTAAATTGGTTGGATCAATTGTCTTCATATTTTCTAGTAAATAAATTCATCAATAAAGAGAATATCACTTTTGATCTTTTGAAAGCATCATTGCCTATAAAAAATTGGTGGGAAGTGTACAAGAAGAGATTCAATATAGATGATAATGGCCTTGAGGTGGAACCTACCTAAGACAGTTTTATAGAAGCTATAAAAGAAGAATACTACCCCATTAGAGCATCTGATGATCTGTATATAGAGTGGAAACAACTTCACCAAGGTAAGGAAGAGTCTATTCAAGATTACACTACCATTTTTCATTCTCTATCTATGAGATTGGGCATCTAGGAAAGTTATAAACACAAGGTTTTCAAATATCATGGTGGACTATAATGGTATATATGGGGGGAGATGAAACTCTTCAATCTGGAAACCCTCAGTGAGATGTACAAATTCACAATGAAGATTGAGTAGAAGCATGGAAGAATGAATATGAAGAGTCAACATATAAAATGGAAAAGTGACAAAGAAGGTCAAACAGAAGGCCAAAATTATAATCAAAAGGAAGGGAAGATTTGGAAATGGTGTGATTACCATAAATTTAGAATGCACTCCAAAAAAGAATGTCAAGCCATCAAGTCCCTACTTTCTAAGTCATAATCCTCAACATTTACTACTCTACCTCTTACACACTGTATAATCAAAGAGTATGAAGAAGAGATTATAGATGCTGAGCCCGATGCCATCATTACTTTATCACAGACCCACAAGGAGGGGCTAGATGACAAGTAAAGGTTATTTCACTCTAAGTTATGGGTGGAAGGTAAGCCTCTACATTTCATTCTTGATAGTGAAAGTTAAAATAATTTAATCTCTACTAATGTTGTGAAAATCTTACATTTATCCATGAATCCTCACCCAAAGACATACAGTATTGGATGGTTGAGTCCAAGATAAAACCTTCATGTCATTCACCAATGTTTTCTCTCATATGTAATCAAACCTTTTCAAGATGAGGTCTTATGTGATGTGTTCAATATAGATGTTTGTGATGTACTCTTTGGTCAGCCATTCATGTATGATTGACATGGCATATATTAATCAAGAACTCAAAGGATCACTTTCACTCTTAGAACATGGTGCCATAGGGTACCAAAGGTACCACCTTCTACATCTGTCTCTCTGATTAGTGCCAAGAAATTCATTCTCATGGTGGTCAAGTGATAGTAATCCAAAAGAGTTGATGTTGCAACCCTGAATACAAAAACAACACAATAATAGAAGCTAATAGATAAAAAGCTAAAGAATTTCATGACCTTCCATCTATAAACTAATGGTCAGATAGAAATGGTAAATAATTAGGCCCTACACAGCTCCACAAAGCATATTCCATTCCAGGTATACATCAAGAATCAAATCAAAACACAATTGCCACACTTGATGACAAATCTTGATGTAATGGGGACTATTGCTTCTAAAGAAGGGAGGAATGATCTGAGCAACATTTTAGTGAAATTCAAGTGATGGTTCTACTCCAATTGGTGGCAGAACTTCTAAGAGCCATAACTTTTGCACCATAGCCCCATTTGACACCTCCTTTAAACCATTGGAAAGCTAAGAATGAGTGGAATGTCATGAGATGACACTAATATCCACTCTTTGGGTTTTTAACACCAAAAAACAAATGTAAGTTCCCCAAATTTCAATTTTAGTAGTACAATCTAAAAATAGTAAGTTTTTCAAAATAGTAATTCCTCAAATTTTGTATTTTTATAAATCATGAAAGTCAAACCACATAATCTCCCTTGAGATTGGTGACCTTTGACATCCTTCTCCTATCTTAAAATCATGTATAAATGAAGATGTAACCAAAAATGGAAATTAGACATCTCTTCTCAGAGATAGGCATATATTTGGGTTTATAAATCTGATCAATAAAACATCTCTTCTTAGTGATAGCATTATTAAAATTATGTTGTTCTTATTTCTTAAATTATCTTTCAACCAAAGATTCTAAGTTTTGGTTCAATGGCATTAGAGTGGTTTGTCTTTAGAGTGTATGAACTCAAGGATGAGGTCAAGCTATAATAAAATTGGGTGGAAAATAATAGATCTTCCAAACTATCCACCTATTCACTCCAAATGACCTTAAATGGCAGACAACACTGAAACATCTGATCCTTTTAAGGAAATGGTAAATGAAGCCCTCCAATAGTAGTAAGCATAGATGATAAAATAATTCACCCAAATTCTCCAATAAATCTCAATGGGAAATTTTGTCTTCTCATCTATAACTTAACCTCATTTTAGTGCCCCAACACCCTTCAAGGTTCAGGTGAATTTTCATATCTCTATATTTGAAGGAAAAAGCAATGTTGATGTAGTAAAAAATTGGTTGGATCAATTGTCTTTATATTTTTTGTTAAATAAATTTATCAATAAAGAAAAGATCACTTTTTCTTTTTTAAAAGCATCATTGCCTATCAAAAATTGGTGGGAAGTGTACAAGAATAGATTTAGTACATATGATATTGGCCTTGAGGTAGAACCTACCTAGGATAATTTCATAGAAGCTATAAAGGAAGAATACTACCCCATTAGATCATATGATGATCTATATATAGAGTGGCAAAAACATTGTCAAGGTAAGGAATAGTCTGTTCAAGATTACACTAACATTTTTCATTCTCTATCTATGAGATTGGGCATCCAAGAAAGTGAGAAACATAAGGTTCTCAAATATCATGGTGGACTACAATGGTATATATGGGGGGAGATATAACTCTTCAATATAGAAACCCTTGGTGAGGCATACAAGTTCATGGTGAAGATTGAATAGAAGCATGGAAGAATGAATATGAAGAGTTAGCCTACAAAATGAAAAATTGACAAAGAAGGTCAAACACGAGGCCAAAATTTGAAAAAAAAGAAGTGAAGACTGGGAAATGGTGTGATTACCACAAATATAGAATTCACTTGAAATAAAAATGTTAAGCCATCAAGTCTCTACTTTATGAGTCACAATCCTCAACATCTACTACTCTACCTCTTACACACCCTATAGTTGAAGAGGATGAATAAGAGATTATAGATGTTGAGCTCGATGCCATCATTGCTTCATCATAGACCCATGAGGAGGGGACAAAAGATAAAGAAAGGTTGTTTCACTCTAAGTCATGGGTGAAAGGTAAGCCTCTACATTTCATTCTTGATAGTGGGAGTCAAAAGAATTTAATCTCTACTAACATTGTGAAAATCCTACATTTATCCATGAAGTCTCACCCAAATCCATATGATATTGGATGGTTGATTCTAGGGAAAAACCTCTGTGTCACCCACCAATGTCTTCTCTCATATGCAATAAAACCTTTTCAAGATGAGGTCTTATGTGATATGGTCAATCTAGATATTTGTGATGTACTCTTTGGTCAACCATTCATGTATGATCAAAATGGCATCTATGAATCAAAAAATTGAAGGATCACTCTTTATCTTGGAACACAGTGCTATAGGGTACCAAAGGTGCCACCTTCTATGTCTATCTCCCTAATTAGTGCCAATAAATTCATTCTCATGGTGGTCAAGCCACAAGAATCCAAAAGGGTTAATGTTGTATCCTTAACTACAAAAATAAGACAACAATAGAAGACAATAGATAACAAGATGAAGAAGTTCATGGCCTTCCATCCATAGGCTAATGGTTAGATATAAATGGTGAACAATTAGGCCCTACATAGCTCCACAAAGCACAGTCTATTCTAAGTATGCATCAGTAATCAAATCAAAATACAACTACCACACTTGATTACAAATATTGATGCAATGGTGACCATTTATTTTCAAGAAGGGAGGAATGATCTGAGAAATATTTTAGGTGATAATTCTAGTGATGGTTCTACCCCAATTGGTGGTAGAACTTCCAAGAGCCATAAATTTTACACCGTAGCTCCATTTGACTCCGCATTTGAACTGTTGGAAAGCTAAGAATGAGGGAAAAATCATGAGATGGTATTGATATTTTCTTAGTGGTCTTTGACCCCTAAAAAAGAAATGAAAGTTCCCCAATTTCAATTTTAGTAGTGTAGTCTAAAAATTGTAAGTTTATAAAAATAGTAATTCCTTGAATTTTGTATTGTTATAAATCATAAAAGTCAAACCACTTAATTTTCCTTGAGATTAGTGACCTTCCACATCCTCCTCCTACCTTAAAAACATGTATAAATGAAGATGTAACCTGAAATAAAATTAGACATCTCTTCTCAGAGATAGGCATATGTTTGGGTCTATAAATTTGATTAATAAAACATCTCTTCTTAGAGATAGTATTATTACAATTGTGTTGTTCTTGTTTCTTGAATTATATTTCAGCCAAAGCTTCTAAGTTTTGGATCAGATGGTTCCCTATGATACTCATAGAATGAATTTTAATCAAAACTCTTTGGAAGAGGCCATGTCATATCAACCTCTTTAATGGGAGGGAGAGATATTATATTACATTCTAGTAGTTATTGTAGAACCCATGTTGGTGACTCTTAAATAGTATTGAAGAGTCTGCACTAAAGAGTGGATAAAACTAATATTGGAGATGTCTCAAAATTTGCATTAAATATGGCATTTTGATCACTTTTGTTTTTTGTGGCCCTTATGTTGTATGGAAGTTTGTTTGAACTCTTAATAGTTGATTTTGATGAATCTATGTACTTAAGTTTTCCCATTAATAAGAGCCTAACCTCTTTTTCCTTGATTGTGTGGCATAAATCAGTAAATGTAGGAAACTTATTAAATAAGATAGCTTCATGAAATGTTGGTAATAAACTCTATTTAAATATATCTTGAATCCTTATGTCTACCATGGGGCTAGTCAATTTAGATAATATTGTCTTGTATCGTAAGACATAATCTACAATAGGCTCATTTGAATTTTGCTTTAACTATGGCACTTATGCAAATGATATATTATCACTGATGTTGATATATAATTATGTTAGGAAAATTTCAGATAAAGGATTGAATTATGTGATAGATTGATTTGGTAAATCATAGAACCACTATAGGGCATAATCCTTGAGATTACATGAAAATAGCTTTGTAATAAGCCAATCATTAGATCTACGCATGCTACATGAAAGGATATAAGGTGATGATCTAGGTCACCATCAACATCATATAATGTGAGCTTAGGTGCCACAAAACCATATGTCAAAAGAATTGCCACTATGTGAGGTGCCAAAAGTATATGTAATAAAATGTTGGAATCCAAGCCATGTGATGGCTTGGTTGCTCCTTATTGAGATGTAACACATTATATTATAGAGTATGAATCTCATGCATAAGGGATTGTAAATTTAGAGTAGATTAACTAGCTACAAGTGGTGTAGCTTGCACTCATGGTTGAATAACAATCTTAGGTTATATTATCTAAGTTGGCCCCACTGGAGGTGTAACAACATTATTAACTGGAGGGGTTGAAGATTAGCCATTATTTTTATTTTATAGTTCTTGAAGAATGTTTATGAAAAAATATTTTATATACATATGTTTAGACACAAAGTCGTGTAATTGTTGCTTATCAGTTTCATCAAATTTGTTACTAAATTCTACCATTATAATTTGAAAGGTAGGAAAAAATGTTTTGTATATTTTGAACTATTTAAGAATAGTAATCTATGGAAGATTTCAAAAATTAAAAATTTAATCAAATATAATAATTTTGTAATTAAAAGTTAATTATAGATATAAAAGGATACAAACCCTAAGTGTTTGTAGGGTTAAGGTTTTGAAATCTAGCATTTCTTTGTAAAAATGTAAATTATATGTAAAATAAATTAAAATCCTAATATGAAATTGATTTAATTATCTAGGTTGTCTAATTTTTTTATAAAATTAGAATTATCCAACCATAAATTATTTCACAAAAATTTTGATTAATGCAAGTTAGGGTTTAAAGCAATATTGAAAGTAAGATGGGTTCACCAAATGATTTAACCTTTTAGGGTTTTACACAAGTAATTCCTATGTTTGGTTAAAGTGTTGAGATGTCTAAATCAATCAGATAATATGAAATAATTAAGCACTAATTTGTTATATATTTTGACCTCCTTTGAATTTATAAAAATATTAATAAATATAATTAAATAAATACTTATCTAGAAAGTGATTGTCATAAATGATTTGGGTTTTGAAAACTACGTTTTAGATAGTTTTGAGTATCATCAATTAGATTTTAGGATCTATTCACTCATTAGATAGTAGTGCCTCACCTGGATAATAGTGACATTTATCTATAATTTCCTCAATATGGTGTTAGTGTCTTCTATTTATGATTTTTCTATTTTCTAGGAGTACTTGCACCTATGTTTTTAGGTCATGTTCTCATGTGCATGAAATCTAGATTTCTTTATTATGCCTAAAAAACTTAAATTAGTGTGCAAACCTTAATCCTCTTTAAAATTATGGCATGATAAATAATTTTTTTTTCATTATTATGATAGGATAGACATCCTCAACACCCCATTATTAAGAGAGTTTCCTACATACCAATACTTTGAAAAGGGATCAAGCCTGATGTAGTTCTCCCAACTAGTGCTTGATGAAAGTGCAAGTGAATGTTAGAATGAGAGTGGAATTGGATTCCTTGAAAGTGTTTAAGCTTTGAAATATTTGAAATCTATATTTAGGGATGATGTATATGGTAGTATATATAAGTATTGAAAAATAGGGATCAAATACCTTAATTTTGCTTAACTTGTCTTTTGTTTTAATAGGCTTTTGAATCTATTTTATATATAGTGAAGAAAGGTCAAATAGAATTGTATTTATAGAGATATATAGCTTGTGTAGATAATAAAATGTGTCTAGGATGACCTTATGGGGGTCACACGTTTGAAAAATTATATGTTCAAAAGAGTTAAGGCTAAAAATATTAGCACCCAGTTAGGGACACTAGCGTCATGTGGCTATAGTGTCCTAAATGTGGCACTAATGTCCACCTAGTAGAATGCTTGGAAAATTGGGTTGGGATCTAGGAAGCTATCTTGGGACTATTTTTTAGCTAACTATAGATTTTTTTGGTTTGCATAATGACTAAAATGTGTGGTAAAGGCTCTAGGATAGGTTTAGGGCTAAGTCAGGAATATGCTAACTCAAGTGACACTCTTAACATCCAAATACCACTTTTAAGTATTTATAATATATGATAATGCTTGAGAAATATAATAGGGGAAAAAAATAGAAATTTCACATTCCAAATATATAATAGACCATACAATAGGCAAAAAAATAATCTAGAGTGATCACCCAATAAGCTCCCTGAGATAAACATTTATGAAGTCGATTTGCCCAGCTAGTGTATGGTGCTTAGTACTACACAACATGGGGAGATAGATTGGATATAATTTTTTAATGCCTTAAAAATATTATAAAATGATATGGGAGGGTATTAAATTGTTCTAAATCATCTGAACTCATCCACCACATCTAGTGCACTGAACTCTTCTAGTACCGCAATGGTGTTTGAAACCTATGATTTCCCATTCCCAATTAAGGATAATAATGAATCAAAAGAAAATACAAATGATATTGATGATTTTAAATAATTAAAGTATTATAAATAATAATCAACCACCTATAACCACTTCCATTCCTCCAAAAAATAATGCAGCTACTCCTCATGTTCAAAATGTCAATAACAATCCATATCCCTCAAAATTAAATGATCAGCACCAACATGATAATCAATCTAATAAAATTGGAAAAAATATATTTGAGGAAATGAATAATATAAAATAAAACATCTCCCTCCATGATTGGATTAGATTACAAAACAAAGAGAACTTTTACTAAAGTCTCTGACTAATAAATCATATTTAAAAAACTAAAGGCTACACATGCCAATATGGTCATCTTTATAGACAAACCAAAAGTACCACCTTTCCTGATAACTATCATAATATTTTATAAAAATGTACATAACTAATTATTTAACATATGATATTTAGATAATGTGATGCCCAATGTAATTTACAAAAAAATAGGCTTAATCTGAGACAAATCTAAGAGAGTTATGCTCCAATTAGACAAATATTCTATAATAGTTATTAGAGAATTATTAAATGTCCACATGAAACTTTATTCTGAGCCACATGTCTAAAAATACATTTATATTCTTATATTTGACATTCTTGAGGCTTACAAGTTACTCTTAATTCATGACTAGAAAAATATTGAATGGTTACATGGCAACAAACTTTTCACATATGTGGCTACTTTGTAAAGGAGTGGATAATCAGATCAGAGTTGATAAAGAGCCAAAGATGAAATACACAGTCAAGGAATACAACTTGAAAAATGAAAAAGTAAACTTTGCCTCATCACATGTAGGAGTTTATACTTTCACAACAAAGCCTGTTAATGATGAATGATAATTTGAAGGTCAGTCATAATTATGGACTTTATACTTTGATGATGCTTAATTAAAACAAGGTTATAGTGTAGGAATAATCTTGATTGATCTTTATGCGAAATAATACCTTACTACTTACAAATTATAGTTTCCATGCACCAAAAACCATGTAGAATATGAGGCCTTGATATGAGGATTATGATTTGATTTTAAATATAATGTCAAATAAATCTTGATGTTTAAAAACTCATAGCTATTTATTAACTAAATTAGGAGTCAATACCAATGTAAGTTATAATATCTAAAAAAAAATACAAATATAGAGCTTGGAATTTGATCAAATCATTTGAAGAATTTTAACATAAAATCAATCTTAAGAGAAATTGCCTAAACTATATATATTTTTAACTTATTCTATAATAAATTTAGCTCCACTTAAAAATTCTAAAATATAGATATTTTATGTATAATTGGTGCCATGTCCTTTGGTTAATTATAATTTTGATAATTTATAGGTATTTTATGATGATCAATAGATTATATAGTTTATGAATAATTTTGGTGATTTTGAATATCAAATTATTGATAAAAGAAAATTTAACCCAATGAACAAAGGAGTTAGAGATGATGATATCATCCTACTAAGACAAAACAGAATATTTAAAGGGATGATGTATTTAGAATTATTTTTTCACATGGGTCACCAAGCTAAGAATAAAAACAATCCAAAATGAAAAAAATTAATTTTGCCTAGGTAAACTTAGGAATAAATAAACATCCCCAGCATGTCAACACTGGATTGAGTTGTTCTGAATAAGAGAGATAGGAACTAAAATAACTTATAATAGAGTATAAGGATGTGATTTACAATTCTTATGAGGATTTAAATATTTTTAATCTTAGGGTTATAACACATACTATACTACTTATAGAGAGACATAAACCTTTTAAATGAAGACAAAGACCCATTAATAACGTTCAAGAACCTCTCATTCAAAAATAATTTCAAAAGTTACTATATTCCAAACTCATATTTCATATCATAAACTTTACTTGAGTTACTAATTTTGTTACTCTGTGAAAAAATAATGGCAAAATCAAATTGTGTAGATTTCAAAAACCTTAACACAGCTTCTAAAAAGGATAATTATCCATTACCTTCCATATATAAGGTTATTCATATGGTTAGTGGGTTTGAAATGATGTCTTTCTTGTATATATTTTTAGGATATAATCAAGTTTAGTATAAAATGATGCTTGAATGAAAAATACCTTCACCACCAAATGGGGAACATTCACATACAAGAGAATGCATTTTGGACTTATCAATGTAGGTGTTACTTTTCAACTCACCATGGAATTTTCATTTCAAGGACTAATTAGTAAGTGAATTATAATAGATATGGATGACCTAACTATCTTTTCCCAGGATAGGATAGATCATGTTACCCACTTTCATAAAGGTTTTGGCAAATGTAAATGATATTAAATCTCGTTAAATCTTAAAAAGAGTATTTTTGGATTCATAGAAGGAAAGTTACTGGGATATGTTAGTAATAAAGAATGAATTTATATTGAACTTAAAAGAGTCAAATATATTTCATGTATTTCATATTTTATTAGTAAAACATATCTCAAAAATTTCTTTGGTAAGATATATTTTTTTGAAAATTCATTTCTAGATTTGTAGAAATTATAAAATCATTAAATTCAATGTTAAAAGAGGATGCAAAGTTAGAATGGACAACTAAATCAAATACAACATTTCAATTCATCAAAAGTGCCATTTCTTAGGCCTCAGTCATGATTATCCCATATTTTATAAAAGTCTTCTTCTTGTATTCATTTGCATCTAAACATACGATAGCACCAATATTTACTCAAGAAGAAAGTGAACACCCCATAGACTTCATGAACAATAAAATGAAATAAGTATAATTAAATACTCTATAATTGACAAAAAAAACTATGCTTTGGTTAAATCTATGAATAAGTTTAGAATCTTGTGTAATAAGATATATGCCATTATACCAGATCTAGCCATCAATATCACACTCATATATAATGAATTAGGTGAGTAAAGGGGGAAATGGATGGATAAACTAAAAGAGTTTAATCTATAAATTAGTACTATTAAAATTTATGAGGATAAGGTATCATTCAAATGATCACATAAACTAATCCACATATTTACATCATATAAGTTGATTAGTCTCAAATAACAAGTGGTGACTAGTTCAACCATATTATTCATTACCTACTCATTGGTACATGTCCCCTTGAACTAAAAAAATAATAAAGGTAAGAACTTAGCTCAAAATAACATATTATATGATAATAAATAGTGTTATATCAAAATAATTATGAAGGTATTATTGATAATTTAGCCTTCCAAGCCAAATTTTAACCCCTATAATACAAAAATTCTTCATGACACCCATACAAGCTTATACATGGTGGTCTAGAACTTATCATGATCTTATTATTATATATTATGCCTTATAGCATTGTTCAAATCATGATTATATGTACCATGGGTTGCTTGAGGGATCATCATATAATAACATGTTTTGAGTCCTTAGGTGATGTGTTAAATTGTCATGGTGGTCCTTGAGTGAGTGGAGGGGTGTTGAACGTCTTTTAAATCTTAGAGAATGGTATTTTCCTTGTTTGATAAAGTTAAGGTTTCTTAGCAAAAATTAAGGTATTTGAGGGATTAAGGTTTCTATTTCTCATTGTATTTAGGCCTATTTTAAGCCATTTCATAAGGAGAGACCTTGCTAGTAGATGTGGGGGGTGTCCAAATCATGTTTGGATCTTAATGTGAAGTCTAAAAATGTATCCAATGTTGTTTTCTATGGTTTACTTAGACCTATTTCAAGCCTTAATTAATCCTTCAAGTCATCAAATGGTCCTTCAGACTCTCATATGAGTCAACTCCACATCATAAATTTTTGGAAAAGTGGTATTTTGGTGTCACACTTTATTAAAGGTCTTGAAAGGTTTCCATAACAGTCATATTGTCATTTTAGGATGGTTTCATATGAATAAAATGGTCCTTTTAGAAGTAAAATACATTTTCCATCCATTAAAAGGGGCCCACATGTGGGAAACAATGGAATTTCAACTTTCCCCTAGCCATACCTTATGTTTTGAAATGCATATTTAACCTCTATTTTCCCTCCTCTCATCCTCAAATGGATTTTAAGGATCTAAATCATGAAAAAATGTAGAAATAATGGGCTTTGTAGGTGTTTTTAGGCTTGTACAGATCTTTATAGTTAGGGTCATATAGAGGAAGGTCAAACACTTCATGAGGGTTCATGAAAGGTATCTAAAATAAGTTTCATATCCTAAATATGTAAGGAAAGGTAGGAAAGGTAGTTGATTTCTCATTGAGTTCTTGGTAAGTTCATAGGTCCCATTTTGAGTTGCATAGTAAAATCCATAAAAGGAGATTCACATCTCAAGATGTTAACCAAAGGTGGGGCCCCTAGTGGGATTGAAGTCAATGGAATTGGTTCTTAGATCTATCCCCATGATCTTTATGAATGATTGCTAATACCCCCAAGTGGTCTTAAGCCCTTTACAAACCCCACAAGCCCTAATACAAGTAGATTCATGAAAATTTTAAGCTCATTGTGGTGGTTCAAGCATGGAATAATATATATAATGGTTTTTAGAGTGTTTCAAAATCTTATGATCATGTTATTAGAGGACTTGCAAGGGAAAATCAACCCACAAACCTTGATTGGTACAGTTGTAGGTCATGTGAGAGAGTTTTTATGTTTCATGAAAGAAAAGGACATAAAGGTTATAAATGAAGAGTCTAAATGATCCCTCAATGCCAATATCATGCTCCAAATTATCACCATTTGATAATATTAGACCTCCTTTAAACTCTTTCAATGCCATCCATGTGAATGAAGAAGGAAAAGGCTCAAGATTGCCCTCATAAGCAGTCAATCTTTAGGTTTTAAGTGCATGATTGATGTCTTATTTATGTGTAAAGAGTGATCCAAGGATGTGGGGGATCCCCTCTCTCAAAAAAATAAACTTACTTATATCCATCAAGTCCAAGAACCATAAACTAGCTCCCAATGCTTCATAGACTAACTTCTTAGCAGAAGTTAAGGTTTCTTAGCCTAGTTTAAGGTTTTTTTAGAGATCGAATGTTTATTTTTTCTTCATTATAATGCATAATCCACTTATAAAAATATCTTATTTTATTGAATATCCAAGTATAGGATACCTATGGCTCAATAAGATGGTTTTGAGTGGGAGAAGGATAGTCCTTATGGTCTCATTAGAATGTTTATCTGTATTGAAGATCTAAGACCATTTCTCTTCATAATAGATGTGGTTTCTAAACTCCAAACTTCAAAAGGATTGTGTAAAGACAGACACAAGTAGTTATTAGCTCTTGAATCACTTGAGGTCTAAACTAGTGTAAAGGATACCTAAGAATACATGTCAGAGACCTCGGAGACATGTTTAGTTAGATCCAGAACTTCATGTTGAACTTCTATGGTGATCATACACTTTGAAGAGGTGGACATAAACTAGCACTTACAAATCTATCTCTAAAATAAGGCAAGTATGTATATGTAAAGTTGAGCACAAGGTCTTTAGTCATGTGAAAATTAGAGAATGAGGGAGACCTAGTGAGTCTGAGTTAAATCTAACAATGAGGTTATGAATGAATTAGAATGGTTAGATTGACTAATTTGATAGGCTCAAAGGTTCACACACATAGGATTGTAGATGTAATTCTAAAGAAGCACTAATATATTGATGAGGTTAAAAAGGTTCAAGGGGTAATATGAATAATGGAGTGCCACCAACATGATGATGGCACCTAAGGAGATAGTATAACATCAACTTACCTCTCAAATGGTATCACACAGACAATACAATAGGACTATGTTCTAAAAATAGTCATAGAGACTAAAGTGATTGAATTGAAAGTGGATAGGAGATTTAGAAGGTTTTTACAAGGATGGAGGTAATATATAACATGTTATATTATGCAAAGAGACCTTAAAGTTCTAGAAAAGGAAGAAGTTCACACTCACTATCTCAGGCAAACCTCATTTAAACACCTATAGGAAGAATG
Organism: Torreya grandis; assembly: GCA_037957365.1. Lineage (NCBI taxonomy): Eukaryota > Viridiplantae > Streptophyta > Pinopsida > Cupressales > Taxaceae > Torreya > Torreya grandis. The sequence goes on from JARHVA010001620.1 coordinate 2,330,035, forward strand.
CTAAGGAAGAGCTAAAGTATGTTAAAACCTACATTAAATTGAAGTGATAAGACTAAAAATATCACCTATGAATTATTTTATTAATTCCCTTAGTCTACAGTGAGATTTGTTCCTTTGAGATAGATAAAAAGAGCCTAATGGCCTAGTTGGGCCTGGTAAGCCTAAACTAACATGTACAGGCCTGTGTCTAAAAGTTAAAGACTCATGTATGTTTGGGGTTATTTCCAAGTTAAAACTATCAGATAAGGAAGTGGTAAGACATAACAAGGGTTTCATGATGACAAGAGCCTCAAGTTGATCATGGTACACATCAAACCAAGCCATTAGGGATATATAGGCCTACTTATTCATAAACCCCAAGCAAGAATATGAGAGGTATGCAAAGAAAAGAATTAAGGGGGATCTAATCCAAAGAGAGTTACTATACCATAAGAGTAGGTTATATGGGTTTAAAAATCCATCAACACTATAGAAAGATAAAAGAGACTACTCAGGTATCCAACACCAATTGGTTTAAGCACATGACATGAACAATGATGGACATGATAGGCTTACATGAGAGAGGGATAAAGATAGTGGTTTGGGAAACTGAGGGAAAGTTAAAGGGGTGTAAATTAGGTATACAATGGTGTTATGGTGGTATTCAAGCCACATATACATCTCCATGTAACTTAAGGTCTTGAAACTTAGTCTAAGTTTATAAGATCTAAAGCCACCCTTAGGCCTCAAAACACTAATCTCCTCCTTGTGGCATATAAACCCCCCAAAGAAAACTTAAGGCCATGAGAAGGTGTTTAGTTATGATTCATGTCTTGAAGAAGGTGTCTTGGATATAAAGAAGCAAGAAAGTAGTCAAATTTGGTCATATCACCCTATCGATCTCTACTATCCTACTTTACCACCTCCAACTACCAACTCAAACCCTCATATTTCACATGGAAGGATGAATAAAACCCTATGATATTAGGTGGAGCTGGAAACCCATATGCACTAAACATACATGGAGGAAATAGTGGGAGTAAGGAGCCAAAATTTATGAACAATCCTTAACATTACAACCTACACATAATGATTAGGAAAGAGCTTGAGGGCCACCAACTTTTACTCATAACTCACCATATAATTTTCATGGGAAAAATAAAATTTTAGGATTTTTTAGGGGGTCTATGGGATCAATATCCATGATAAAAGGTTTTGGGTTTAAGGCTAGTAATTTAAGAACCATTGTTAAGATGGTAGGCCACTAAAACCCTGCATAAACCCTAAAAGAGACCCGATGGATAAAAAATTGAGATATTTACACTAAAATTCCCTAAATTGGTCCTAAAGACACATATAACTCATGATTCACTCTAAGGAGGCCCTATCCATAGAATTAATTTGTATAAACAATTGTATAGACCTCTTGAAAACACTATTTTCATAAGGTTTAAGGAAAAATCCAAGGTGCAAAGCTTGGTGAAAGGTTAAAAATAATTGGGTAAGGTAGTTTGAGGTATCTAATAACTTCTCAAGCCATAAAATGATTTTATTTCACCATATAAATGCACCTATAGGTCAAATAAAAAGAGTCAGTCTACAAGTACCCTTGAAAGGTAACCTAATCACCTCAATAAACAAGGGTTTTAGGTTTACAATATTAGAAAATACTAAGTAATGGCATGGTATAATTATATGGACATGAAATATGATAATTTACCCATCCTGAAGGTCCTATTTAGGGCCCATGGCCATCCAAATAGGTAACACTAAGAGATTAGGCTTAATTGCTTAGTAATACCTACTTGTTTAAGAAAGAGAAGACTATTGGTGTGAGAGGGCTGCCAAAGGAGTAATTATAAGTTATGGCCACATTTTTAATTACCTCATGAGGTGAGTGAACTCATTTTGTATCTATGAGAGGGGATGGTGCATTTTTCCAAGTCTTATTAACATGCACAAGGGGAAGGATGTTATTTAATGAACCATATAAGACAACTAGAACATGATTCCACCTTTGAAATTGTCAAAAGGAGAGATGATTGATAGGATTTGGGTGATCAATATTTGAATAGGTTCAACCAAGTTTTAATTATCCTCCACCACTCCATCTCTATACCACATTCATTGAAGGACATCCACTAGCCAAAACAATGCATGCAAAAATGAGGGGACTGTTATGGATGTTGTAACTATTTGTTGAGTGAATGAGGGTCATCATGACCTCTTCTCCACTCTTCCATTATATTTTATCTTCTCTAACCTTCTTCATGTTCTATAAATTAAGGCAAGAAGGCCATTTTATTCATCCCTCTACTAGGTATGAAGAAATTTTGGCCAAATTTGTACGTTTGTAACCTCTTGAACTAAATAAAGGATTATTTTAGCTTCTCTAATAGTGGATTAGTATGTTTATGCTTGTTTATTTGAATAAGTGGTAGGTTTCTCTCCCTTTTGAAGTCCTTGTCTCACCTATATTCTAGTACTATGTTCTATCTAGGTCATAAATTATGTGAAGGTGTTATTATTTGAGATTGGAATGGAATTTGACTAGTAAGTGTCTTGAATCAGAGCTTCTATTCATGAACCTCATGTTTTAATCAACTAGCAAAGCCTATATGTGAAATAATTATTCTTATAACCCCTTGGAGATATTGGTTTAACCATTGGTCTTGTTCATTAGTGTTAAATGAAAGATGAAATAGAGTAGATACATCATATTGGTGCATCACCTCGAGTAGCATATGTTTTTCATGTTTCTCCCCCATTTTCACCCCCAACAATTAGTAGGTTTAGGATTTGAGCCATGATTGATGAACTAGGTTAGTTATCCCCATAAACTAGAGGTTTATCCCATCCATAGGTCACCCAAATCCCTGGGCTAATCCCATGTTACCCCAAACTTAGAGAGGTTTGAACAATCTTATCCTAAGGGTGCAATTTAGGGAGTTAACAAGTATCTACTTGAGGTGTGTTTCTAAATAAAAGTTTAAATATATCATTTACATTTTCCATCAAAAGATAGGAAGTGGAAATCTTTTAGGAACCACCACAACCTACAAAATTATAAGGATTAGATATTATTGGCCTACTATTTTAAAGGATCCATATCAAAACTTGCCATATATTTGGAAACAGGGAGGTGTATACACAATATTTTTTCATTTTTATCATTTAATGATTCTTTCTCTTACAATAACCTATCAATTTTTAATCTCCTTGAGTTCACACCTTAAATGGTTCACTAATAAAGGGGTGGGAAAACATTTGGTGCTTTGTGATAGATATTGTTTCCTATCTATCATTCCTATATCTTTTATAGTTTCCTTAAACTTGATCTCTGAAGTTATCTCCTTCCATATTACTTTGTATAACTATATCAATACATATATTAAATATTATATTGTATTAGTCTAATTTATTATTAATTATCACCTATCCCTTCCCTGCCATATCAAACTGATCAATGTAGTTTTAAACATGTTAACACCATTTTCATAGTTATATCAGATTGGCTAGTGTAGTTAGGTCAATTGACCCATTTTGAGCTACATCAAGCTAGATGATAGTGTTAATTTAAAATTTTATGATTTTTTAGGGTTATTAAACACTATAAATAAAAATAACCATTTCATTCAAACATAAATAGACATTCATTTTGATTGGTACTACTTGCACTTTTGCCTTAGATCTGCACTTGGAGGAGTTATTGATTCACATCTTTTCTTGAAGGAAAGCTTATCTTGTGGAGTTTAGGGTTCATTATGAGGAGTCATTTTATCCTATAGCTTTATTTTACCTTTGATATCCTTACAACCACAACAAAATATTACAAATAACCATTGGGTAAGGGGGAGATTAGGGCTCAACAAGTTCTCTTCAAGGTAAGTATAGTCTAGCCCTAACTCTTTTATTTAGTAGATAGAAGTTGCATAATTTCCTGGTTAATGAATTCATATCTCCTTTTTTAATATTTTTATACACTTATAATTAGTGTGTCTATAGGATTTTTTAAAATTTCCATCTATCCACTTTAGGTAGCCTAGGCCCCTATTTGCCTACCATGGCTCCTTACCCATTCCAATATGTTTCTAACCTTTCCCCCTTATATTTATTATTTGCAATATTAGATTAATTAAAAAATAAATATATAGTAGAGATACTTCATTAGTTATTAGATTAAAGGATTTGGAACCCTTTCCTTTGACATTGTGTTGTAGTTGATCTTCTTGCTAGGTTTGTGGACCCATTTGGTCACATCCTGAATCATTAATTTTCATTGGGTTCTCATTGATTAACCTTATTTGAGACTAGATATTTTAAGATAGGATAGTTGTATGCTGATCTTAGCCCATTACATGCATTCTGATGAAGTTGACATGAAGCTTACCATTATCTTCACCTCTCCATTAAACTATATTATATAGATTGATAATGTTCTTTAAAAAAATTATTTTCAAAAAACAATATTGAACCAGTCGATTTAGATTTATTTATATATTTCTCCCTTAGCCAATTGTATCAAAAAAATTGATATAATTTTTTAGTTTCACTTTTCCCACCTAACTTTGTTAAAGAGATCAATATTATTCTATATTTTCATCTTTTCTAGTCAACTATATTGAACAATGAAATATAGTTCCATCCTTTGATTTATCTCAACCATCTACACTAGCCAACTTGATATACTTATATACTAATTTTCCTTGTCAAAAAATTATATCAAATAACTCAATATAGTTATGATTCTAGTTTACAATCTCAACTCTTTTCAGCCAATTATATCGGCTAGATATGATATGATTTTACTTTCATCCTTTTTAGAATAATCGTATTGAACAACTTGATATAATTTTACCTCTACTTATAATTTTATGTGCATATACTATATTGATCAGCTTGATACAATTCTAAAATCTATGTACAATGTATCAACCAATGTCAATATAGTTTTATTTGTTCACTTGTCAAACATTAGTAAAATAAATTAGTTTTTCATTTAAAAACATAATAAAACAATTCATTTCAAGTTGACTACCTATTTATTTTAATTGATTTAATTTTGTAAATTACTTTTTGATAAAATTATGAAATTTATTTTCTATTTATTTGGTTTTCCCTAGAAACCATGTTATGATAGTTTTCAAACTACTTAGCTACTATCATGAAGGGGTATGTAGTTTTTTGTATATAGACATCATGATATGAGGGTTTACCCAAAAAATCATAATTATAATAAATAGATAAATATGAAATTTAGTTTCCATGTGCCTCACAATATATCAAAAATGCCTAAGATTCCCTTCTTATTGAACCTTAGGAAGGTAGCCACCCATATGATTTTATGGTGCATTGGTAAGTAGTTATCCTAGGAAATTACTCTCAAATTATCCTTGAAATCAGGTTAGTAAGCTATAGGTATTAGTCTACCTATTTAGTTATTTATTTTAAACATTAGGTCAACATTATTAAATGGAGGTGAAAATATCTCTAAGATCCTACATTATCAAACACATCCTTTTAGTACATATACCTAGTATTATTTTTCAAAAATAGTTATAAAAAATATTTAGATTTATAGTTTTTTACTTTTATCATATGTTGTATTATATATTACATTGACCAACATTGATATATTTCTATGCTATGTTGTAACTACTTCATCCAATGTTGATACAATTACTTGAGTGTTCAGCCTATATTGACTATCTCAATATAATATTATATATTTAGCATCCTGAAGTCATTTCCCTATAGAATGAATCAAATACCTCAATACAATATGTTACCTATTAATTTAAATTTTCAAAAGACTAAAATACATCAGACATACTAATAAAACTCCCATGTCTTTTCTACCCTTCTTTCTAGACTACATCGACTAGACTTATCTAGTCTTTATGTCTTATCCTTCTACATCGAATTCCTTGATATTGTTCTCATGGTAATTTTAATTTTAATTTCAATACTACATTAGGTTGGACAACAGAAGTTTTTTTTTGTAGTTAAAATACATCAACCAACACAATTTAGTTTATACCCTTACCTTTCATCATACAATTAATTTTTTTTATTATAAATAGGGAACACAACATGACATGATGGACTTAACTAATTCCTAGAAATATCCTAAGTATCATTTTAACATTATCTAAAACTAAGAGAAAATTAACTATCATGTGATTACTAATACTAAAAAATGAGTCACTAATTACTTCCAAACATCTTGATCCACTCAACTATCCCCCACACATGCCTATTGTAGAAGATGAGAGTGATATTAAATATACTACCATAATGATCATTTTCATTAATGACCATCCTAAGCATAGGGTAAATGACCTTAAAATAATCTATAACCTCATGATGGGACTTCACATATTATTTACCCCTTACACATAATTTTTAAATAGGATTTAGGGTAAGCCAATACATGACTTCTTCCCTCCCTTTTTCCTCCATCATGCCTAGTATTTATAATAACATGACAAGTCTTTCCTTTAGTGGGCATACTTAAAGTAATTTTATTAAAACTCACTTTAATTGTAATCTTAGTACATCTCAAGATTCCTCTTCTAAATACAAAGAACTTAATACTAATCAAATATTGTTGCAAGCTATGAATTAAATGACTACATTCTAACTAACAATGCCAATCAAGTGATGAAAATGCAAAATAAACTCTTGGAATTGCAAAATAATCCTTAAAATGTTAATGGGGAGTGAAAAACATAAATTCCCCCACCCACTTTATATATGCACATGGTAATCTCATTCCACAACCCCCACTTCTTAACAAAGTAATTAAGCATATCTAAAATGAACCATTAATTCTCAAATTGCAAATATAGACAAAGGTGGTATCACACCTACTATCACTTATAATGGATCCAATAATCCTAATATTAATTTAAAATCTTTTGGTAACCTTTAAAAATACTGGATTAAATTCAACACATTTACAACTACCAAACTTCTAGCTAAAAAATTCTCAGGCAATGCTCTAGATTGGTCTAATCAACTTAAGTCTAACACTATTTCTAATTACAATACTTACTTAACACATTGGTTAAATAATTTAAAACTAATTATCTTACTAAAAATAATTTATCTCATTTCATTAATTAAAAACATGTGAAATTTGAAAGCACCCAAAACTTCATTAAACATTGGAAAACTTTATCTAACAAGGATGAACACAACATGTTAGAAGATAACTTATTAAACTTGTTTGATAATGATATCCATCCTAAAATCAAATATAGAGGTAGGAATCTCTCTCCAAAATGTTTGGAATAAACCCTTGATTAATCTAAACATCAATATTTCCTCATAAGATATTTTGAGCCTTCCCAACTTAAATCATGAACTTGCATGCTTATGAAATCTAAAAATAAACATTATACTAATGATGGTTTTATAACCACTTGTGATTTAACACACACCATCCATGTTATTCTTCATAGAGGCTCCCTTAAAGTGATTATTTCCCAACCTTTCATGGGAAGTCCCTTCTATCCCTCCCTTTCCCATTCCTCAACATAAGTGAGAAATGTTGATGTTTAAAAGCCTCTTTCCCTATCTGAAATCCAAAAAAGTATTCCTAAAACTTCAAATAAATAATTTTATCCTTTTTTTCCTATCAAAAATTGGCATGATCCCCAAAATATTTACTGGTATCATGTGAGTTGGGGACATTCTCATAAAACATGTAGGCAACATAGGAACTTTACTATAAAATTCATTCTTGGTCTAAATTCAATAATAAAACTATGATCTAATAAAGTTAACAAGCCTATGACAAGGTGGATAAATTCCATGATTACAAAGTCAAGCATGACCCTCTCAATCAAGCTAATTCTCACCTTGTCATCTATAAAGATCCACTTCCAAATCATTAATCTAATATTACCCAAACTCCTACCTCCAATGTTGTTAAAGTTTTGATTAACCCTAACTCTTCTACCAATGATGAAAATGTGGTAAAAATTAACAAAATGAGTCATGTAATATCCTACATTGATCCTTATGCACATTATACTTATACTAATTTTCACAATTACAAAATCATTGAAGACACATACCCATCTTATTTTGTGGATGTTGAGTATACAAAAATCACTACTAACTCAAATAATGTGATGACATCAACCAATTCAATGTAGTAACCTTACCTAAAAACCATTCAAATTTTATCAAACACCTTAATACCTTATGTGAGTATTTATTTCACTATTGCATTAACCAACCTGATATAGTGAACTAATCCAAAATTAGAACTAACTACATTAACCAGCTCAAAGAAATATATTTTGGTTCCCAATCCTTTGATACTACACCAAATATCTTGATGCAATTTTATCTACTACTATATATCAAACTACTACATCAACTAGCTTGATGTAGGATGTTTTCCATTCTCCTGTGCAAAAATCTACATCGATTAACTTGATGTAATCTATTCTTGTTGGCCAGACTAAATCAACCAAATCAAGAGTAGACAATTTTTTTTTATAATTAGTTTGAATGTACTTTATATCCTACCTTGGTTTATTTACTTCAAAATTACATGCCTTTATCTTAGTCTAGTTTTGTTCCCTCAAGATATGATGAGTGAGACCCCATTGTAGAACTTTTTGACTCCCCTCTCAAATTACTTTACTTGATCTCATAAAAAGTTCCCCTCATCACCATTATTTTTTTATGAAAATTTTATTAGAAATGAACATCCCTTGACCTCCACCCATGGGGTAAGATCTACCTTGCATAGGATTGAGGATAGTGTCCTTTAATAGTGTGAAGAAATGTCTATTCAAGTTGATGAAACTTTAGATGACTCTCTCTCACTTAATTTTTATATTGATTCTATGATCCCTAATGAAATATTAATTCATATAGATGACCGTAATCTATTAATTAGTGTCAAAGTGGGGTAATATTCAAGTTGATCATGCCTAGATTGATGAAGGGTCAAACACATTTGTCACCTCACTTGATTTCATCAAAACTCTTGGAAACTTGAAATACAATCTTAAATATCCTCAAAGCATGTACCAAGGCTATGATAAAATAAAAATGTCTCTTCTTGGTTGTTTTTGGATCTTATTGGTCCATCACATTGTGGTTATAGTTAAGGTCATGATTTTTAACTTTCTACTATCTTATAACTTTTTACTCAGTTAATCCTAGATGCATCACATGAGAGTAAAAACCTCTTCTACATGAAAGTGTGTCAAATTTCTCCATAATGGTTCTATATAAAAGATTAAAGGTGATACTAAAATTATAATTTATAAAAAATTTAATAATGTGGTGTTTTTAAAATACCTACTCTTGAACCCTTGCCTAACATCCCATTATATGAATCTCAATATTTCAACTATCCTACCAATTATAACTATAATTATAATGGACATTGTAAACTTCACCTAACTTATTAGATTTTAATGATGATGACCCTAATGATATCAATCTTAATATACAAGCCTCATATCTCCATCCTAACATTATCACTTAGTTACCCCTTTTTTGTTACCTTATTCTCATAAGAAGTTAACTCACAAATTTTATGCTTTGATAATTATGCCTAACAAGTTGGCTCCCTAATCCTTCTTAACTGATAGAGTGATTGATACCTTCCATATTTATCTACATACACTGGGATTATGATGATGAATATTCCTTATATGACCCTTTCTTAGATAGCTATGCCAAAGCCAAGGATGTGGAAATCCTTTTTTATTGATTTTCCTTAAAACATTATTTTTAGTCTACTTTATACTTACATAGTATTTAGTTAGTTGATGTCATTCATTATCCTTATGCTACACCTAACATTATTTATTATTTGATTGATGTTCCTATGTATAATATGGAGAAAGTACCAAATGCTTCACATACTACTCTATTCACTTATGAGCCTATTCAGAGTATGATCTTTGATCATGCCATGGTAGGTTCATATTAGTTCACTATATTTTTTTGATTCTTAAAAAATCTTTCCTCCTGAGATTTTATCCACACTAATCTAACCCATAACGAGGAAATCTCCTATAGATGTAGCTATAACACCTAGTTATGAACCTACTATTTGATGCTTCATTAATGACAATCTATCTAATGAGGTCCAAACAATACCCCGACATGAATCCCTACCTATATGATGGGTAGATGAGCTATATTACAAGATCCAAAAAATATCTAGTCAATATGAAAATAATTGTCAATACTAATAGATATCCCTCACATAGTAGTAGCCACAAGGCTCAGTTCCTTCCATAGATAGTTGACCTCACCAATAAGCTACTTCTAGGCACACTTTTTGATTTCATGTCACACCTATACATACTTTTAACCACTTTTGAGCTATTCAAAAATACATTGATGCACTTTGTCATCAAACAACCCAACCTTCTATTGATCAAGATATACCACCTCCAAAAATAAATCTAAAGCATATCCACAAGCATGGGAAATTTTATTATCTTTGTTATAAATACACTACACTCTATATAGACATGTTTAACCCTGATTTGGATAATGTGTCTATATCCTACCTTGGTGGTATAAAAGGGTTAAGAATATATAGAAGACCATACACAAGGGTGACAATTATATTTACAATAGGAAAATTGAGTGCTAAAATCTGATATAAGCATACACTAAATTTATTATGTTGAGTATAGGTTAAATATAGAAAGTATAACTAAGATATATATGGAAATGAAAAAGAAGTAATATACTTAGTTAATAATAATTCTAACACAATGTTTAATCTATAACAATTAAAAACCATGCTTGAATATAATTTTAGAATAGTTGTTAGATTCTAGACCTGATGCTTCTAATGATCTAAACACAAACATATGCTTGGGATGGTTGTGAGTTATGGAATAGTTATTATATTTTGAATCTAATTCTTCTAGTGCTCAAGACATAAACATCATCCTAGGATGTTTTCATCGATGCTAATGTCTAGGTTAGACATAAGTGTCATGTATAAATTACTTGTTGAAAATGGATATGACCACCTATATACTTCTGTGTTTGACTTCACCTTTGATTTGGTGCATTTAGGTATGGGCCATGGATTGTTTCTCCTTCTGAATTTGTAAAACACTAGTTTTTCATCTTCATGGTGACCTTGGGGAAAAATGGGTTAGTGGGCACATAATGTCAATATGACCCCAAATACCCCTATGTTAGTGTGTGTTACCTATATAGACAATACTCTAGAAGAGGGCCTCAGACTCATGTAGTTTTCCCATATGTGATGGATTGTGTGTGAATCATGTAATGTGTGGAAAACAAGTACAATAATGACCTATCTTGTAAATTGTAAAATCAAGCTATTAGGATACTCCTTTAGTACTTCAAACTTCTAGATGTGTTATACCTATAAATGGTATAGAAATGGGGAAGCTTTATTAAATTAAATGTTTGATAGAGTGATTTTGATAAGTTGCCTTAGTATCTTTGGTCTTTTACTAGGTGAGGAATGAATGAGGGTTGATATTATATTTATATCAATCCCTTTTGGGAAGTAACTCACATTAAAGTACTTATGTCAACCATTAAGATATGTTTCATTTGTAAATTGGATGACTTAAGGGAATTGCACACTTGCATCAAGTCAAGACACTACATCAATGTTCTTGTTTGACTTAGATGTCAGTATCTAGGGAGTAGAAAAGTAGGTACATGTTCAAAACTTTTAGATATGGAAGATAAGTATATTTTTAGCATTCTAGGAAAGATATAAATCCTAGGTCATCAATATAAAACTAGTCATACTAAGATATATAGGCCAAGGGGCATAAGATAAAGTAGATGCAAGACATATTATATAGGAAAAGGTCTAAAACTAAGAGGAACAACCAAGGTCTAAGTTTTCTAAGGGTAAAATACTTAGGTGATATATAATCCATAAATATCATCTATATTTCCCCCCTTTAATCTAGTAATGAAATTATTAGTTTAAAGGAAATGAATGCATACTTAGGTTTATATAACACACCTCTTCTTTATGTGTGCCCAAATTTTTTTCTTTGATAGTGAATAAATTAAAACCACGAGAATGTTAAAATATATAATCAATACATATAATCTAGGTTGAAAGTACTTGAAATAATTTGAATTGAAAGAGTGAGGTTTAGGATTATACTTGTGTGTTGATGTAACCACCTTGCGTATTGGCAAGTTGAAAATATATCATTATAAGTATCTAAAATTGAGATTAGGAAAAATATAGATAAATATTGAAAGTGCATATATCCAAGGAGATAGAGAGATATTGGAAAGCACATGCCCCCAAATTTAGGGTAAAAGTGAGACGCCACATGGTAGTTGAGATTAACTCAAACATGAAAACTAATGATACTTATGACATGGTGAGGCTAGATGATATAATCAATTCCAACTTGAAAACTTCAAAATGTTGAGTGATTTAATCACCTCAACCATACAAAAATTTGAACCAACTACTATAGCATATTGGCTCAATAAAATCCATAAAATTCCATAAGGGTATGAGTACAATTTTTTTTATGATATGGTAATAGTTCATAAAAGAGTTTTAGAATTTGAAACTAATTTATATTTTGAAATATTAAGAAAAAAATTGCATAACATATACACCTTATATATGTATCATGCTTAAAATGCATATAAAAATGGTACCAATGTATAAAGTTCTAACATAACTCTGAATCTAAATCATATAACTTTGTGCTTTCACATAAAAATTATGTGTGTAGGACATGCTTCCAATCTAAAAACTGATATAAGTACCAATGTGTATAACATGTTTCCAAAACATGCCCCCACTATAATCTGGATATGTTGAATACTAAATAGGAGTGGATAACATGATTTTAAAGCATTTTCCCACTAAATCTAAAAAATTGATATAAGTACCATATAATGAATGAGTGTGGAGAACATGCTTCCAAAGCATGCCCCCACTGAATTTGGAATTTAATATAATTACCATATACTAAATGAATGTGGAGAACATGCTTCCAAAACATGCCCCCACTGAATATAGACAATGATATAAGTACCATATATTGAATGAGTGTGGAGAACATGCTTCCAAATCATACCCCTAATGAATGTAGAAACTATGCCAAGTGTGGAAAACAAGCCTCTATGACATGTACCCACTAATATGACCCCTTAAGGTGAGGAAAACATAAGAACTGATAGTTACCTCACCTAAAAAGGATAAGACAATTGTATAGTCTTTGAATAGAACCATATAGCATATAGAAAGAACATGCCCAAGTAGATATAACATTGAAGTGCATAAAACTAATGTGATCAAATGAAGGCCTAAGATTCATGATAAGGATCATGGTAACATCTAGATAGTAATAATACAAGATCAACAAGTAAACAAGTACACACACAAGAGTAATGAAAATCAAATCAAAAGGTAATGGTCCAAGGAGATTGCAAATAAGGGGCATGTTTAAATGCTGCAAAATCAAAGGGACATGACTTAGTCAAATATCCATACACGAAAATATGACACATTCAAATGTCCATACAACAAACTATGACATATGTAAATGTCAAATAAATCATATATAGGCATGGGGGATACAAGAAAAAAAAACATATCAAATTATTGAAAAAGGCATACAATAGAAAGGCAAGACACTCAAGGAAGTGCATAAAGTAATACATAATCAACCATCATAAAAATGTCATAGTAGCCCATGGAACAATGTCTTAGGAAAAAATTGACAAGTGTATTACATATCAAGTACCCTATGTTATATATTATCATGGGTAATGGCATGTGTAAGTGTATACATATAACTTATCTAACTACATTTATCATTAATAATATTAATATTAGTTGACACTTATTTCATCTAATATTATTTTATATCACCCCTCCTATTCATTTATCTAACACCCCCCTTCGTCATTCTTCATCCACTAACCTTACCTCTTCCCACTTTCTCATTAATTCATCTAAATACCCATTATTTACTAATGAATGCCATTTGTCTAATATTTTTGAATTTAAAATTCCCATGACCCACATACCCACCTATTCCTAGGCCTTCCTACAAGCCTACCCCCTAGATTCTCTATAACCCCCTAATCACATGACTAATCCACCATTAATCATGTTTATTCATCCAAAATATATTTTAGAGGATTCTACCTCTATAACCTTCCCTCCTCTAGAATCATCTAAAGAATTTTTAATTCCTTGGATAATCCTCCACCATTGATCTACTACACCCGAATTTGAATAATGGCCGTTGATCTTCCCTCCTTATTTATATTTAAATGCCATCACCCCTATATGGACAAACCAGAAAAAAATCCATGTTTAATCTATGCTAAAATATTCCATCAACATAGTCTTTAATAAAGTGATCAAGATATCATCATGCTAAAATTCTAAGTCTTTGGTAAGCAATCTCCAATCTATAATCCTTAGTTTTTTGGTTTTTTTGAATCTTGGTTGGGAACATTTAATTTTAGATTAGAATGATGATTTGAATAGTTAATTTTATTGAATTTTGATCTAATTGTTCTCAATTTTAATGGTAGATTGTATATTTGGGCATTTTTGGTTATCTTGCATAATCAAATCTTTATTGCTAAAATTTATCATCTTACAGTTGTTTCACTAAAATTTTGTTTTTATTTTTTATAAGAAAGAGTAAAACTTGAAAGAAGGGTGATGTTAGTAGAACCTATATTTGGTTTATGCTTCATGATCCAGATGGTTGTTGATACTCCTCTTTATCTAGGGAGGATGACTTGTAGATAAGAAAACAATCTAGAAAATGGTTTATTAGTTAGGTAGGTGGGTGGATTACCTAACAAGTTAGATCTAAGAAGTACACGACTTCCTTGGAGGCTATAAATATACCTTTTAGAAAAGTTAATGTTAATAAATTTTCTAATAATAAAGACTACATAACATATTGAAGTTACTTAATCAAAATGAAATAAATACTTTTCAAGAAATAATGCATTTTAACAAAATAACATTAAAAGTAATGCTAAACTATCAAGGTATGGTTCAAGTGTGGTTGGGTTGAGTCTGTGTAGTACAAAGGTTAAGGAATAGGGGTTTTGATTAAGGTTGGTGGTTGATAAATGCTTTCTATTTTGGTTAAAATGATTTACATAGTGACCATTGGCAGTCATAGTTACCCACTAGTGGTTAGGATATGACCATTACCAATCGACATATGACCTCTGGTGATCAAAGGTAATTGTCAATGGTCACTATGGGTTTGAAAGTATAAAATTTAAGTGAGTAAAGGACTATGAGAAAGTTATAAAGGGTTTTTTTAGGTCATTTAAGGGTTGGTTAATGGTCATGAGAGCAAAAGTAAGGTCTTAGGGGTATTAAGATTAGGAGTTTGATATTTAAAATGGTTGAGAGTGGTCAAAGGGTGCTTGGTGGAGAGAAGGGTATTTGGAGTTTCAAAACTCCAACATCAAAGAGGCTATAGGGAGAGGTTAGAAATAAGTGTACTCTCTAAGTTAAATAACTTAATTTAAAACTAGTGTAAAATACTTAGCTTTGGTGTTTGATGTCTTGGAGCAGTCCTGAAGATGAAAGGGAGCCACTTTGGAATCTAGAGTAACTTGGACAAAGTAACAGTACTCAAATCCTTAGTGTTGAGAATGTGGAAGTGCCTCCTTGGTCTCTATCTAGTTTTAGTTTAGCTAGGAAGCTTTTGGATTCATCTAGGATTTATAATCTCTCACCCTAGAATGATCAATTAAACCTCCTCTTCATATCTTAATATAGAGTAAAGGAGAATTAAAATGAAATTAACAAATAGTTTAATAAACAATCTAACATGCATTGATCATGGGAATAATAGACTAAAATTAAATAGGTAGTAATTAATGAGTGATTTATATTTGAGTTGTAGTTGACTCCTTCAATTATGTAGAGTTTAAGTAACCATTGGTGATCCAAGTCAACCATCGATGATCAAGGGTTGATTACTAACGATTGAGGGGACATATTCAAAATTGGCTAAATTTAGCCAATTTAACTAATGACTGGTGGTTAATTCATTAGTAAGTGGTCCAAGGGTAATAAAATAATCATGGGGATGCATGAGGAAGAAGTATAAGGAGCTAGGGTCATTAATTATTAGGGTAGAATGGTATTTAGGCTAGGTGTTGATAGATTAGCCATGGGTTTAGGAAGGTGAGGTGTAAATAGGATTTTAACTAATTCAATTAGCTAAGGGGTAAATGGGTGTGTTAAAGGGGTTTTAATAAATTATTTAATCTAATAGGGCCAAGGGGTGGTTTAAGGTTAATGTGACATCTAGAGCTATAATGTATGAATTTTTAGTGTCTACATTTTGGGCCTTTTTATTATGTAGTTTGTGTTAGAAAGCTATAAAAAAAATATAAGGTTGGTGGAATGTTAGTGGAAGCTTGGTGGAAGTTTGGATGCCCTAAGTATGGGAAGAGGTTCCCCCCTCAAACCAAGAATTGATGTGGCGAAGCAGAATTGGGTTCAAGTTTGATAAGAAGATAAGTGTGGAAAAAATGGGTAAGATGGTATGAAGTGGAAAATAGTGCATTGAGGAAGACAAGTGAAAATTTAACCAAGACACCACATTAGGTATAGTGGATATGGGTGTACTTGTTAATGAAAGTATCTTGAGAAAAGGTGTTTGGAGCCGTAGGGGTCTAAAAGTTGGGTGAGCCTGAGAGAATAGAATAGGATATAGGTTTGATAAGTTTGATAGGTGGGTTATAAGGTTGATTTGGTTGGTTGGGCATTTAAGCATGAATAGGAACACACAATGCAACTAAGTTTGATATCATAGATCATGTATAGACTAATTTACCATAGTTGAATTAGTTGGTAAAATAAGGTCAGTATTAGAAGGATGAGTGACATGATAACCAGGCCACAATGTTAGGCATATCTAATATGGGTTAATCCTATAAAATCAAGTCTCATAGGCTAGGTATTTGGATTCATAGGGGTCCAAAAATTGGGTGATCTTATGAAAACAAAATAGGTCACAAGTGTCAAGACTCTAAATGTGTCATGCTTTGAGGCACCTAGATGGTTCATACATAAAATTCATGTATGGTTTTAAGGTTATCAAGTATGTCAAGGTACTCAATGTGATCAAAATGACCAAGATAAGGTTGGTAATAAAAAGTGCAAAAGGTGGGCCAAAATGACCAAGGTGAGGTTATTTGGTTGGTTGGTGGAAAATAAGGTGCATATCGATGGGTGCATGGTTGTTGTAGAATAAGGTGCTCTTCAATAGGTGGTTGGTTAGTAGGTGGTTGCTTTAAAAATATTGGTTGGGTGGTGTCAAAATTTGTTATCCAATTGGATATACCACTTGGTTTGGTAAAAGGGGACCTAGTCTCTAGTGAAAAGGGTCCAAATTTGGTAGTTGGAGGTTTTCGTGACTCAAAAGGGGAAGACACATGTCTTAACAAGTAGTCATGAAAGTATAAGGAGGAAGGTAAGTGCTCTAATTAATAAAGATAAAATTGATAAGGTGGGTAGGCATATGAACCTAAGTCCCTTTCATGATTTACATTATTGTTATTTAATTTGTTAAAAAAGGTAGCTTGATCACATAGTGTCAAGTAAGCTCAAAATCCCTTGATTTGTAGAGGGTAAAAAGGGAGATGGATTATAGGCAAAAGGTGAATGGATAGATAATGTAACCTTCTGTGTGGATGGCTTGACCCTTTTGTAGGTGATGTAGAAACCATTATAAATAAGTCCATGCTCAAATTTGGTGTAGATTGATCAACGTTGGAAGTCTACTTTTTGACTTTTGTGAAACTTGATTGTAGCTTCTTTTGGTATTGTTTATTTTGAATTTTGACTATTTGAATTGGGGTCTTTTGATGCTTTTAATTGATGGGTTTGGGAAGCTGATCAATGTAGGAAGCTTCCAAGTGATTGTCTGACAAAGTTGACTTATCCATACTTCAAGGGAGTGGTTTATGCTTTGGATATGTTTATGCTTGATAGCTATCCTTCAAGGGACCAATCTACATTTTTAAGAAATTTTTTATAGTTTTGGGTAGATGTCCTTCAAGGGAGTAGTCTACATGCTAGATATTTTTGACCCAAGTGATATTTGGTATCCCAAATGGATTTTTATGATGGTTTAGACATGAAATAGTCTATATAAGCTTAAAGGCTTTCCTTTATGGAAGAAAAACCATAACACAATAAGGTTAATGATTGGTAAAAAAGGTGGTTTAAGTGATAAAGACCATGGGGATATGTCTTGTAAGGGACAAAAAGTATCCATGAGAATAATTCCATGGGTAAAGCCATAGTACCTATGTTTAGGATTAGGCTAAGGCTATAACAGATAATCACATGATCATGAATTAATCAATTGTCCTTTAAATAAGGAGATGAAGGTGGTTAAAAACAAGGATGAGCTTAAGTTAGACACAAGATGACTAAGAACATAGTTTAACAAAAGAATGGACATGAATATAAAACATTGAGGGGATTAGGATTAGATATGCCCTAAATCTATATGTATGTGTAAATGGTTGATGCTAATAATGAGTAAAGATGTCCCCCAGTTACTTTCAAACACTTGACTAGACATGGAAATGATTATGGATTGACAAAGGTAAGAGGAAAGGTTGGTTAGGCAATGGTATTGAGGCTTGAGTTGGATTTTAGGCTTGATGATGGTTGGTTATGGTTTAGGTTGGTTTGGGTTATTGATAAAAAGTTGGTTACAGTCAAGGTTTATTTAAGTTTAAGGTTGGTTTCGTGCTAGGCCAAGTTAAGCTAGGTTGAGGCATAAGTGTTAAGGGTTAGTTTTTGTCTTAGGTTGGTTAATGTTGGTAGGCAAATGGTTAAGGTTTGGTTTGATTATTGGTTAATGTTTGGGTTATGTCTTGGTCAAAGATTTTGGAGGGAGAATTTAACTAGATACTCTTTCCATGAATGGTTGAGGTGAAAAAAGGCTCCAGGTGAAGATGTTGGTTAGTAAAGAGGGTTTAGAAGAGATGAAGATGAATTCATCAACCTCCCAAGGGTTTTTAGTTGTTAGTTTTTAGTTGGAGTTCAATTTGTAGGCATTAGGTTAGGTAGGATTTCCTTTATGATGCTAAGGCAAAGGAAATGTTGCTAGATCAGATTTTGATGGGTTTGGGGTATAGAAATGATGTTGGTCACACCATATTGGAATAAAGACCAGTTAGATAAGAATGTCTGGTTGTTCCAATGAGGGAGTTTAGGTGAGGTATGGGTAGCTTGGATAAAAAGGTGGTCAAGATTTAAAAAATCTTGATTGAAGGGTTGATTTTAGTTTAGGTTAATAGATGGGTTAGTTATGGTTGGATTGATTTTGGTTGATTGATTTGGTGTAGAGGTTGGTTTTATTGGTTGAGGGAGATAGTTTGGATGGTTGATTTGATTTATTGGTTGAGTTTTCTTGTTTTTGGTTTGATTGTTGAGGTAATATGAAAAATATTTGACCCTATTATAAAGGGAATCAAATCAAAGATAATGTCATTAGGTAGATGGAAATGAGTAGGTTATATAGTAATTGGATTAATTTAGTCATAGTTGAGGTTGGGTTGGTTTTAGGTGAGGTTGGATTGGTTATAAGTAAGGCGATTTGAGTTTGTGTTAGATACACTAAAAGGGTAGGTGGAAGAGGTAGGTTGGGTTGGGTTGAGGTTTGCTCCACTAAAATGGGAATTAAAATAGGTAGGATGGTTAAAGGTTGATACACTAAAAGATGAAGTGGAAGAGGTAGGTTGGTTTCCTTAATTATGGTTTCAAAGGAAAGTTGAGAAGGTTCTACTTAATCAAAAAGTGGATTGGTTGGAGTTTAGATTATGGTTTCCTTAGTTATAGCTTCATTAAAGACCAAATATAATGAAGGGAACTCATTATGTTTAAGGCTTTGACTATGGGTTTCCAAAATAATGGGTGTAGGAAGAGGTTCAAGGATGGATTGCCTGAGCACATTCAAGGCTAGGTTAGGGGGGAACATATAAAATATCCTTTGAAACCTCCTTTTGATCAATAATGTTTTGGACACACATCTTAAAATACCCAATTATATCTACCACATGTCTATTTGTGTTATGATATGTACAAAACTCTTTTTCTATAAACCAAATGGTTTTGGAAGAGAACTATTGATGGGCCTGATTTGAGGAAGCCTAATGATAGAAGCCTCCAAGAGTTTGTTAAGGATTGAGGCATATGATTCCCCTAATAGGGTTTACTACCTAGGAAGAGGATACACTAATGTCTCTTAAGGTTGAGAACTAATTGGTTGGTTTGATAAAGTTAGTTGGCTGAATATGTTGGATTCACTTGGTAAGTTTGGTTTATTTGATAGGTTGGGTAGGTTTGATAAAGTTGGTGGGTTTGATAAGGTTGGTTTATAGTTGTTGGTTTGATATGATAATGTTTGTAAGGTTATTAAGGTAGGTTGTTTTGATATGTTGGGTAAGGTTGTTGGTTGGATTTGATGAGATTGATAAGGTAGGTTGGTTTAAAAAGTTTGGTTGATGGTTGAGTGGTTATACCAAGTCTTAGTTTTGAGATAAATAGGTTACCACAAAGGGATTTTAGGTAATTGATATGATGGTTGGGATAGGTAATCTAAAGTTTGATAAGGCTGAGGTAGTTGAGGTGAGGGTTGAGATAGGTAATCAAAATATTGGTGAGGTTGAGATAGTTTTAGTTGAGGTGGGTTATGACAATGGTCAAATAAGGGTTGGAAGGTTTTTAGTTGGTTGTAGTTGAAATCAAATGGTTGTTGAGAGGTTGTTGATTGGATATAGTTGAGATTCTATTGATTGTAGGTGACTTTGGTTTGGTTATAGGCAAGTTTAGGTTGGTTATAGGTGAGGTTGGGTTAGTTGTAGGTGAGGTTAGCTTGGTTATAGGTGAGGTTAGGATCGCAAGTGGCTCATGATTTAAGATAAAAATTTAAGGCAAGAGGGTTATCTTCTAAGATTCTAATAAAGTTAGGATCTCATGGAGAAAATATAAGAGGACCCCCCATTGAACAAGGCAATGGAGATGAGGTGGATGAAGGAAAAATGGTATAAGGTTTCTATGGGGAGTTAGATTCCTCCCAACTCAAAAAAAGAGAACACAATAAAAATTTAAAAAATATGAAACACACACTAAAACATGTTAAATTCTAAGATTCTTTTTGTCCCACTTGTGGCTTATGACTTAAGTTAAAAATAATATGTGACTGAACTTAATTTGTAGAGAGGGTACTAGAAAATAAGTCTATGGTTGGTTTTAGGTAGTTTAGGTGCTCAAGATTGTTTATATTAGAAACAATACATGGCTTGATATTGGGTCCTACCCCATCACATCATACATTGAAATGATAAGGGTGTTAGGTGCTTAGCCAAGATATATCAAATGCCAATGATTATACTCAATCAAAGAATTGAGTTTTGGTTTCTCCCCTTGTTAATGACATCTAATTGGGATAGCCAATGGGTGAAGGTTTACCACTAGGAGATGAAACCCTAGTTAGGCTATATGTTAAGTATTTGATGTTTGATTTGGTGTAAGTGGTTTGGTATTGTGTGTGTAAAGAAGTGAGGTTATGGTTAATTCTATGTCAGCTAATTATGCAAGAAAACAATATATGAAAGGTTAATTTTATACCCAAAATAAATTTTGATTTCATTTAAATGAGCATAAAATAAGGAGAAAAACACCTAAATGAAAACTACGAACCCAAGAAAAGACTTAAGGGTCCCACAAGGCATGTCAGAATGTTTCACTAAAATTTTGCTTTTATTTTTTGAGAATAAAGAGTAAAACTTGAAAGAAGGTTGAGGTTAGTATAACCTAGATTTGGTTTTCACCCCATGATCTAGATGGTTGTTGATACTATTCTTTGTCTGGGGAGGATGGCCTACATATAAGAAATAAATCTAGAAAATAGTTGGTTAGTTAGGTGGGTGGGTGGATTACCTAGCAAGCTAGATCCAAGAAGTACATGACTTCCTTGGAGGATATCAATATATGATGATATGAATTTGACTTAAGAGAGTATGGTTAGTATCATGCTATTTTTAAAATGAAAACAAAATGAAAGAAACACACTAACTAGCATAACATCTCTATGCCTAGACACTAGGGAGAGATTAGTTAATAAACATGAATAAAACAGACAACTAAAATGAAAAATAAACCTTATTTTACCTTCCTTTGATGCTCCAAAATGATTTTTATAGTAGCTTGTTTGGCTTGTGATCATGAAGTCTTCATCAAAATAGGCTTGGCTATCTCCTCTTCTCTTTGGCACCTTATGGCTTTAGCTTGGCTTGGCTTGGATTGGAATAAATTTGGCATGGTAACAATAATTGAAATGTATTTTTGAATAATTTTTGCATTATAAATTTTCATCAAAAATATTATAAATTATTTTCATGACCTCTCTATTTATAGATTTTTGTAAATGGTTATAATCAACCTGAACCATCAATCTC
This sequence comes from Torreya grandis, assembly GCA_037957365.1. NCBI lineage: Eukaryota > Viridiplantae > Streptophyta > Pinopsida > Cupressales > Taxaceae > Torreya > Torreya grandis. The sequence goes on from JARHVA010001620.1 coordinate 2,352,517, forward strand.
AAGATTGAGATGTGTGGCTACGGATTAATCTAATTATGTAATTAAACTTCATAAACAAGCACATCAATATTTGGGATCGAGGGGAAATTAAGAGGCATAGAGGGCATTGATGAGGCATGGGAGGCATGAATCCTAATATTTGTGGCATTTATGGCCTAGGGATGTCTTCCCAAGAAATGAGGTCACCTGATGATGTAGATATTAAATATTCATTTCCAAAAATAAGTATTCAAATAGTTTCCATGTAATTATTAATTAGGCTCTAATTTGGTTTAATTATATCTTAAGAATTATTAAGCACTTTGTGCACAAATTACTCAAATTGATCAAAATGCCTTGTTATTGGTCTAAAATTTGACTGGATTGAAATTGGAAGGTGATGTTAGATGCATTGGATTCATTATCTCATTTAGGATGTTACCAACACAAAATAAAAAATACATGCATCTTGTGCAAGATATTTTATATAAAAGAGAAATATAGAGCACTTAGGTACAAAATTGGCATTTTGACTCAAAATGATTTGATCAAAGTTAGCGAGCCCATAAATTGCATTACCCCATTTAATGATACTCTAGACAAAATCAGAACTTGAATATATCAATTTTGACTCATTTAATGTATTTTAGTATTTTAAAGCCAAATTGTGCACTTTAGGTGAAAATTGGCCAAAATCTTGATTAGAGGTCATTGGTGGCCGAATTTAGGTGTCTATAGTTTGCCCTTGTTTGGGAAGGCATTTTAAGCTATAAGCATAATAACATATTCTAAAATAATGAGAGATGGCATATATGCCAAAATTAAGATGATGACTAAAGAGCAAAGCTCCAAATGGTGTTTGGGAAGCCTATGATGATTCCCCCTTGAGGGAGTGGCCATCACCTTTTGGTGATGGACGGTCCCTTGAAAAGAAATAAGAAGAAAGGTGTAACTAACCCATGGTTGAGATTAATCCAAATGAGAAAATTATTGCATGTATTGATGTAAAAAGGATAATAATTTACCCAAAGGTGCTTATAATTAGGAATAAAAGTCAAAATAATGATTTGCCCATAGGTAGTTATAATCATTAAGAGGACCTAGATTGGTTAAAGATGATTGTGCCCTAGTTAGGGATGATTAACAAGCATAACTCAAGGATATAACTTAGAATATAGATTAAATATGAGCAAGTGAAAATTGATGAAAGAGATGGATAGAAGAATAAGATTGATCCTTAGAAGGATTTAATTGTACCTACTAATAGGAGATGCTCATCCTAATTAGCAATGATACTACTAGAATAGCCAATGGGTTAATTTGATCAAGGGTGGGATGGAAGGATTTGCCAAGGTGCCAAGGAGAAAATTCTATGGATATATTGATTATAGACCTCCTTGAAGCTAATTTGTTTAGTAACATGTGATGGTAGGCTTCATGATAGAACGCAATGAAGACTTGGCCAATATATGCATAAAGACTGACTCTCAATCCAATAAACACTTGAAAATAATACACCAATGATTAAAACCATGATGAAATTTTTGACATATGAATATGGATAGACTCAAGAATAATGTGCATAAGGAATCACTCAATGATCACATATAGACTAAGTTTAGGCAAAAGTGTTGAAAGCAAATAAATAGGCAAGTGACCAAACAATGAAACACACAAAAGCACACAAATAGAAAAATAATTTGAAATAAATAAATAAACAAAAAATATTTAAATCAAGTGAAAGAAATAATCCTAATAATAATAATGCCCTAGTAAGGAAGATCAAGGATAACTGACTAGGCTTAGATAGCACAAATGTTTTTAGATTTTTGAAGTGTTATGAATGTTTTTGGAATTTTGAGGTATCTTAACTCGATCGATAATGACAAGATACCTACTCACAAATTTTGTGAGAGAATTTGGCTTAGGTTACTCATAAAATAGTGAGAGTGTATGGAAAGGGGGACTGAGGTGACCTCAACATGAATTGATCATGACTCACATAGTCCTAAAAAGACCTCAAGTCATAGTAACTCCATCCACATAAAAGGCAGGGAAAAACCAAATAGGTCCCAAAAAGTTCTCAAATCTAACAAATGGTTAATCAAATGAAAATAGTAATGGAAAGGTGATGCAGTAATGCATGGTAAATAAGTGCTACCCCTAGTTTGCCCATAGGTGGTTATAACTAGGATAGGTCAATAATACTAATTTTCCCATAGGCAATTATAATTAGTAGCAAGACTAGTGAAACACTAATTTTCCCATATGTAGTTATAATGAGGCTCACATAAGAAAACTTGATACAAGATGGAAAATGAATGATATCTTGCCAGATCAACTATCACACTAATTTCATAGATTGTCACTATAAACATAGAGTTAATAAGATTTGAAACATGATAAAAATCCCATCACAAAAGGTGTGAGAAGAACCAAATGAACCAAGATCAAAATAGGATTGGGTAGGATGACTAAAAATAGGCTTTGGTCTAGATAGGAATGGAATGGTAGGATGGTATGGTCTTGATAAGGATAATGATAGTTTGATAAATTGGATAAAATGGTAAGAGAGTTACCCCCAAGTGATGGGGTAAATGGAAGGATATGCGATAATGGCAAAAAGATATGTAACAATGGCAATGGCATGGTAATGTGAAATGGTATGGTACATGTTTTTGGCCTAGATGTGGTTTTTAATTCTATTATTCCTAATAATGGGGGGATGCATGTCCTAATCAATAAATTATACAAATAGAATACTCAATCATGTTAATTTATATCCCACACCTCATCTAAATAATTGTTCTGCCAAGAACTAATTATAGATATGGTTATCAAGAATGCTTTTATGATCTTCATTGGTCATTGATTTTGATTCCTTCAGTCATCAAGACAAGTTATCTTTGTAGCTTCTAAAAAGGAAAGTGTGGCCATGGATGGTAAACAAAGACATATAATGGATGGTAGAACTGATTGTGAAATTGAATGGTAGATGATAATGGAATGTGAAATGGTTGGGAAATAAATGAATATTAGGACGTTCAGTCACATGTAATGTTATTGATGCTAAATTCAACATAATTTTGGTTGTGTTGGGGCCAAAGACTTGTTCTCTTAATAAGACCACCATATTTTTATATTGTTTGATCTTGAGAGTAACTACCATATAATTAGGTTGTAGATTGGAAGCTATTTTGAATTGAGCTTTGATTTTGTCTTCATCAAGTAGTGAAGAATTTTTGTGCTTAGCTATTGGTGCCTCTAAGAGGTTTTCACCAATGAATTTGTCTTAATTGTACCATATCACGTTTAGAAAGGTTTCACTAAAGAATGTTTACTTTTTAATTTGATTGCCTTCTAGCACTTCTAAAAAAATTTCACTAGAAGATGCTAAGTTCTGACTTTGATTATCCCCTAGCAACTCTAAAAAGGTTTCACTAGGAGAGTGTTATTTTACTATATGAATGTGTTATTTGCCTCCTTTCCATTCTTCAACTAATATGTCATCATGGATGCAATTCAACAAAGTGTGATTCTACTGATCCCAATCGACACTTGTGGGAGATGGAATGTCAATGATATGGCTATTTTGGTTGATGGTGATGGCATGTGGAATGGTAATGTAATGGGGAGAGGTTCCACAATCCTCATATAATATAATAGGATAAATTGTGTTGAATCCAAATTAATCATCCTCAAAAATTGTATAAGGATCACAAATGTTTTCAAATTGATCTGCAAGGCATGCGTAACCAATGTTGTAGCAATCACAAACATATTCTTCTTTTGAATCTGATTTTAACTCAAGGTAATTTGAATCTAATGTTGAAATTGATGTTGATTTATATTTTGATGGTAAATCCAATATTGGTTTAAGAATAAAACTTGATTCTAACTATGATTTTTCATTTGATGGGTACTCTGTTATAATGATGTCTTGTTGAATATTTGGTTTTAGACAAGTAATGGCCTATGATGGCATAATGGGCTTTACAAAAACTAATTTGTCAGAGTGGGACTCATCTAAGATGGTAAAATGGTCACGATATAACTCCTCAGAGACTGGATTGTCAATAGGAGGCTCTTAAAAAATAAGCACATGGTCGATTTAATGATTTTCCCAAAGGTGGTTATAATAGTTAAAAAGTGACTTGACAAAGATTGTCTCATCAATGTGAGACTCATCGATAATTAGTATAGGATCAGTAGGTGATTCATCATAGGTTGACTTATCATAAGTGGTTGGTTCAACAAAAACATCTTGGATTGGTTGGTTGTCTTGGATTTGGTTTCCAATGAGTTGAAAAATACTAGTTTTAAACATAGCTTAGTATTTAAAGGATTGAATCAGTTGACATTTGGATGGGATTGGTAATGGAGGAGGAATGGCCTATATTTGATGTCTTGAAATGGTAACAATAGGGAGTTGTGGGGCTTGATTTATTACACAAGCCAAAGGATTAGGTCTTTAAATGATGAAGGGGTGTTGTGGAGCTTGATTGCTCACACAAGTCAAAGGACTATGTCCTAGAATGATGAAAGGGTGTTATGGAGCCTGGTTTCTCACACAAGCAAAAGGACTAGGTTTAGGAATGGTAATGGTATTCCTTGAATATTATGGTCCTAGAATAGAAATGGTATGATGTGGTGGATCTTAATTACTCGCATAAGCCAAAGCATCTAAGTATTCATCATAAACCATATCATCCTAGTTGTGAGTTAGCTCATAAGATGGTTCTTGACTATGTTCCATGTATTGATTATTGTAAAGAGGGTGTGGATCTATATCCCAAAAAACATTATCTATAGTTACGTCTTTAAAGTCCTCCTCACAAGCCTCTTCATACCAATCTAGGTCTCAAGTTGGATCATGAGCTGGTTCATGAATTTATTCCCATGAATGATTATTATGTGGTAGATAGAAATCTATCTCATAAACCATATTATCATCATTGGGATCTTGACTAAAGCCATAAAAGTCATTTTTTATGGCCATTCTATCATAAGTTAGATTATACATGACTCCATCATAGGTGTAGCTAGATATATCCACATAAATGATGAAATATCCAAAAACAAAATATCTTAGAGTTATATAAACTTCAAAAAAACCATGTATAAGTGACAAATGGTTCAAACTTGGTCTAACTTGGTCGAAGGGGTAGGGCTATATCTCCAATATGGTCTAAAAGTGGAGTTGTATCTCTAAAATGATTTTTGCTAAGACTTGGCATAAAATAGTTTAATCATCAAATGTATAATGTCAAATGTCTTACACATAAAAGGTAAAGCATTTCAATTAAAAATAACATGTCAAAGGTCTAAGTTAAAGTGTTCCAAACAAGGTCTAAACTAGGAAAGGGAAAAGTTGAGTTAATAGGTCTTGTGTCCAAATGTGAAGTCCAAAGCTAGGCTCAAATAAGGCATATGCTAGGACTTTTGGCTAAATGGCATCAAAATATAGACTTGAAATAAAGGCTAATGTTATATGATTTAATCTAACAAGTTTGGAAACAACTTTGACGTAGACCTGACACACAGAATCAAACATAAACATGATCAGTTCACATAAGGCATAAGACAAAAGGCTCTTTGAAGAAAGACTATGTTTTTATAAATAAAGACACAAATAATGATAAGGATAGGCATTAAACAAAAAAACCATCAATAGTTTTCAACTTTGGGTAATCAATTAATCTAAGTTATTCCACCCAAAAGAGAAAGATCTATGTATCAGCACCACAAATTAAGGCTTAAATAGAAATTAATCAATGTTTGGATCTAAACTTAACAAGGTTAATTGAAAACTATGATTTGACCAAACAAGCTAGAAAATATTGGATATCATGATGGCATACAAAGGTCTAAATTGTATACATGACATGGTTTGAAACAAATGGTTTTGGCACAAGGTGAAACAAGCCTTGAAATAAATTGAGTAGCTGAATGGTGTAAACATGCTCGAATGATGTGATTTATGTTATGCTTCAAAAGACTCAAAGGAAAAATGGTTTTAACATGATTTTGGAAGCATAAAAATATCCTCCTCAATTAAAATACATTATTTTAACATGGCTTATGAAAAAACAAACAAGTTTTAGTCTCAAAACATACCAAGAAAAAATGACCAAAATACACTAAGTATAATCATCCAAATCCTAGCAAGGGTATGGTAATGTGGGATTGACTAAACTATCAATATTTTTAATGTTTCTAGAGAAATAAATGGCATAATGACTTTCACATCAAAAAATGTGAAAGACAAGCATGAAAATTAAGTGACCATAACATTGGATAGTTGTAAAAAGGTCTAGTCCTTTTTACAACCACTACATCCTACTATTTACTTAGTGTAGTGCGATGTCCAAATGCAGATACATCCTGTGTGTAAATCCAAAAGAGTAAGTCAATTCAATGTAAAGAGGTGAAACCCTAGGTCATATCTTCCTTAAATAACTCATGGAAGGTAATGGTGTCCCTCTTGCAAGCCAAGTTTGCATGGAATAAAAGACTAATAGAAAGGTTTTAGGGTCATTTTCAAGGTCACCCAAACTTTGATGAGTTTTTGGAGAGTGATTTAGATTACATTCTTTCTAAGCCTTAGACTAGGATTTTTGTAATAGGAATGATGCTTTTCATTCCAAGGGTTCCCTAAAGGGGAAAAATGGAAGAGAATACATGCAACACCCCTCTCTTTGCTAAAAAAAATTAGATCAAACAACTATTAAAGACAAAAATGATAAGTGTGTTCAATTTTAATCCAAAATGAAAGATTTGGTGGTGTTTATTTGACCACTTGGTCTTAATTATTAACTTTGAAAGCTAACTACAAGATTTAAGCAAGAACACCCTAAATGATTTTCTTTTAAGCACTAAAATCAAAAGTTTGATTCATTTTAAAACACCCTAAAAGTAGTTTTAAAGGATCTATATAAGCATGATTTGATGATTTTTTAAGTAAAACCTGAAAAAAAATGTTAGCAAGATGTTTAGATTACAAGCACTTTTGAAGATGAAATAACCAACTTAGAAAAATGAGCTCTCAGGTTTGTGTAAAAAAAATGTAGTGACCATCATCAATTATACTAACCAGTGACAGTGACTTTTATGAAGACTCATGATGGTTTTACTAACTGGTGATGGTTATGTAGATCAAATTTAGTTTTACTAATGCTAATTGATGATGGTTATACAGACCAATGATGGTTTACTCAATTGGTGATGGTTACTATGTAAACCTATGATAAAGAAAAAAATGACCAAATGAAGTTAGAAAATCACTTAGAAGAGTTTTAAGCATCCAAATTAAAATTTTAAAGTTGCCTAATGCTCTCATTTATACATGGGATGCATTGGGTCCCATTAGTTTTGCCATTATATGTTTTTAGGAATTTGACTCAAGAGAGGATGGTTAGTATCGTGTTAGTTTTAAAATGAAAACAAAATGAAAGAAACACACTCACTATCATAACATATCTAGTCCTAGACACTAGGGAGATCTTAGTTCACAAACATGAATAAAACACATAACTAAAATTCAAAATAAACCTTCATTTACCTTCCTTGGATGCTCTAAAATGCTTGTTGTAGTGGCTTGCTTAGTTTGTGATCATGAAGTCTTCATCAAAGCATGCTTGTCTATCTCCTCTTATCCTTGGCTTTGGCTTGGCTTGGATTGGATTGGAATCAATTTGGAATGTTAACACTAGTTTAAATGGATTTTTTAATCATTTGTGCATTGTAAGTTTGCACCAAAAAAGATTAGAAATGATGTTCATGGCCTCTCTATTTATAGATTTTCACAAATGGCTAGAATCAACCTGAACCATCCATCTGAAGATTAAGATGTGTGGCTAAGGATTAATCTAATTATGTAGTTAAAATTCATAAATAGTCTCATCAATATTTGGGATAGAGGGGAAATTAAGAGGCATGGAGGTCATTGATGAGGCATGGGAGGCATGAATCTTGATATTTTTGGCTTTTACGGCCTAGGGATGTTTTCTCAAGAAATGAGGTCACCTGATGATGTAGATATTCAATATTAATTTGTAAAAATAAGTATTCAACAAGTTTACATTTAATTCTTAAGTAGGCTCTAATTTGGTTTAATTATCTCTTACGCATGATTGAGCACTCTATACATGAATTACTCAAATTGATTAGAATGCCTTGTTATTGGTCCAAAATTTGACTAGATTAGAATTCAAAGGTGATGTTAGATGAATTAGATCCATTATCCCATTTAGGATGTTCAACATAAAATAACAAATACACACATATCATGTAAGATATTTGATAGAAAAGAGCAATCCAAAGCACCTAGGTGTAAAATTGGCATTTTAACTTGAAATGATTTGAGCAAAGTTAGCTGGCCCATAAATTGCATTTCCCCATTTAATGATACTCTAGTCAAAATCAGCACTTAAATATATAAATTTCAACTCATTTAATGAATTTTAGTGTTTTAAAGATAAATTATGCACTTTGAGTGGAAATTGGCCAAAAGCCATATTAGAGGTCATTGGTGGCCAGATTTAGGTATCTACCCACCTTTTAGACAAGTTAATGTTAAGAAAGTTGCTAATAAGAAAGAATGAATAACATAATTAAAGAACTTAATCAAAATTAAATAAATACTTTTCAATAAATAATGTGTTTTAACAAAATAACATTAAAATAAATTCTAAACTATAAAGGTATGGTTCATGTTTGGTCGGGTTGAGTCTGTGTAGTGATAGAGTTTAAGAAATAGGGGTTTTAGTTGAGGTTGGTGGTTGATAAATTATTTTTGTTTTGGTTAAAATTATTTACATAATGACCTTTGGAGGTCACTGGTAATCACTGATGGTTAGGGTATATCTATCACTAGTCAACAAATGACCTCTAGAAATTGAAGGTAATTATCGATGGTCACTGTGGGTTTGATAGACTCATATTTGGGTGAGGAAATGAATATGAGTAAGTTGTAGAGGTGTTATGTAGGTAATTTTAGGGTTATTTAAGGGTCATGATAGCAGAGGTAAGGTCTTAGGGGTCTTAAGGTTAGGTGTTTGATATTCAAAATGGTTGAAAGTGGTCAGAGGGTGCTTGGTGGAGAGAAGGGTGTTTGGAGTTGCATAACTTCAACATTAGAGAGGTTATGGGTAGAGGTTAGAAATAGGTTTAGGATCTAAGCTAAATAAATTAACTAAAAACTAGTGTATAATTATTACTTTTAATTTTTGATGGCTTGGAGAAGTCCTAAAGCTAAAAGGGAGTAACTTGGGAATTTGGAGTAACTTGGATAGAGTAACGATACTCAAATCCTTGGTGTCAAGAATGTGGAAGTGATTCCTTGGTTTATGTTTGGTTTTGGTTTGGCTGAGAATCTTTTGGATTCACTTAGGAGTCAAAATATCTCACCCCAAAATGATCAATTTAACCTCCTCTTCATATCTTAATATAGAGTAAAGGAGCATTGATATAAAAAAGTTTAACAACCAGTCTAATATGTATTGATCATGTCAACAATAGACTAAAATTAAACAACTAATAATAAATGAGTGAGTTGCATTAAAATTATAGTTGACTCCTTTGATCATGCAGAGTTTAAGTAACCATTGACGATTGAGAGCTAACTGTCAGTGATCAAGGGGACATAGTAAAAATTAGCTAAATTTAGTCAATTCCACTAATGACTGGCAGTTAAGTCATTAGTAAGTGGTTTGAGGATAATAAAGGAAGCATAGGAATGCATGAGGAAGAATTCTAAGGAGTTAGGGTCATTAATTAGCAAGGTAGAAATGGTTTTTAGGCTAAGTGTTGATAGGTTAGCCATGGGTTTTGAAGGTGATGTGTAAATAGGATTTTAACTAATTTACTTAAATAATTAAATTAGATAAGGGGTGAATGGGTGTGTTAAAGGGGTTTTAAGAAATGATTTAATCTAAGGGGGACAAGGGGTGGTTTAAGGTTAATGTGACATCTGGATTTGTAGTGTATGGATTTTTAGTGTCTACAATAATAAGTACATAAGTAATATCAAACATGAAAATGTAGAGTGGTCATTGAACATATAACCTATGTGTATCAAGGTAAAAGATGCATATGCCCACAATGTCTACATTTTATGAGTAGAGGTAAATCCCAACATTCAAAAATAGGAATAGATCATGTATCTATGTATGCATATATCACACTCAAGTAAAAGTGTAACACACGTGTGACACATGTGTATTTATATGTAATTGAATATGTCATCCATAAACATAGAATTAACACATAGATTCCCATGAGCTAATAGAACATGTAGGTGCCAAAAATATTTTTGGATTTGGAATGTTTTTTATTTTTTTTGGTATTTTTGGAAAGGTGTTATGGATGAAGAAAAAAAGTGCCACTATAACCCAATGATCTCATCAATGATATGCCTCTATGGAGGCCCTGTATCATGTGTGTCATATTCATAAGTTTCATAATCTATATCATTAGGATCATAGCAATATTCTATATTAGTAGGATCAAAATCATCAATATAATCATTGTTATAGAAACAAGTAATGTCTTAGGTTGTTTTTGAACATGTGATATACCATTTGGAGTATCTATATATGAATAAGGAACCATATCATACTATAGTTCTGACCTTTTTGGTATGCCATTATTTGTATCCATGTGTACCTCAAATGTTAATACCTTATTAACATCCCAAGCTATATGATTTACCTTGCCTTTATCTGTATTTGGCTCTATAATTTCTAGAGATGGATTTAACCAATATGTAACATGTCCTATAGGTATAAATATATCATGTGGTAAGGTATCAATTGTATCAAGATGAATTTTTCTCAATTATTCATCTTCTATATTGATATTAAGAATAGTATCACCACTGTCATAATCATTTGGAATTATGCCATTTTGTTGTTCAGTATTATCAACAAAGGGATCTCACATGGATTATTTTATGGTAATTTGAATATTATTAATTTATTTGGTAATGGTATTTTATCTATTTCTTTGTTATTTTGACTATTTTCTTACTTTAAATTGTATTTTGGCAACCATATTTTTTTATTTTTGCCCTTGTGTTTTAGGAGAATTACTCATAATGTGAGTTGTTTTCTTGGTTGATGTATCAATGATGTGATCACCACTACCTTTATGATTTTGTATTTTATTTTTTAGTGTAAAAAAATAATTTGTATAATGCCCGTGCATTATATGATATGCACAATAATATTTGGATCTCTTTATAGGATGTAGAGGAGGTAATTTGATCACTTTGTCTCAAATAATTTCCCTTAGGATTTCATTTGGACTCTTAATAGTCTTTTGGTAACTTTTTGAATCACTTATTTTAGGTGTATTGTGAAACCTTGTTTGGCACAACATTGGTAGATGAGAATGCAAACATACAATTAACACTACAGTGTGTTAGATTTTTCATGTATGCAATCTGATTTTCTAACTCTTTCATTAATATGCTCATATTGGTGATTTGATATTTGATTTTTTTGAATATATGAGAGAGGTTTTTATGGAAAACCTAGAAATGAGATGAACTCAAAAAAATAGGGAAATGAAAGTACACATGCAACCTATAAATCTACATTTAATAAAAATATTAAAATGCTAAATTTGTGAAATCTGAACAATATTTTGAAAACCCAAAAGAGGTTTTTTTCTATATCAAATTATTTATTTAAAAAATACAAGGAATTTGAAATTTTATCTAATATGAATTAAAAATAGGCCAAATAATGTGGAATGATTCATAGGCAAACCCTATAATATTCCAAATAAAGAATCAACAATTTTGATAAATAAAGAATTTATTTCATAGATATAAGAGAGGATTTTTAATAAAATATTATTTGTGATGAAACCCAAAAATTAATTAAAAAATAAGTACACCATTCACCTCATATGCCAATATTTACTAAAAATAGTAAATTGAAAAAAATGAAAAAATTGTACCAAATTTTGGTGAACAAAAATAGGTTTTTTAGTATACCAACCTGAGTAGAAAAAAATTCCAAGTAATTTTAAAATGGACATGTTTAGAGGCCAAAATTATCAAATCAAGGAATAAGTTACTTGTAACTATGTGCACATGAAGCCCTTGTTACCAAAGGAGGGAAAAAATCTAGGGTACAATTTTAGATCTGAAAATCCATCATAAGAAGATGAAAACCTTGAAGGATTAGAAGCCTTATCTATGATTTTTACATTTACTTAGATCAGGTTCACCAATTGTTTAAACCTAGATTTGGATAATGTAGCTATATCCTTGGTTGCATAAAATGGTTAAGAATATAGAAATTACAATGTACAAGGGTGATAATTAGATCTATAGTAGGCTAATTAAGTGATAAACTTTGATATAAGCATATACTAAATTTATTGTGTTGAGTATAGGATAAATATAGAAATTACAACTAAGTTATGTATGGAAATGATAAAAGAAGTAACATACTTAGATACTTTTGATACTAACATAGTGATGGATCTAGAATAGGCCAGAAATAGGGTAGAACATAGTTATAGAATAGTTTTCATATTCTAGATTCAATGCTTCTAGTGCTTTGGACACCAATGCCATCCTAGGATGATTGCATCGATGCTACTATCTAGGTTCAATGTAAGTGTCTTAAACAAAATAATTGATAAAAAGGGATGTAACCACCTGAATACTTTTAAGGCTAGCTTTGCCTTCAATTTAGTGCATTTAGATCTAGGCCATGGACTATTGCTCCTAATGAATCTATAAAACCATAGTTAATCTTCATGGTGACCTTGGGGAAAAATGGGTTAGTTGGCACATAGTGTCAAGATGACCCTAAAGACTTCTCTATTATTGGGTGATAATTACATATCCAATACTCTAGAAGAGTGCCTCAAACTCATGTATTTATCCCTTACATGTTGGCTTATGTGTGAATTGTGCAATATATGAAAAGCAAGTAAAATAGTGACCTAGGTTATAACTTAAAAAATCTAAATCTTGGGCTGCTCTTTTAGTAATTTAGATATGTAGATGTGTTGTACCTATGACTAATATGTAAATAAGGAATATTTGTTCAACTAAATGCTTGATAGAGTGATTTTGATAAGTTGCATTGGTCTATTTGGTCTTTTGCTAGGTGAAGAATGAATGGGTTGATCTTGTATTTATATCAATCCATATGTAAAATTAACTCACACTAAATCATTTAAGCTAACCATTAGGATATGATTCATTTTAAAATTAGATGAATTTATGGCACTGGACACTTACATCAGGTTAGGACACTAACATTGACACTATTTCTAATCCCAGATGTTAGCATTCAGGGAGTAGGAAAGTAGGTATAGGTTTAGAAATTGCATAAATGGAAGATAATTACATTTTAAGAATTCTAGGAAAGATAGAAGGCTTGGATCATCAACATAATACTAGTAAAACTAAGAGATATAGGCTAATGGGCATAATATAGAGAAAATGTGATAGTTAAGGAAGCAAAAAAGGTCCAAAACTGAGAGGAACAACCAAGGTCTGAGTTTGCCAAGTATATAAGACTAAGGTGCTATATAATCCATAAATATCATCTATAGATAGCTGTAGTATTATCAACTTGGATTGCACCTTTTGAGGATGTTTTTTAGGCCTTCTCACCCAATTGATATAATGGGATCACTCTAAGGATATGGGTGACCTATGATTGGAGTGAACCTCTAGAGAGGGTTAGTTCCCTTAGTGAATCTCCTAAAACTAACACTACACTACTAAATTTGTAAGGAAAAGGGAGAATAAGGACATAAATTGAAAATAAAACTTAAGAAAAGTGATTCACCAAAGATGTTTTGCTCCCTAAACTAGCTTTTTGACAACACTAAATGACTCAATATAGACTAAAACTCTCTTACACTCTCCTTTAAATGGGATATTAACACATTAATATTTCATATGAGGGTTATGATTAATCATAGGATATTGAGAGAAAAATTAAAGGACTTAAATAAGACATAATCAACTTATTTATACAAAAATTCACTAGCCTAAACAATGTCAACACAACATGCAACCTATATAAATTCAACCTACCGATAGCAAGGTGAAAACAAAACATGTACATGAGGAATAACAATTTTTATCACAGTTATAGATCAAATATGCATGAGAATCACAAAAGTATATTAATATAGGGAAGGTAAATTTTAGTCTTTTATTGATCAAAAGGCTTGAAAATCCAACATTACATGTGGGTAGAGTCTAGTCATACCCAAGATAGGGATACTAAAATGGTCATTTTAGACCTATAAATAGAAGAATGAGCAAGAGAGAGAAGAGATGAGAGAACTAAAGGCTCATGAATATGTCATTAAATCTCCATTTTTATTTGTAAATAAGAACATAGACCATGAAATCAAATCCATCATCTCATCTCAACACTTTAGCCCAGTTATGTGATGGTCTTCCATGGAATGTGGCATAAAAATGGAATTATGGGAGCTAGCTTAGGCATGGTTGATGTTTAGAGAGGCATTAATATGTTAAATTTAATCAAAAATTTAGTCAATCACTTATCCTCTTGGTATTTATAATAGTGGAATGTGGCCTATTTGATCCTCCATGAAGCATTAATCAACCTACTTCTAATTTCCCTACATGTCAATCAAGCCTAAAAACTAACTTGTTTTCCATAATGGTCATGAAATAGGCATGTTTGCCTCAAATTCATAGTTAAAAATTCAAGTATGACCTTATTTCATCCTACTTTCATCCTTATATACCACTCCTTAGCCTATCATAGCCTCTACAAGATGCATTTCAACCAAGATAACACACTTCCTCTCTCTATTCATTGGAAAACCTACAATCATATTTATAGTCTCAATCATTAATCTTGAGGATAAGGGAAAAACCTAAAAATAAGTGTGATGACTTGATGATAACCTCCATCAACCCATAAAATACATGCTTGGAGCTAATCCTAGTGGTAGGTCTAATATCTTGGTGTTGGTGTTGGGCCCATCTCTTCATCTTAGAGTGTTCTATACCCTTGGCAACAATAGCAATGTCCTCTTCATGTTTGAATAATTAAACTAATCATGGCCATTACTTATAAAATATTCTATAAATCTTGGGTATTAGACTCACTATCCCATTTATCTACATAGGTTCTTCTTATCTTTCATGCTAGCTGCAACCAACTTCATTGTAATGTTTTTGATATAACTTATCTTAGATGGTTCACGCAATGCTTAAATATTGAAATTGTTGGAATTATTATTTGTTTATTTGAAAATATAGTATTATACCATGATGAAAACATCAAAGATCATTGATATATTCTTCTTAATATTATCATTCTATGAAACTTTATAAGGACCCTATTCTAATATGATTTTGACTTGTGTGCTTCATTTAAAACCCTCTAGGTTAGTTGGTTATAGGTATTCATAGGTTTATGGAATGACTCAAATCAACTAAAAAAACAAATTAATCCATTTATCATATATTAATTAGTATACACCTATTCATGATCATCATCTCTTTTCATTTACCTTGGTAGCCTATATTCTTTCTAGAGTAGGGGACATAAGTCCTCAAGTTGGATTGAGGGTATAATTAGCTTAAAACCTTCATATTTGATTATTTAAAGTGGTAAATGGATTTTAAATTCTTTATTTTATCTATTATTATGTAAATTTATTAGTATTTCACCTTTACATCACCTTCTCTAACCTCTTAATGAGTCAAAACTCATATTTGACACTCTTGGACTATGTTTTCTTCTTGAGTTATAGGCACAAAAACTTAGATAAATTTCATTATAGGTACTATAATGACTTAAAAAAATTTAAAATACTTTAAAAATTATTTCCCTTATATCCCATAAATTTTTCATCCAATTTGGTCCACTATTTTGAAAGTTGTGTTTAGTTTTGGGCTTCTTGATAAGGTTTTGATTGAGTATATAAGCATGCAGTCATATAAATTGATATAAATCCATTGTAAGAAAATATTTAATCCTAAAAATTATCATAAAAGTGGAAAATAATATTTTAAATTTCTCTTCAAAATTTTATCTAATTTATCTAGATGGATAATTAGATATGGATTTTTGTATGTGATTAGAATCCCTAGGCAGGGTACACAATCCTACACAAGCTGAGAGCAATGTTCTTGGAGTGACTTTCCTTTTAGGAATTTTTTTGAAGTTCAGATTTTTTTTTGTCTTTAGACATTTATATACACCTTTTAGACCTTCCTCTAACCTTAATACAGCCTTATAATGGTGAATCCAAGCTTCCATGTTGACTGTCCTAACATGCTAGGCTTAAGATAAACCTACAACTTTAAAATGTTATATAAATCATGTTTTTTTATCTTGTATGTTATAATAATTGGTTTTATCCATTTAACATATTACCTTTATTCCATTTCCATGTAGAACTTGATACTCTCAAATGTAAAGGTTTTGACAACATCTTCACAATTGCTCAAAACTAACATGTTTGCTAAGAAAGTTGAGATGTTTATATAAATTTGAAATCTTGTTATATATTTATAGCCTTCTTAGGAGTGACTTTAGATATATTTAAAACCTTATGATGGAGATTTAAATCATTACCAACCTATTAAAATATTCTAATCATGATCTAAGTCAAATGTCTTTTTGGAAGTCTTGAAGAATGAGGTAACTCTCTTAGACCCTGACCCTTCTTCATCAGAATTCTACATGACTTAAACCTCCTCTTTCTTGACATTTATTGATCTCAAAGATTATATATAACATGGCTTAGATAATTATTCTAGTACCTTTATATAACTATCCATTTCCTTTGAATAATCCATAAAGAGGAAATAACACCTCATCTTGCCTGTTAGAGCATCCTCCTAGAGACACAAGCATGTAGTTCATTTGGAGACCTATCAATTTGTTTATTATTTGAATGAGGTCATAATTGGAATTATCCCTTCATCACTATGACCCTAATATCATCTTATTTTAGGTTTGGGTCTTCCATTTTAGTGTAGAATCACCTCTAGATACAGGTCACAATTTCACATATGTTTGTATTGACTCTTTTAGTCTCAAATCTAAGATAAAACAGTGTATACAAAACTTCATAATTTGACACTAAAACCTTAGTCAATGATAAATACCTAAAACTATGCTAAAATGTTCTTAAAAAATGCTAAAAATCTTAAATATTTACTTAGTGTATTAGACAAGATTTAACACTTATTTGAGGTTTTCATGGGTCCTCATAGAATTGAACTTCACAATAAGCTTAAAATATACTAAAACCTTAAATGGTGCTAAAATTGGTTATGGCACAATCTTCTCAGGATGTGTAAAATTGTTTTGAGAGCCTAAGGCAAGGTAGATATCCAAGATCATGCTCAAACATGTAATGAGATTATGTGTATGTGGCAAGACCTCAACTCACTAACCTCCCTAAACTTATTTTTGATATGCAACATCTAATGCTCCATCTTGAACTTCAAGAAGCTTGAGATCTTATTCAAAGTGATTCCATGGTTGAGAATAATAGTGAGTCATTTGAACCATTGAACCCACTCTACAAACTTAAAATCAAATTCATGAGCACACTTCATTACTCAAGTGGTATGGAGAGTAAGGAAGGAGGGGTTTAGGCTTAGTTTGAGGTTCTAGTCTTAAATAATCTCTTTTAAAATTTTGAAAATTGCATTTATTATCTATCATAATTGCAAAGTATTGATTCTTGGAGGGATTGGGGGTCTTGAGGACCTTGTAGATGCTCATTGGATACCTTTTGAAAGCCCATGGAAACGTTATAATCACCTTTTTCAAAATATACCTAAAACCTTATTCATTCTATCTAAAAACTTCTCAATAAGTATGCAAACCTATAAGTTAAAATCTAAGATCATTTCCTTGATGAAGATTACCTCAAAATATTTGAAAAACTTATTTATACATGGGTAGGCCTATGTGTTGGTATTAAAACTAGAACCATTTTGAACCCATGTATCTTGGAGATTCAAATGGATCTAAAAACATTATTTAATGATTTTAGGAAGTGAGAGGAATCATTTGATTTGATGAAGGCCCATCTTCTTATGGAAGAACTCATTGAAATGCAATGTGGACATGCTCTTTTCCCATAAGTTTACAAACCTATCCCTATTTCTTGTATGCTTATAGAACCCCAAAATATGGATCTCAAAGTTTTTAAAAAAATTTATAATGATTGGAGAACCTAAATACCACATTTTAACCTCTATCTCACTTGTATTTCATCAGATCAACCCAAAAAGCATCATGAAGAAAAAACATGATTTTGGGATTTTGGGAGGGTTTTACAACATCGATGGAGTTTTACTTTGTCAAACATGATATGATTAATTTAAATGGAAATAAATGATCCATGTGTTTCTTAATATACCTCTTCACACTCCCATAGAGTCACTCTTTACCATTCAACAATAAAACAAAGATTCCAAGTGAAACAATGTTTCATTCGATGCCTTTTGAAGGCTATTTTTTCTTCTAAATGATTGTTCATAAAGTTGAAAACTATTTTTCTCTCTCTCAAAACCTATGATATGATATTAGGTACCCTATTCTCCTTCTCCAATTATCATGCAATTCCATGTATTTCTTTAGTTATCTTGCCACGTCCTAAAAAATAACTTATCTAAGCTTGCAAAGTAGTTTTTGAAAAAAAATCTTCATTTTTGGGATCTTATAAGCATGAAACTTTTTCCTTTTAATTTAAATGGATAGGACATGTCATAATTTACCTTCCATGGCTTTACCCTAATATTAGCCTACCCGTACAATTTTGTACACCTATAAGAAACCCTCAAAACCTTAATTTTTCTCATGGAAATCTTTAATTTTGAAGGTTCTTTATGTTTATTAGTTGTAGTCCTTGATATTTTGTCCTTATATGGACATATTTAACATTGAAACCCCTAAAAAATGATTTAAACCCATGAAACCTACATGCTTAATCTTGAAATGGTACATTTTTAGGTTACTAAAAACTCTTTTGGCACATCTAAAGGGGAATAAAGGGTTTTCAATGCAAATAAAGGGGAAGAATAAGTAATTTAATGTAATTTACCTTATTTTTTATGGATTATTGGAGTTTATGGGGTGTTTTTTTGTGTGTTAAGTGTCCTTTTAAGTCATCAGGGAGGGATTTTCTTTCAAAAAATGAATTAAATAGGCTGAAAGATGAGACATGGTGACCTTTAAATCTTCATATGAATTTGGAGACTCTCTTGGATGCATTTATAAACTTAAAACCTCCTTGGAACTCTTAAATCCCCCTCTTGGTCTGATTTTTCATTGGTAAATCTTGAGAAATAGGCCTTACTAAGGGTTGATGTGACCCCATATAGGACTCTAAGACATGTTCCATTTCATTTGGTCACTACAACCAATGAATCAAAAACCTCTTTTAAAAAGAAAATTAATGAAATGGTTGAGTTTCAAATGGTAGGGGTTGATATTTTTCCTAAGAGGTCAAAATATCAACATTTATAGTGGCTCATAGGGGTTGCTTGCCTACAAATCAAAGAGACCAGTTTCCTTGGGAAGTCCATTGGGCATGGAGTAAAAAGGATACTCAAAATTGATAAGACACCCTATGGTACTATCCTTAATCAAACTAAAAATTTAACCTCAAACAAAAAATAAAGGAGGAGAAAAACTATGAAGTGCGATACAACACTTAGGGAAAGGAAATACACAACTAAACTAGTAAAAAAATGCATGAACAACACTTGGAGAGAATAAAAATAACCAACCTAATTATGTATAAAGCCTCAACACACCTCTATCCGACCTAGATCAAAATAGAAACTCATGAAGCCTCTCCCATGTGGTTGAAGGAGGTGAAGAGAAGCCTACTTTTTAGATGGCATTCTTAGGTATTTAACTTACTCATTGATCACCTATATAGTTGGCATGCTTTTTAATAGACTAGCTAAATCAAACATGTCACCTATGTAGACAAACTCTTCGAGTAGTTCATTGTCATTCAACTACACAAATTGGTTATCATCTTCACCTAACCATTTTGGTTAACATCTTGAAATATTTTTTTCCCTCTCTAGAAATAACTAAGCAATTATGAAATTTTAATTAAGACCAGACCAATCTACTTGTTTAATTTGAAAATCATACCTTACATTTAGTGTGATAAGATGGTGTTGATCGTTCGAGGTATCCTTGGGCCATTAAAAGAGTGATATGGTAGTTGTGACTTCATGGGTGTCTTTAGGCTACTCAAAATCCATTAATTTTCTTAATGCCTCAAATACTTAGATGACTTTAAATTACTACTACCATGCTTGATCCAATTCTTCTCTTGGTTCTGAAGGTCTATGTAGGAGAGTGTTTTTTAGTATATTAGAATATTTTTTACTTCTTATAATCTCCTCCATGTCTTTATTTTACATCTTAGGGGTAACTAATTAGATTATAAACTTTAATTCTTGAACTATACCAAAATACTCTTGCCATGTTTCATTAAGTAAGGAAGGAATTTCATCTTGAACATAAAAAATGTTTTTAGCCCCATATTTTAGATAGTCTTTAAGATCAAAGTCATAACATCCCTTGTCCCATTCCTTAAATGAACATTCAAAAGTCTCTTTAGCTGGTATAACAATCTCCTAATGAGTGGTGTCTTCTTCTTGTGATTGTGTTTGTGTTTGTAAATTGGCATTAATCTAATCAAGATATCTTTATTGAAGCATATACTCCTCTTAAATGGTTTGTTAATCCTCCAAGGCCACTTCTTCCTCATTAATATCAAATCTAAGCTAAATAGAATGATCTTCTTCTTGTTGTTCCAATTATGATTTTTCTAGTCTAGGGGCAAAAAGAGGACTATCAATGATTATTTACTCATCATCTTCACATGATGTACCTTCCCCTTCACCTAAATGATCTCCATCTATTCTCCATAAAACTTGTCCTCCTTTGAAAATGGAGATGGTGGGAGGGCAAGATGGTTTAACTGATGGAGTGGGAGTGTCCTTATCAATGTTATGTGTCTTGAAACTAGGATGCTTGGTCTAAAAAAGGATACCAATGCTAATTGATTTAATGATCTTAAATAAGGAAAGGATTTTTAGAGGGATATTCTCAAGGACTAACAAGATGACTTTTTATAGAAACAAGTTCTCTCGATGGATACAAACCTCTAAAACTTGGAATTTTGAAAAAAGGAGGATTAATTGAAAGCTTAGAGGATTTACCTTTTTTTAAGCTTGGTATTTTGAATGTAGGATCTCCCATTTTCATATGTTTGTGTACAGTTTTAGGAGTAACTTGTTTGAATCTTGAAGTGTAGTGAATTGCTTGAAATTTGATTTTTTGTGCTTGCTTGAGAAATTGACATATATGTTCCTCCTTAGCTACAATTTATCTATTCAAACACTATTCATCATACCTTTTCTACTCATTCACCTCCTAATGATGGAAATAAGCTTGATAAGTAAGATCTTCTTTCTACTTGTTAAGTTCCCACTTTCTTTCATTCTCCCTCATCTTTTAGTTTAAGTCTAATATGATATATTTGGTGCTAATATTGGCCATGTTGTGAGGCTAAATAGAAGGGTAATAATTTTGATTGAGAACAAGGTAGCCTTCTTGAGGATGGTTATAATCATGAGCTGGTGGCCATAAGGGTTAAGCTAGGGTGGAAGGGAGGTAAAAATCATGAAAAAATTAATACCTTTTTGGTTCAACTCTATTTTGGGTGAAAATAAGAGCATTTTTACCCTTAATGTGGTAAGTAGGTAGGCATAGTAATAACATTTTCATGAAATGGGGGGTGAAAAGACACATTTTGAGAACTTAGACTACTTAAACTGGTAAATTAATACTCAAATTTTCCATGGTGTTGAATAACTACCTTGAATGGAAAGATTCACTAAAGAGCACACCAAACCTCTTCAACGTATGATGTTAAGATCACTGAAACTTGTCCCATCGAGCATGCCAAAAACTATTATCAACTTAGATTACACCCTTTGAGGAGGTGTTTTAGGCCTCCTCACCCAATTGATACAATGTGATCACTCTAAGGCTATGAGTGACCTATGATTGGAGGGAACCTCTAGAGAGGGCTAATTCCCTTAGTGAATCTCTTAAAACTAACATTATATTACTACATATACAAGGAAAAGTGAGAAGAAAGACATAAAATAAACCTAAAACTTAAGAAAGGTGATGCACCAAATATGTTTTGCTCCCTAAACAAACTTTTTGACATCATTAAATGACTCAATGTAGACTAAAACTCTTTTACACTCTCCTTAAAATGGGATGTTCACACATCAATATTTCATATGAGGGTTATGATTATATAAATATGACATTGAGATACAAATAAAAGGACTTAAATCAAACACAATCAAATGGTTTCTACAATAGTTCACTATCTTAGACAATGTTAACACAACATACACCTTGTATAAATTGAGTCTACTAATAGTAAGGTGAAAACAAAGGACATACAAGAGGAAGAACATCTTATATCATAGTTTTATATGAATTAAGCATGAAAATCACACAAGTATATTAACATAAGGTAAATTTTAGTCTTTTATTGATGAAAATTATTGAAAAGCCAGCATTACATGTCGGTAGAGTCTAGTCATACCCCAAAGAGGGATACTAAAATGGTCATTTTCAAACCTATAAATAGAAGAATGAGCAATAAAGAGAAGATAATATATCACTAAAGGCTCATGAATATGTCATTACATCTCCATTTTTGGTTAAAAATAAGAAAAATAGTCCATGAAATCAAATCCATAAACTCGTCTCAATACATTATCCCACTTATTTGATGGTCTTCCTTGGAGTTTGGCATATAAATGGAACAATAGGAGCTAGCTTAACCATGGTTAACTTTTGGAGAGGAATGCATATGATAAATTTATTCAATCACTTCTCCTCTTAGCAGTTATAATAGGGGAATATGGCCTATTTGATCCTCTATAAAACATTGATTAACTTACTTTTGCCTTCTTTGCATGCCAATTATTCCTAAAAACTAGCTTATTTTCCATAATAATCATGAAATAGGTATGTTTGCCTCAAATTGGTAGTTAAAAATTCATTTATGACCTTCCTTCATCCTCTTTTCATCATTGTATACCACTCTTCAGCATCTAATAGCCTCTACACGATGCATTTCAATCAAGAAAGCACACTTTCTCTCTCTATATTCATTAAAAAAATTGTAATCAGCTTTATAGCCTTCATCATGACTCTTGAGGATTAAGTAAAAACTTTAAAATAAGTGTGATGACTTTATGATAACCTCCATAAACCCATAACGTACATGCTTGGAGCTGATCCTAGTCGCATGTCTAATATTTTGGTGTTAGTGTTGGGTCTATCTCTTCATCTTGCAGTGTTCTACACCCTTAGAAATAATATCAATTTCATATTCATGTTTCAATCATTTAACTCATCATGTCCATTTATTATAAAATATTCTATAAATATTTGGAATTAGATTCACTATCCTATCTATCTACTCAAGTTCTTCTACTTATCTTTCATGCTAGCTGCAACCAACTTAATTCCTATGTTTTTGCCTATAACTTATCTTAGATGGTTCACATAATGCTTAAATCTTGAAATTGTTAGAATTAATATTTTTATCCTTAAAACTCTATTATTAATCCTTTATTAAAACATCCAAGATCATTGAGATATTATTATTACTTGAATCATTTTATGAAACTCTTTAAGGAACCCATCTTGATATGATTCTGACCTATGTGCTTCATTGAAGACCCTCCAAGGTGGTTGGCTATATGACTTCATAGGTTTATGGAATAACTTAAAGAACCTAAAACCTCACATGAATCCATGGATCATATATTCCTTAACATACACCTATGCATGATATCATCTCTTTTGATTTACCTTAGTAACCTATATTTTATCCAAAACAAGGGACATAAGTCCTCAAGTTGGAATTAGGGTATAAGTAGATTAATCCCTTAATATTTTATTCTTTCAAGTCATACATAGATTTATAAGTACTTATTTTATCTATTATGATGTAAATATCTTAGGATTTCACCTTTAGATCACCTTCTCTAACCTCTGAATGAGTAAAAACTCATATTTGACACTCTTGGACTATGTTTTCTTCTTGAGTTATAGGTAAAAAAGCTCATATAACTTTAATTTTAGGTACTATAAAACCTTTAAAACTTTTAAAAAAATTGAAAAATGATTCCCCCATCTCCCCTCTAATCTACATCTAATTTGGTCCATTATTTTGGAACTTGTCCTCATTTTTGGTCTTCTTGACAGGGTTTTGACTGAGTATGCAAACCTAAAGTCATGGCAATTGATGAGAGTTAAAATTTTAAGGCTATAAATACAAGGCAATACCATGTTCAAACTCAACCTTAACTCACCTTAGGTGAGAGTTAAATTTTTAAGGCTATAAATACAAGGCCATACCTATTGATATCTAAGATTTGATAGTGTAGTGTTATTATGCAGGATTTCCTCGACAAGCTTCATTAGTGTAATGTTACCATGCCACATTAATAATCCAATTAGGCAAGCCAAGATGCCAAGGAGAAAAGTAAATAAATCTTCATTTCTAAAAAATTATTGATGCACAAACTGAGCAAGCCACTTAAACAAGCCATTTAGAGCTCCAAAGAAGGTAATAGAATGATTTATTTTGTGTTCTAGTTGTGTTTTTATTTTTATCTTTGTTATCTATGCTCTCCCTAGTGTCTAGGATAGAGGTGTCAAGTGTTTAGTGTGTTATTTTGATTTTTTTATTGGACTAACATAATACTAGCATCCCCTTTACATATTCCTTGTTCACATGATGAAATACTTGGTGGGACCCACACCCCACAAAGTTGTTACCAAAGCATTTTATGACATCCTCCTCACAATTTTCATGTCAAAATCCAAACTTATTAACCAAAAAAGTGGAAATTGAAGGCACATAGACATTATACAAGAAATCATGATTTTGTTTTGTACAATCACATTTTTTCTTTTTGGAATCATGATATTGAAGTAATAACTATTGTGGTATTGTGATAAATGCAATGATTTTTCTTCTAACTACCACAATTTCCTACTAAAAATTTTTTATAAGAGAAAATAATGATATTTCAATATCATAACTAAAATTTTGTAGTCAAGATATTACTTGGACTTCTATGATATTATTCTAATAGTCATAGTAGTGCCTAATCATCACAATTTTCTAACTAACTATTTTATGTTATAGGGTGAGTTAAGATATTACACCAAGTTCTATGATATTGTATGTATTTTTGTGATATTTTTATAATAGTTAAAATTTTATGCTAACCATTTTATTTTGCAAAAACTTATGATATTATGATAATAGTTGTAGTTTTCTAGGAAAAGTGGTGATATTGCTCTATGTTTCTACTGTTTTACACTCTGTGTAAAATTTTGGAAACCTAAAAGCTATATTTAAAAATTCATTTGCCCACTTATTTTTTTATTCTAGGCATAAGGAACCCCTAACATATTTTCTAGGACCTAAAGACCAAGAAAAGACATTTTCAAACACTTTAAGTTTCAAAACTCATATTTGAATTTTGTGTTTTAAAAATCTTTTATTTGAGTTATTTTTTATTTTATTTAAGTTTTCAAAAAAAATACAAGGGGATAAACTTCATGACATATTTCATTTGGTGATATAAAAATGAATCGACACTTTAGTTAAATACTCATAAGAGTTTTCATTTTTATTCTTGTTATTTGGGTTTTTTGTTTAGCAAAATCAGTGTCATGTGTATGTTCTTCCCCTGTCCCCTTTAGGGAACTTGGGTGATAAAAAACACTCACTCTTTTCATTTATAACTTTGGTCCAAAAATCATGGAAGGAAAGTCACTAAGGACCTTCCTAAAATTTGAATGATTTGGGTGACCCTAAGATGACCCTAAAGTCCTTCCACTTTCTTTATTTCATGCATTTTGGCTTGTGGGTAGGAATTCATCACCTCCCCATGACTTATCTAGGGAATCATTGACCAGAGAATTCATCTCCCAACATAGTTTCAACCCCAATTCATGGTGGGGTATATAAATTAAGTTTGACCCTATGGGATACTTGTTTGAGTAGTTAAACAAGTTTTGTTAGTGGTACTTTGCCTCATATTATAGGGGTAACTCAGACATCACACTTTGTTGAATAATTGATGGATGTAGTTATTATGAAAAGGACAAGACTTTTTCACAAAAAGAGGGTTAACATAGATCCAAATGATGTGATGTGCCCTAGTGTTATCCAAACATATGGGACCATTTAGAAATGAGAAAAAAATGATAGTTTAGACAACCACATTTGCTGCAGACATATTATTAATGCAGGGTGAGTAACATGGAGTTCTTGGTCATCATAAAAACTTTAGAGAGAAGAAGGGGATTAAATTTTTTTTTCATACACTTTTAATTTTTTGGATTGATAACTTAAAATCCTCTAAAGAGAAAGTATATAGATGGAATTTGACAATACAATACCACCTTGTTAATTTTAGGATTTAGGATGTTAAAAAACTATTTGTTTATCATACCACATCCAAAATGAGTCATGTTTTCACATCAATTCTTTGTTTTAAGAGGAATTATGCCATATGTTTGACATCACTCCTTTGCCTTAGTCATTTATATAACTTTATGTGTGTGTTACTTGTTTGAAAGGGGCATTGTTATGATGCCCATTTCATTCCAAGTCTTGAACCTTAGAGTATTGAAATAAACCATTTGTCATATATTTAGAGAAAAATAACATAGTTACACTACTCACATTATTTCAAAGACTTGTTGCCTTTTTTAAAATTATAATTTCTAAAACCACATGTGCATTCTTGGTTTAAATGATTAGTACTGTCATGCTATTTGTTCTTGTCTATCTCGTTGTCTATTAGAGCAACCTTGCCTTCTAAATTGATTTCAAAATTGGTCTTGACAAAGTTAAAATCCAAACATTGATTAGTTTATGTCCATTCCTTTCATAATTTTGGCCTATAATTTACCTTTTACTTTTGGGTCATGTAACTTAGACCAATTCCTTGATTGATTTAAAGACTATTTTTTAGCCTAAAATTGGGGAAGTGGTCTATCTTCCATGTACCTAAGGTTAATTTTTTTCCTCCAAATGATCAAGTGTATGTCAAAGTGTTTAAAATTTATTAGCCTAATCTCCTTCCTTTTAGAGCTAGTTTGTTTTAAAGTCTAGCTTTTGTGCCTTGTTCCCAAAAGACCTAGTAAATTTATTTTGTTTTAATTCTAGATTTTGTGCCATGTTTCCAGGTTTCCTAGCATCTTACCTCTTTATTTTAGATGTAATTATTTTGAGCCTAGCTTTGTCCCTTATTTCCAAATACCTAGCAACCTTTTTCATTTTTAGACATAGTTTAACATTGTTCGAAACACTTTTATCCTGAGTTTGGAATTTTGGTTTTTATTTAATCCACTTGACCATTTATATAATACATTTGACATTTGACATTATACCATTTTATACCATGTTTATCATAGACCTTTTTGGAGAAACAACTCCATTTTTAGACCATGTTATACCAAGTTCAGACCATTTATCTTTTAGACCTTATTTTTAAGAGTTTGTAAAACTCTAATACTATCTTCACATAACATTAATAATTGATTTAGATATGTATCATTACACTCTTAGTGGAACCATGTATAATCTAGGTTATGATAACATGGTCACAAATGATTACTTTGCTTAAGACCCCTATGGTGATGATGTTGTTTATGAGATATTCCTTATCCTCCTTACACTGATCAATCTAGGGTGAAAATTCATGATTTGTTAGCCCATTATTTAGTTAGCATGCCTCCATATTCAAAGCAAGACCAAGATCAAATCATGCAATACCTTTCTAGCATACCATTAGTTATAGAATAAGTTCAAAAATAATTGTATTATGTTACTATACCATTGAATATTATCCTTATTTGTTTGATCATCACTTGATTGAAAAAAAAGGAAAAGGTTTTAGTTAGAGCCACAAAGGTAGGGGCCAAGTTCCCAGTAGACTTCCCCCATGATAATTTACTTAGTCTAGTTAGTTTTTTTAAAAATACCATATACCCAAACCACTAAATAGGCCTCTACTATGAATCCTGAAGCACTCATGATGATGTCATATCAAGACCCAAATATTATTATAAAAGTAAAAGGCCTCATGCAATACCACTTTATACAAATACAAGCAGCATATGAAACCTATTTGAATCTAGCACATAATTTTAATAACATGGCTATGTCAAATGATCCACTCATAGAGTTAGCTCATTCAACGAGAGTATTAATTGAATTAACAATTCAAGATAATCTAGGTAGAAACCCATTTGCACAAAGCATTTTAGCTAGTGATATGTACAATGTCACATCTATTAAAGAAGTGACTTCTACTTCTACATAGCACAATGTGCCAAACATGGTGGATAATATGTAAGTATCTTCCAATATAGGCTAAAGTGGTTTAAATACACCAATAAATAATCTAAAACAATAAATGACTTTAGTTAATACCATGAGTGGTACACAATAGTAAGCAACATGAACTCCTACATCCCAACCACAATAAGTTACTTTCAATCTTGAACCAATTTCTTCTTCAAGAATGTAATCATAGGAATTAAGTAATCAAGTGCCAACTAGTGATTTATCTCAAAAAAAAGTTATGAATCCTACTCCAGCTCAATAGGTGATTACTAACATTCCATAAATTAGGCATAGTCTAATCTACCACCACAATAGAGGTAGGACATGTTATCACCTCAATAGGGGGCACCAAATGTTTTGCCTTAATATATAGTGGAAAACATACCTCTCCAGTCGTAGACCAACATACCTTTAAAATTAAAAACATTTTATAATAAACAACATATGTTTATTAGTAAAAAATAAATGCCAAACACCCAATAAATGCCTACATCACAAGTGTTTTCACAACAAAAAGGTATCACTATCCAACAAGTACTAATTAGATAATAATTATCTTTCATTTAACACATGCCACAAATCCAAATATAGGGCCTTGATCCACAACAAGTTCCCCTTATTCAACCTAGTTTGACTATTTGGCAAGAAGTCCCTACTCAACCTTAGTGGGCATGTTAATTTACCTAGAGTTATATCCTTCCATTTAGCCATAGTTCCTTCAAAACTAAGACTATATACTAAATACAAACCAAAATATAATACAATAATGTGTGAAATTTCAACAACTACATCCCAATCTATGAATGCATATACCTGGCTAGTTCACTAATCAAACCAACATTCCACCATAAACCATTCCTCTATTATACCCTAATCAATGTAATCCACCTTTGACCATGCAACCTCTATCTCAGCCAAATGTTCCATCTAATTTCTTGGCACAATAATTGCATCAAATGAAAGATGCAATTTCCACCATTAAATTAGGGAAATAGACTAAGAAATTCAAGTTAGATGATGTGTGTTCACACCCATTCAACATGGAGTATCGGTAGATACCATTTACTCCAATATATAAACCACCAAAATTTGATAAATAAAAAGGTAAAGGAGACCCTAAGGCCCATTTGACAGAGTTCTTTGTTACATGCAAGTTGATGGCTTACAACAACATTTATCTCCTCATTTTATTTCCTAAAAGTCTATCATGATAGGCTTTAGAGTGGTTTCTAAAATTTCTAAATAATATTGTATTTGATTTTAATGACCTCTCAGATACATTTGTGCAACATTTCTCCTATAATATCAAACATGATATTTCATTAGTGGATTTAACTCAAGCCAAGTAGAAATTCGATGAAATTTTTGAGATCTATTTATAGAGATGGAGAGTGTTTACTAGTCTCTTCACCCACAGCTTTCTAAACAAACAATTTGCCATTATGTTTACTAAAAAATTATATAGGTAGATATCTTATCATCTAGAGCTTAAATGTGTTAATACCTTAAAAATATCATCAATAAAGTTTTATTAATTTAAATTATCCTTATTAATAAATTCATTATCAAGTTAAACTTGTCAAATAAAAATTAGAACCAAAACCAAAGAATAGGCCAAAATTAGAACCAAAACTAATTTCAAGCACAAATGTTTGTACTAGCTCAGGCCAGTAACTATGAAAAATCTAAGAAATACAACCGTAATAATAATGTTTTTGTAAATGGAGTAAGTGATTCCCATCATGTTCAAATGGTGTGTTATAAGTACAATCATAGAGACGGTGGGGGTGAATTAGTGAGCCTAAAAAATCCAACTTCAATTTCAATACTTCCAAGTTCTTAATCAATTACCATAAGCATTCATGAAGCATGCACAATATTCATAGAAATGATCAAGAGAGATAATCCAAGATCAATCACGTAACACATGACATATGTAGAAAACCCTATTTTATGAGAAAACCCACTATAACCTAAAATTGGACTACTATCCTATAATAACAAGAAACAATTTAGACCAGATGCAACTAATCAAGGAACTACAATCCCTATTTAATGAGACTATAATCCCACAAAGTTCTACAACACCTATCTAGATGATCTACATCAACAATCAAAATTTTATCAAGTTTTACCTTACAAGGAGGCTATAACCCCATTAGATGTTGAGATGCCACAACAACACCTATGGACACATCCACTTATGAAATGATGTCTTCAACACCTCATGATGGACCTATGATTATCACTCTTTACCTTCACTCATACTCAAACAACAAGAGCACTATTCTTCCAATAGAATTATGACCCATAGGTCATAAATATATTCCTCAATATATTATATTATTTAACTCACCCATAGGGCACTCTACCCCTCTTTTTCACCATAATTCACACACATAAGCCTCTCTCAAATCTCTCTCAAGTCTCTCACTAAATTCTAGAAACTAACACATTTGGTTTCACCATAAATAGAGATATCATGATTATTAACATCTTGGTTGGATATTAAGCATGTATTAACCCTTAATAAATCTCTCACATACAAATACATGGCTCAATACCATCCACATAGGTCAGCCATATCACCCATGGGTCATCCTTAAGGAATTACACCTTTAAAATAAGCCCTTGTAACCCTTATATGTCTCATGAAGAATCATTCACTCCCTTAGTAATTCATCAAGAAAAACAAGAACATAGGACCACTTAAAATTTTTTAGGTCCATTTGACATGACCCCTTAGTCATCCTAAATTTTTTATAGGCAACATTGCACTCTTCTATGCAAGTTCAATTAACTCAAATAAAAACCTTATACATAAGCACACCATGAACAAATACACAATCAACTTCTTAAGATTTTTTCATAATCAATATAGATTGATAACACCTCCAAAATATACATATATCATCCTCAAGGAGTATACAACATGTTCTAATATCTAATTCAACATAAAACATTGAAACAACATCAATGCAAGCTCAATTAACCTTCTTGAGTCACTTGCAGAAAAGGCATGAAGACATAATCAACTTTTGACCTTAATATATTTGATTATACACAATTTTAGATCTTCAAACATATAATTATAGATACACCTTGGAATCCTCTACTAGTTTACTTTTTACACCATGAGTAAATTTTGCATAGATCAAAAGATTTAGCCAAAATATAAAGCACTAATTTTTCTTTTGTAAATTCAAATATTCAAATGCAAATGGTCACAATTAAAACTTGAACACTATGCTCACATCTCATGTCCTCACAAATTTAGATTGATCACATGAAATCACTATTATTTTATCTTTAATTCATATAATGCTAATGTACAAATGTTAAACATTGAACATGTTGACCTCATCTCATGCAATCTGGAAACTTAGACTTCATACACTTCATTGATCTCTTCAAGATTGTCCTCACTTTAGCTATTCTAGATAGTTATCACTTTAACCTCTTGAATTAATTTGCACCATTTATCTCAATAATTATGAACACTCAATCATCATTTATCTTGGAAGAAGTTTTATCTTTATCTCTACTCAACATTAAACTTTGAACACTTTGACCTCTTTAACTTGTTATGCATCGTAGATCTAGATGTATGAACTCCTACACATCATTGATCTCTATAGATCAGCTAGGTCATTATCATGCACCACACACCATTCAATAAATTTTTATAATTGATTTTGATTTTTAAGATCTCCATTTGGGTCATAGTCTTTACCCTTTATAAAAAATGACCAAGTATGGGAACCTCTGCTTATCTGCCTGGAAGGCTAACTTTGCACCTCTATATCTTTAAGCCTTCTTTCCCTTAAGCCAAAAATTAGAAAATTGAGAGCAATAATAAAATATTCAACTTTAATTCAACATAACTTCAGACCATAAAAACACCTAGAGCACATAAAAAATAATTGTACAGACCTTTTGAGCACCAAACTATTCCAACAAACTCATTAGGCCACCTAGAAACACCCATTCTAACCCTATAAAATAGATCCTTCACAAATATCTAAAACAAACTTATGAACTTATTTCTCTATCTAAACTAAAGACCTTTATATATATATATATATATATATATATATATATATATATATATATATATATATATATATATATATATATATATATATATATATATATATATATATATATTGGTAGTATGATCTTAAGCACACAAACTTGCTTCTTCACAAGAAAAATGTCTACTAAGAAGCTTAGGCAAAGACACCCTACTTCACAATGTCATAGAACAATGTAAAACTAGGAGTTGTGCATAACTCCTCATATTCATTATCCTCTTTGGTCACCTAATGCTTTTAGTTCTTATTCTTATTATTATGGTTAAGAGAAGTAACACTCTCAACCAATACAACATTCTCCTTTTCTTCTATGATTAGATTGACAATACATGTAAACAACATAGATTCATGACATATCTTTTCATCTATATAATCTTCCTTGTAATTTGGAACCTCATCACTAGGTACTAATAATTGATGTTCTTTGAATTATACTTGATCAATAATAGTAAGATGTTCACTTGGATCCATACACTCTTTATAATGATCTTCAACCAACACTTTGGTATTCTCCTTAAGCTTGATCTCTTCATTCTCAACATGAGCAGATAATGAGACCTCTTAGCACTCTTTAATTTTTTCATCTTTCTCCACCATAGAAAAAAAATTACTTAGACCTATAGACTCAACATGATTCAAACTTGTCACCTTTGGATTCCATGTGTGAACTTGCCTTCTTTCTTGCACTCTAGGAGCCTGATTAAACTCATTCTATCTTATAGACCTTTACTTACAAAATCTAGTAATGTGACCTCTCTATTCACAATTGTAGCACACCATATCCTTGATAGAAACATAGTTTGTCTTACTGTGTTTGGATAGAAACTTGAAATATGTCTTTTTCATGACAAACAAAATAATCTCCCCTTTTTTAAAAGGACTCACCTTATCTAATCTTATGTGGATACTGGTTTGCAAAGTGTCACACATCAAGATAATTGTAGAACTTAATTTTTCTCACTCTTCTTGACTGATGACCCCCATCATAGTTCCATGAAAACTCTTTTCTAATAGGTATCTTGCATTCTCTATCTCTATGACCAAATTTATTACATGTGTAACAATAACCATTGAATATTTCGTACCTCATGGCATTTGGTTATCTAATCTGATTTGTCTTTATTCTACCAACACCTTCATTCCTTGTGTGATGATTTGTATTCAAAGCTTGATTTTCTTGGTTCACATTAGTCTTCATCTTATCTTGATTTAAATTATTTTGTTCTTACTCATATCCAAGACCATTTTTATCACTAGCATATTTTTGATCACTCATAATATTGTCTAGATCACATGAGCTCTTTTCAAATATCATAAATATCTTTACCTTACTAGATGTCTTCTCTAACTCAGATTTCAAAGACTCATTTTTAAACATACATTAAACAATCATCTTCTTTAGATTTTAGGATTGTATATAGAATTTCCAATTGATAAATGAGATGCTTGACCATATCTTCATTCTCTTTGGTATCTTCATTCAATCTTTCTTCATACACACTAAATTACTCATAATCTTTGAGTTGAGACTTTATCTTCTTATTGATATTCTTAATATTCAGTTCTTCAAGATCATTTGTCAATGTAGTCTCATATTCTATCTCATCTTCATAATCATCTAAATCACTCCAAGTAGACTCCTTTTGATGTGATAAACTTCCTTCTTCAGCCATGAAGAGGGATTTATCTTCATCAGAACCATCATCTTCATGATCATACTCTGAGTTACTGTCTTCATTCTCATCTGATGAGCTGCACTATTCTTTATTATAGAGACTCTTATTATTATTGAAGGATTTATTCTTATTGTTATACTTTTTGAATCCTTTCTTCATGTAAGTATTCTTGTCTTCATCATGACCTTCACTAGGCTCTTCATCATCATTCTTCTCATGCTTATGAGGACACTTACAAGCAAAATTTCCTATATCTCCATAGTTGAAACATTTGAATGGTAGTTTAACCTTATAATTTAATGATATTGTGTTCAATTTCCTAGTAATCAAATCAATTAGGTCATCCTCATCAATGTCATATATGTCATCATCTTTGGGTTTCTTACCTTATGATGTAGGAACATCACTACTCATTATACATAATGGTCTAATTTGCATGTTTAGAGTCTTTTCGAAATTTTTTATATTAATTTTGAGTTTTTATGAGTCTGTACTAGTTGTTTAGACTTCATCAAATTTGAATTTTGGGCCTTTAAGCATTCTCAATCTAAAAAGGTTAATTCAAATATTTGAAAATTTGTATTAGTTTTCAAGTGTCTTGATGTGGTAAATGGTATAGATAATATAACCTTGTGTCTTAGGAGTCTTCAAGAGTTGTTTAGGTTTTTTTATAATTTATATGTAATTTATATGGTTTAAATACTCCCCTCTCAACATACGAGAAGAGTAAATAGGCAGTTACATCAGTTTTGTCTATAAACAAGAAGTTGTAATTATTAAAAAAAAGCAATAAATGTAATCAAGAGGTGGTATGGGGTTTGAATAAAAGGTTTAATGGAAACTAACCCATAAAATTATAGGAATAATCAATAATTAATTTTAGAGAAGGATCTATTACAGACCTTTGTAATATCTATGAATATAGTATGAAGAATGTGTAAATGAGATGACTTCATGTGAATGTGTTTTTTTGTTGATATTGTCTATGTTGTTGTCTGCATGAGTTCATTTATGAAAGATTGAGATTAAAAATGTTTTCTAAAATGTGAATAAATCACTAATTAATGTTTGATAGAGAGAACACTTTGAAGGAATGTAAGGAAAAAAGACCCCATTCTTGAGGGATTAAGGTATACACCCTATTTAGAGGTTATAGCTATTGTTGCTAATTGTATGTGCTTTATTGATAAAGAATGACTAATTGATTACACCCTAACACATTTTAAAGATAATAAATAGGATTTTTGTTCTTATTTTGAGGATAAGTTTCAAGAAATAGTATGAAATACATTTAGTGTTTAGGTATGATCATAAACAGACCCCTATTGTATGGTGAGATTATCTAATTGCAGACCAATCTTATCAAGATGGTTAATAATAAAAGTTGTCAAAATATATTTTATGTGTTTGAATTTGTATTTAAAATGGTTTAATGTGACAAGACTCATAGGTAACAAAGAAACCATGTAAGTAAAGTCATCTCTAAATATGATCCTATTTCCTATAGTTGCATGTCGATGAGATGGACTATGCACTAGATTCTTAAAAATATAAGATCAAAGATTTGAGTTGAAAGTATTATAGAACATTTTTTTAAGTATATTTGAAATAATTGAACAATGTGAGATACTTTTATTAATCAATAATGTGGTAGAAGGTTACAAACCTTACCATAGACTTATGGAGTGACATTTACTATCACAGTCAAGTATATATCTAAAAGGAAAATGAGCATAGAGGAGTATTGGTGGAGAAAAAATTATTTATATATATGTAATACATTTTATTTAAGCCTTATTAAAATTCATAGTGGAGAGAAATGAATCCTAGATCAAGAAATTGCTCATAGAAAGCTCTTAGGTTGATAAAACCCTCATATAACCTTGTGTAGGGTTGATTAAAACATGATTTAAAATTGTTTCCACCATCATAATTTCTTGTAAATTGGTAATTATATGTGTTTTAAGGAGGGTAAAGACATTTTATAGTTTTCTTTGGTTATTACATAAATTTTTATACTACTAAAGGACCCTGTGTATAGATTGGTGCAAAATAGACCTAATGGGCCTAATAGTGACCTATAAGGGCCTAGAAGAGTGATCAAAACAAAGAGTTAGAAATTAAAAATTCATGGATAAATAGTGTTTGATAAAGGTTGTTTGAATCAAGTTTTATTTTTCAAATTTATGAAGGTATAGATCCATATAAGGTCAAAAATCCTAAAAATAGGGCTAGAAGGACTGTGATTAGTATAGGTAGAGTTGGAAAAGGAGATAATTTGAAACTTGGAAAGTCTTGTAGAATGTTGTGGGTGAATTGAGAGGTCTAAATATATTGTGATAATTATATATATAGTAACAATAAGTGAAAAACCTTATAACCACTATTGCATGTGGCCCAAAGGAACATGAGTGAATGAATGAATGAAGGATAAAGGCAGAGTCTTAGAGAAAGGTGAAATTGCTCTAAATTACCTTAGAACTTATTTTTAGGCTTCATCTCTATCTTTTTCTTCCTTATTTTTTGGTATATAATCATTTACTCTCATCTCATACATAGTAAGGGTGTCATGTAATTGATCCATCTTCAATTGAGTAAGATTATGAATTTCTTCTATAGCAGATACTTTTGGATCAAACTTGAGAGATAGAGACATTAATAACTTTTAAACTATAGTAGCCTCTTCAAGGTTCTCTCCAAGACCTCTAATTATGTTCACAATCTCATTAACTCTCTATAGAAAAGATGCTACAAAATCTTCTTCCTTCATCTTGAGACTTTCAAATTGCCCTTTATGAGTATGTAACTTAACAAAATTAACCTTTATATCTCTTTCATAAATGATATAAATTTTATCCCATATATATTTATAATATTTACAATGGATTACCTTGGTGTATTTAGTCTATAAAAGACCACAAGTGATAGCATTAATTTCCTTGGAATTATTCTCAAACAACTTCTTGTCTACAATACTACATGGAGGAGTAGTAGGAGTAACATAACCATCCATAACAAATTTCCATACATAAATCCCTAAGGACATAATATATGTCCTAATCCTTGTATTCTAAAATACATAATTAGATCCATTAAACATAGATGCTTTCTTTGTAGAGAAACCTCCTTGATGACCACCCATATTATACCTTGGATCACCTTCAAGCTATCAAGCCTTTACCAAAGGAACTTCTCTAATACCAATTTTTAAAGGTAAAATAACTAATGGGGGTGAATCAGTGAGCCTATAAAATCCAACTTCAATCTCAATCCTTTCAAGTTCTTAATCAATTACCATAAGCATTCATGAAGTATACATAACATTCATAGCAATGAGTAAGAGAGACAATGCAAGATCAATCACATAACACATGACATATGTGGCAAACCCTCTTAGGGGAGAAAACCCAACGGAACCTAAAATTGGACTACTATCCTATAATAACAAGAATCAATTTAGACCGGATACAACTGATCAAGGAACTACAATCCCTATTTAGTGAGACTACAATCCCACAAGGTGCTACAACTCCTGTCTAGCTAAGCTGTAAAAAAAACCAAACCTTTATCAAGTTTTACCTTAAAATAAGGATATAAACCCCTTAGATGTTTATCTATCACAACAAAACCTATGAAAACATCCACCTATGAACTAATTTACTCAACACATAATGATGGACCTCTAATTATCACTCTTCACCTTCACTCATACTTAAATAACAAGATCACTATTATTCCAACAAAATTATGACCTATAGGTCATACAAATAGTCTTCAATATATTCTACTCTTCAACTCAAAAAATTCAATCTGCCCCTCCTTCACTCCAAAATTCACAAATACAAGCCTCTCTCAAATCTCTCCCAAGTTTCTCACTAAAGTCTAAAAACTAACACAATTAGTTTCACCATTTATAGAGTTATCATGATTATCAACATCTTGGTCAAAAATTAGGCATGTATTAACCCTTAATACATCTCTCACATATAAAGATAGGGCTCAATACTATACACATAGGTCAATCATAACAAGCATGGGTCATCCTTACATACATACACCTTTAAAATAGGCCCTTGTATCCCTTATAGCTCTCATGAAGACCCATTCACTCATTTAGCACTTAATAAAGAAAAAAAAGAACATAGGACCACTTCTTAGCCATCCTCAAATGTTTACATTCAACATTACACTCTTTTGTGCAAGCTCAATTACCTCAAACAAAAAACTTGTTCATAAGGACACCATGAACAAATACATGGTCAAATTCTTAAGCATTGTTCATACTCAATATATATTGATCATACCTATAAAATATATAGATATAATCCTCATGGAGTCTAAAAAATTATTCAATAGCTAATTAAACATGAAACATCAAAAACACATCAACATAAGCTCAATTAACCTTCTTGATTTACTTGCAGAACAAACATAAATACAAAATAAACATTGAAACTTAATATATTTTGTTATACACACTTTTGGATATTTAAATATATCTTTATAAATGTGCCTTATAATCCTCTACTAGTTCACTTTTTACACTATGAGCAAATTTTGCATAGATCAAAAGATATAGCCAAAATATAGATCATTATTTTTTTCCTTTTTAAATTCAAATATTCAAATGCAAACAATCATAGTTAAAACTCAAACATTATGCTCACATCTCATTTCTTCATTTCTTTTCTATTAATCACACACTATCAATATTATTTGAACTTTAATTCATATAGCACCAATGTCTAAATATTAAACCTTGAACATGTTGACCTCATATTATGCAATCTAGAAACTTTGAATTCATATGCTCCTTCGATCTCTTCGAGATTGTCTTCACTTTAGTCATGCTAGACAGCTGTCACTTTGACCTCTTAAATTTAAGACACACCATTGATCATAATTAGTATAAACACTAACTCACTTTTCATCTTTTAATAATTTTTATCTTTATCTCTGATCAAAATTAAACTTTGAACACTTTGACCTCTTTGACTTGCTATGCATCATAGATCTAGATGTACAAACTCCTGTGCACTATCAATCTCTATGGATCAACCATGTCCTTATCATACACCATGCACCTTTTGATTAATATATATAATCACCCAAAATCCTTAGGGTCTCCATTTTGTCCTAATAGTTACCCTTACTCAAAAATGACTATGGGAACTTTTGCTTATCTGCTTGAAAGTCCAACTTTGCACCTCCATATCTTTTACTGTGCTCACTTGTAAGTTCTCAAGTTTGGACCATATTATCTCCTAAAATAGGAGGATATAACCATGTGTTAAAATAATTATCAAACCTTACATGTGTGATATATAACACCATTAAAATGCTCACTTAGATTTCTTTCTACCATAGAGCCAACTATGTTAAGAACTGCTTGGAAGGCCAACTTTGCACTTGCATATCTTTTGATGCACTTCAGTGCATGATCTAAAATTTATGTCAAATTAAATGGGAATAAAATTGAATAAATAAATATGATCACATTATTTTTAAATGTTTACAAGTGTGAGATATGACTACATCAAAATGATTATTTGACTCTTTTTTACCTCATGCAAATTTGGCTAAGTATCGGAAAACACTGTCAAAATGCCTGAGAGCCCAACTTTGTACCCACACATATTTGACTAAAATTAATTGAATGAGTTTAGACTTAGTACTTAGTAACTAGGGACTAATTTTATGCAACCATATGACCAACTCCCATTGACTCATCCACATGTGGCAATTTTGACATCATCAAACTGCCTACTCAGATTTTCTACCATTATACCCAAAAAGTCTAGATGAGAACAATGATAAATCAGGTGAATTAAAATCATGCACAAAAGTATTAAAACAATTATTAACTTCTTATAGGACCCTTTTCTCATTCTCAAAACACCATACTCATCCCTGAACAACTCTAACCAAGCCAAAACTAAAGATCAACCAAGCCATCTGTAAGCACACTTTGACAAGCACATTGCACACTTTGTCATTACTACTTAGGCTATCAAATTACTTCATCCAATCATATAAACACCTACATTATATCACCATGACATCATTTATAATAATCCAATAATCTCCCCCTTTGTCATTTTCTACCATTGGACCCAAAAAGTCTAGATGAGAACAATGATGAACCAGGTGAATTCTACTCATACACATAAGAATTAAAACCATTCTTGACTTCTTATAGGTTGTTTTTCTCAGGATAAAAACACCATTCTCATCCTTGAACAACTATAACCAAGCTAAAACTAAATATAAACCAAGCCAACTTCAAGCACACTTTGACAAGAACATTGCACACTTTGTCATTGTTATTTAGGATATAAAAAACTTCATCCACTCACCCAAACACCTCTATGACATCATCATGACATAATTGAAAATACTAAAATATTCTCCTTAATAATAAGGCCATATTTATTTCCAAATTATATCCACTCAAGTATCTACTATCCAATACAACTTTACAAGGCTACATGGCTAAATGGATCATGTTTCTGAGTGAGTTCAAGATAGAATACATCAACCAAAGGGCCACCAAGGGACAAGTACTTATAGATCATCTTGTTAAAGCTTCCCTTGAAACTATTAAACCACTAACTTTTTAATTCCTATATGAGACCATTATTACCATCATTGAAACACCTCTTGAGGAGCAATTCTAGAATATATATATTTATGGATCATTCACATTGCATGGATTGGGGGTAGGCCTATTGTTTATTACACCATAGGGGGATATTATCCCTAAATCATTTTGTATTAGCTTTCATTGTAATAATAATATGGATGGATATAAAGCACTCATTCTAGGACTTCATTAAATAGTATAATGAAATATTTATCATCTCATGGTTTATGGTGATTCTCACTTAATCATCAATCAATTTACATACCACTTTCAAACCAAAAATGACAAGATGGTGCCATACAAGGCCATGGTGGACACTCTCAAACAAAAGATTGTTGATATATAGTTTGAACACATACGTAGGGCTAATAAAAGGAAAATAGATACCATGGCCACCATTAGTTCTTTGATCCAACACATAGATAAAGAAAAATAATATCACTTCCTCATTGAAAATATTCTAGCACTAGCTCATGAACCTTAAACCATCACAATTATATATGATATTATTGGTCCCAACTCTATATGGTATTTACACCTCTTTACCTACCTTCATGAACATATCATGCCACTTGACCTATAATGAAAATAGCTAAAGTCCTTTACCCACCAAGCTATATGATATAAATTACTTGGCCCAACCCTTTACCACCATAGATTTGATAGAACTCTACTTCATTGTTTAAATTGATTAGAAGCAACATTAGCATTATATGAAGTTTATGAAGGAGTATTTGGAGCCCACACCAATAGGGTCATCCTATCCAAAAAAATCCTACATACCAACTATTATTGGCCAAATATGGATGTAGATACAACTGATTATGTCAAAAGGTGTGACAAATGTCAATGGCATGCCAATCTAATTCATGTCCTGATCAAAACACTAAAACCAATGCTTACACCATGGTTGTTTAAAACATGGGGAATCTACCTCATTAGGAATATTAACCCTACCTCATCTAATGGCTATAAACACATTTGTACCACTACCAAATATTTCACTAAGTGGGTTGAAGCTATGCCCCTCACTTACATGACTAAAAAATGAATTTCCAAGTTCATCTTCAATCATCTCATCTACTGATATGGTATCCCATATGATATTATATGTGATAATGGTAGATCATTTAAAAATAAGGATGTTAAAATGCTTTATTTTGAGTACAATATTACCCAAAAATTTTCTATCACATATTACCCATAAGGTAATGGCCAAGTAGAGGAATCCAATAAAACCATTGATAACATCCTTAAGAATAGTTTTAATGATACTAGCCATAATTGGCACCTCCAAATCTTCTGCACCCTCTAGTCATATCTCACTAATTACCATACCTCAACAAGAGTCACTCCATATTCCATAATTTATGGCATTGAAGCCATTCTTCTTATTGAGTTTGAGTTGCCTTCTTTGCATATCTCATTGAAACACATCCTAGATGATGAAGATTACAGAGTAACTCACTTATAAGATCTTGAACTACTTGATAAAAAAATGCATGGCTACTATCAATAAACCTTAAGCATACCATTATTGACTTTGTGGCCATTATAATTAGTGGGTCAAACATAGAGAGTTTAAACTTGGGGATCTTGTTCTAAAAGGAAACAAAAAGAACACCATGATTGAGAAGAAGAAGAAGAAGGGCAAGTTCAAACCTAACTAGATGGGCCTCGATATCATTATTACAAATTATGGATTTAGAGCATACAAGCTCACTACACTATATGGAGATGAACTTGATGAGTTGATGAATATCATACACCTCAAACATTACTTCACTTGAGGGACTTGAAGTATTGTCTATGAGGCATGTTTATGTTGTACCATATCATCATCTTATATGTACCATACCATATACATTTCTACCATACCTTCCCTATAGACCAAAGTTATTTTTTCCTTCCCTCCCAACCCTTTGACCTTGGTTCCTTTTCTATTGGTTCTTTGGGCACCTTTAATGTAGGGATTTATATCAAGTTTCAATAGTTGATTCAGTATTCTAGACAAAGGTTGTATCTTAGACTAGTATGATAATGGTTTGGTAATTTTATCCTTCATTTATTATTTTGTTTCATTATGAGTGTTACTAATTATAAATAACTTTAGGAAAATCAATATCCCACTTTGTACCACTAATTATAACTACCTTTGGGAAAATT
Organism: Torreya grandis; assembly: GCA_037957365.1. Taxonomy (NCBI): domain Eukaryota; kingdom Viridiplantae; phylum Streptophyta; class Pinopsida; order Cupressales; family Taxaceae; genus Torreya; species Torreya grandis. Next base: position 2,395,566 of record JARHVA010001620.1, read on the forward strand.
AGTGTCATTGACCTATGATGTTGTTTCCTAATTATAACTACCTATAGGCTAATTAGGAACAACACCTTTATCATTGATTTAAATTTTTTTGGAATATTAGAGTTTTATTCCTAATTTAGTTAAGGGTTTGGAATGTAAAATAAGTAAATAATATTAGAATAATTATAGTCCTGATTTGTATCATTTATGTCTTTTGTAACTTTCTAAAAATAGTAATAAATTAGGAGAAATATAAATTAGCTTAAAAATTGGTTAATATGGCCATTGTAAGCTCTAAAACTGGTTGTGTAGGATAGGGATAGTGTCACAAATTAGAATCTAACTTTTTTTTTGTGAAAGGATAGGACCACAAAAAATAGGACACCTTAGGGTCTGGTACTATTGTCTTCTTCTGATGCTATTGTCTAAACTACTCATAGAAACTTAAGTTTTTTGGGTTTTGTTTTTTGTCCTTATATGAGTCTATCTATGAAATCTTAGCTACTAAATGTCAATGATTCTCCTTGTAGATATGATTCAATCTTAAAACCTAAGACCTTCATTATGCTTGATAAAACTTGAGAAAGAGGGGGGGTTAGTGTGTGTAAAATGCACTAAATGTGTATCCACACCCCTTGTGTGGGTGTGCTACCTACATACTAATTCTTTGAAGAGGGAGCAATCCATATGTAGTTCTCCCACTTGATGTGCTTTGTCCAATAGTGTAATGAGGATGCAAAAATGCCAAATTGAGAGTGCTTGAGGTGGCTATGGATTTGTGTGAGGGTTTAAATATACTTGTAGCTGTGTTAGGTGATTGTATGTAGAGAATAAGGAAATTTGTCTTAGTGGTTTAATTTTATTCTTGCTTGCTTGTTAAGATTTGTCAATTCCATTTGTAAATGACCTGTAGATAGACTTTTATAGGGAATTATTGGTCATGGGTTAGATGTATTCATGTTAGACTGACATGATGAAGAATAAAAATTAGGAGAAAATGGTCATTTGGGATAAAAATGTGATTGGATAGGAGAACCAAAAATAGGATACCCTAAGGTCTAACACTATAGTCTAGGTATGAAACTCTTATCCTATAGGCTTGGGACATAGGGGGATAGGATTGGCCTAGGAAATGTAACCTGGGTGAGTTGGAATTAGGGTTTAAAATTCTATAGATGATAGAAATTGAGTAATAAGGTGTCTATAAGGGTCATGAGAGAATGTAAGAAGTAGATATGGCTAGGATGTCACAAACCACACTCCAACTACCAATTTGGACATTTTATATGACTACATTTCCCTCTCTTTATTCTAGTGATGCAACAAAGCAAAATACTAAGATAAAAGAAATTAAAAAGTGTACCTAAACTTACCTGTAAGGGTGAAACCCATGAAATTATGTGTTGCTGAGTGTACATAGAGAGAGTACTTTGTGAAGTGTAAATATGAAAGAGAAAATAAATATTATATTAGTTCTTACTAGATACACTATATTTAAAATAATAATGTAAAAAAGTTAGGTAAAAGAGAGAGGAAGAGAAAGGAATAAATACAACTCACTGGGTACATGGACCAATACAAAACTTATTGTGTTATTGAGTGATGCTATATAATGCTAGGTATGTGATAAAACAAGAGTAATATCATGAATGGAGTTAGATTCTCAATTCCCTAAGAGTGGTTCAAGAATGCAAAGGCTAGCCCTTTGGCTCCATTATCACCCACTAAGTGAAGCTATGTGATCATGCATGTGTTCATCAATGTTTGGACTATGTATCCAATCCCTCTGAGTAGGTAGATCAAGAATACAGAGTTTGGCCATTTAGCTCCATTATCACCCAATAAGTGAAGCTATGTAATCATGCATATGTCAATTGATGTTTGGACTATGTGTCCAATCCCTTTGAGTAGGTGGCTTAAGAATACAAAGGACAGCTAGTCTTTTGGCTCCATCATTTTCCACTAAGTGAAGTTATGAATTAATACTAGTATGACTATGTGTCGTATAAGATGGCTCCTAAATCCCATGAATTCTTTGAAATCTGATAATGTGCCATGGGTAGCTAAATGCATACTAGAAACTAGGCAAATATTGGCCCCTCTGAAAGGTGGAGATTAGGTTTGTATAAAAGCTACTCTGAAATTGGGTAATAGGATTTTATAAAATCCACTCAAAAATGATACCAACCACCTATAGATGGAATAAGGTATGCAACTATTGAGAATGCCTAGGTAATGTAATGAACTAGAAGGAATAGAAGGTAAATGTGCCATGCACATTACCCCTAATCACTGATGTCTGAAACATGGATTCTAATCTAAAATTTGTACCAACTACCTAATTCTAAACTAGAAGTGAGATCCATCATGCTATGTGTGATTCCCCCTATATCTAGATTCTCTAAGGAAAATTATACTAAAAACTACTAAAACTAGTCTAAACTATAGCTGTTAAAACTATAACTAAACTTACCTTTTTATCTATTTATAGAAAATCTATTTTTTTACTATCTAGAGAGGAACACCAAAAATAGGACACCCTATTGTTTGACACTATAGTCTAAGTTTGATGCTATTGTCCTTTACTAATTCTGAAGACTATTTTGGAATCATCACTATTTATATGGTTTGTTCTACTTGGTTTGATGTTTGATAGCTATCTTGAGTGTTCTAAAAACTAATCTTTTGATCGGTAGGAGCTTTGATCTCTATGATAAAACCCTTGTTTGGTGTCCCCTCTTTTGACGGTAAGAATGAAGACCTTATAATGACTACCCTAAAAGAAAGAGCCATGTAAGTGTGTTATGCTATGAAATATATGATATAGCAATGATAATCAAAATATGTCTCGAGATATAGCATAATTTATATTAGAGATTATTAGATCAACAAGGGTATGCTTAGAGAGATATAATAATGTAATTACATGTGTAGTATACTAAATTAAAACTAGAAATGTTAGTTGGTAGTTGTTAGTTATCAAAGAGGGATGGAGCATGATGTCCATGATGACATATAAAAAATCAAAACAATTCATGATGCGGATCATGACATTGCAAAAAATGATAAGAAAATAAGCAATCAAGCACACAAGGAAAGAATCAAGAAGAATACAAGAGTATCCAAGGGGCCAAGAAAATAAGGGACATAGGAACATGTCACTCAAACTAGAAAATAAACATGCAAAGCATGTTCAAATGCCCACATACACATATAATTGGAAATAAACAAGGTTGGCATGAGGGTTACAAGCATATAAAAGAGTACAAGCAAAGGTAATTGACAAATGTCCTAAAGCACACACAAGAATAGAAGCAAAGGACATTGATAAATTTCCTAAGGCACACACAAGAAATAAAATAATAAATGAGAAATGTAATCACATATGGCTACACAAAGAAAGAAAATAAGTCATGTAAATACTAGAAGTAAAATTGCATCCAACTAATCAAAGAAAGAAGTGAAATTATGCAAGACATGGAGTACAAGACTAGGTATATGCTAAGAAATATATAAGTGTTATATACTAGTGACTGTTGATAGAGTAATCTATGTAATCTAGTAAGTAATGTACATCAACATGGTAAATAGAGTGTGTGGTTTAGAAATGACATAACCTAAATGGTGTATTTATCTATAATATGCCCCTGATGGGTTGACATGTTGATATATGTCTCAAATGTAAAAGTAGGATGTCCTCTCAATGGGTAGAGTGAAGCAATCAAGGATCTAGGTGTCACTACACACACTCAAAGAAGATCAAGTGAATCATGGTAATGTAGATAAATCAACAAACAATATCATATAACATGGTAAGAGAAATGCAAAACATGGTAGTAGAAATGCAAAACATGGATAATGCATACAATTGAAATGTTTTTGTGTTTTTGAATTATTTCAATGTCTTTGGATTTTGAAATTTTGTATTGTTTTTGGTATTTTGACATATTTGAATGTTTTTGGTATTTTTAGTATAATCTATGTACAATCAATCATGAGGAGACTATTTATAATAAATATTGAGAAACTATGTACAAGTAAGCTGAAAGGAAAGTATGTACAAGAAAGTGAGAAGAAGCTATGTACAATCAACATTGGGAAGAAATGATACTAACCAATGAGTCTCATAAGATACTCCCTATCATGATGTCTTGTATCAAGGAGAGTGATCATGTGTGATCATAAAGAATGATGGAAAGGATGATATTGTCACTTTGAAAGCTATGTATGTTGTAAATGTTTTGAAATATGTGTAGCGGAAATTGATTGTGGGTTTCCCATTTAAATATGAGGAGTGGATGCAATTTTAGTGCTCTTAAGGACCCATCTGGTAGTAGAATAAGATCTTTAAAATTATTTTCTATGTGTAAATGCATGAGACCTCAATGATACTACCCTGGGTGTGAACACTATAGCTAGAAATTGTCTAGAGTCCTAAAATTACGGTTGCTCTAAAAGAGGCCTTTGTAGAAGTATATGAACTCTCTATGCTAGTGATGGAGGCCTTGACTATGTTTGAATTTTAACTAGGTGAATAATTTTAACTGGTGGAGAAGCTAAAACTAGTGGAGAAGATGAAACTGGTGGCTACAAAGTAGAAAATGGCTTTGAAGTAGGGAGTGGTAACTCATATAGAACTCCACCAACTATAATAACCTAGTGAACTATAAAGGGTCATTCTCAAAGTTTTTGAATCCATGGTCAACCAAGTAACATATCAAAAACACTTGCACTAGGAAAAATAGTAAATGGTGTGGCAACATGTGTTGAACCAACCTATAGAGGAATTACAATCTCACCTAATGAAATTTGTATGTGCCCATTGAATTTGATGATATCGAGTCCATCAAGCTAATATCCTAATTTTAATATTCCAAATGATATAGTAGTGTCATAGTGTACATGTTCACATTAGATCCATTATCTATGAGACCACTATGAATGGGATGATGATTAATGTAAGCTCTGATATAAAAAATGGTAATTTGAATCATCCTCAACTATCTCCTACTTTGAGAAGGAGATGGAAGATCTAGCTAGAACTCTAAAATTATACTCACCAATCATGTTGCTCAAAGGATGTGACTTAATTAAAGGTGCTTGATGTGTAGCTAGTGGGGGATGTGCATGATATACATGGTGAACACCTGATGTATCCCTTGTCTCTTTTTTAGAATGCTATGGGAAAAGATCTAAGAATATTTTAAAAGCTGTCCTATGTTTGCTTAGCCTGAGGAGGCTCAACTGGAGTGTCAAGATCAATAACATTTCCATCTATCAAGTCCTATATTTTATGTTTCAAATTGAGGTGTCTATTTATTATGTGGTATAGTTCCCTATGAAAATATCAAAATGAATTCTAATCATATCCCTATGGAAGAGGCTTTATTGGATCAACTTCCTCAATAAGAGGAAGAGATATGATATTACATTCTAATAACTACTGTAAGACTTTAGTTGGAGATACTAGTAGATTGGTAAAAGTTCATCGAGGAGGTGCTGATAAAACCACTCACTAAGGGGGTTTTGAGGTCATATTAACTATTGGTTGATTTTAAATTTTACTATCATTAACCTTTAGTTTATATGGGAATTTACTATTACTCTTGTTTGTTGTTTATGGTATGCTTATGTACTTTAGTTTGCCCACTAAGATTAATTTGAATTCCCTTTCCTTTAGTGTATGACATAACTTAATGAAGGAAGAGAAAATTTTGAACATTATTGACTCATGCAAAGTTGGCAGAAGACTCTATTTGAAGATGTCCTATAATTTGTGATCAACCATGGGGCTAGTCAGTTTAGTCAAGATATTCTTATATCGATGAACATAATTTGTGAGATGCTCATTTGAACTTTGTTTCTATTGTGAAACTTGGGAATAAGAAACCTTGTCACCTATGTTAATGCTAAAATGAGCTAGGAATGTGTTAGCTATAGGATTGAATGTGTTGATCGATTGATTAAGTAGACTATAGAACCATTGTAAAACATAATCCTTTAAACTTCATGAAAATATCTCAAGTGTGTCTCTGGATCAACCTTTCCATCATAGAGAGTGATCTTGGGTTAAACAAAACTTCATGGTAAGGGTGTATAAGCAATGTGATGTGCCAATGGTGTATGAAGTAGAGAAAAAGAATCCAAATCCTATGTTGGTCTAGAGGCACCTTGCTCAAGATGTAACACCTTGGATTGAAGAGATTTTATCTCTTACACAAAGGCAACCATGTCAAGAGACAAAGATGTACTAGCCATAACTAGTGCCTCATAGGAATGTTAATATGTTATAGGTGTTATTGAGACATAGTTTCCTCCATAATGTCATGTGTAACTGGTTGCTCTAAAGGAATAAAAGACTCAAAAATTTTAGTCTTTTTAATTTCCATGATAGATTTCAAGATAAGGGTTTGATCTCAAGGCTATTCCCTGAGTATTTCTCTAAAACTTTGTAGAATCAAATCTTTGTTGAGAGAAAATTACTTATCAATAGTAGGTAGAAGTGGATGAAGAGTCTGATGTGGTGGGTCATGAACATTGATATTTGTATCATCATTATTATTCTCATACTGCTCATTGTCAAAATTATCCTTATGGAAATTGGTGTAATCTAGATGTGTAGGATCTATAGAAGGAAGCTGAGCGGGTTGTTTATCCATGGTATATGGTCAGGTTGAAAGAATATGGGTGAATTCAAGAGGGTTTCCACTAAGTATTGCACTTCATCTCAAAGGAACAGATGTAAAGAGCTTAGGTGTTATAAGGAAAACAACTTGAATAATGAAAGAAAATATTAAATACATATAATCTAAACAACAAACTAGAATATGCATTAAAAAGATAGAATTGCTCACAAATATGTAAGGTGATAACTCAAAAGCATGGGACCTAGTATATGTAACTAGGGTTTGAAAGAAAAATGATTTTTGAAATTACTATAGTAAAAATTAAATGGTAAATTTTGATTTATGTGTAAGGTGATACATCAAAAGCACAGGATCTAGCATATGAAAATAGGGTATTGAATGAAATTATTTTCAAAGTTACTATGGTAAATTTTAAAAATAAATGTGAATTTTTTATTTAAATATGTAGGAGAAAAATTAGAAAAATATTTTTAAAATTAGCAAGAAATTTTCTTAAGGTCTCTATGGTTTTGTGCATAAAAAGACCTAATAAATTCAACTAGGGTTTGGAATAAATGATTTTTAAAATTAATATGGTAAATTAAGAAATTTAAATGTATAATTTTGATTTAAATATTCATAAAAATTAGGAAAATGCTAAAAAAATTAGAAGGAAATTTACCCTAGGGTTTCTAGGGTTTTTATATGCAAATAAAGTAAGTCATGTTCACCAAATGATTTAATTTTTTTGGGAATATTGGAGTTTTATTCCTAATTTATTTAAGGGTCTAGAATGTAAAATCAGTAAATAATATTGTAATAATTATAGTCCTAATGTTTTATAATTGATTTGTCTTTTGGAGCTTTCTAAAAATACTAATAAATTAGGAGAAATATAACTTAGCTTAAAAATAGGTTGAAATAGATGTTACAAGGTTTGAACTTGGCTGTACAAGACTGGGACAATGTCACAAATCAAAATTTAGCTTTTGTTTTATAAAAGGATAGGACCGCTAAAACCAGAACACCTTTGGGTCCAATATTGTTGTCCTCTTCTAGTGCTATTGTCCAAAATACTCATAGAGATATAAGTTTTTTGGGTTTTGTTCACTGTCCCTATATAAGTCTATCTATGAAATATTAACTATTGAATGTTGATGGAGCTCTTTGTAGAGATAATTCAATATTGAAACCTAGACCTTCATTGTGCTTTATAAAACTTGAAAAAGAGGGGGGTTAATGTGTGTAAGATGCATTGAACGTGTATCCATACCCCTTATGTGGGCATGTTGCCTACATACCAATACTTTAAAGAGGGATCAAGCCATATGTATTTCTCACACTTGATGTGCTTTGTGAAATAGTGTAATGAGGATGTAAAAATGCCAAATTGAGAGTGCTTGAGATGGCTAGGGACTTGTGTGAGGGTTTAAATATGCTTACAATTATGTTGGGTGACTGTATGTAGAGAATAGGGAAATTTTCCTTAGTAGTTTGCTTATATTCCTATTTTCTTTATAATATTTATCACCTCCCTTGTAAATGACCTTTGGATGGACTTTTATAGGGAACTATTGGTCATGGGTTAGATGTATTCATACTAGACTAATATGATGAAGAATATGAATCAGGAAAAAATAGTCATTTGGGCTCAAAATGTGATTGGATAGGAGTGATGAAATGAGACTCCCTAGGTTTCAATGCTATATTCTAGGTATGGTGATCCTATCCTATAGGCTCGAGACTTGGGGGATAGGATTGGCCTATAAAATGTAGCTTGGGTGAGCTGGAATCAGGGTTTAAAAGTCTATAGATGACAAAAAATGAGAAAAAATGTGTTATAAGGTTCATGAGAGCATGCAAGAAGGAGATATGGTTATTATGTCACAAAGCACACTCAATCTTCCAATTTGGAAATTTTATACGACTACAATCATACATTGTAGTATCCCCTTTTAATTCCTATTCCATACTATAACATTTGCCTAATTTGAGAACTTGATGTTACCTAGTCAAATTCCTCCATTGTAAGGCAACACTATAGTGACTTGATGTCCCATCCTAGGACCATGTAGGGAGTTATTAATTCATGTTGAGGTTAGATCCATCACTCTTTTCCATGCTCTCTCTATTTTATGAGAAATTCCAAGTTTGAATGGTTTCACTATTTTACAAGTTGGACCATTTAGTATCTCATCATTCTCGATCGAGTTGAGATGCATAGAAAATTCTAAAAACATCTATAAAATACCTAAAAAATCATAAATATCATGAAAATTGGCTTAGAATCTCCATGTGAGGTATAAATCTATCAAAAAATTTAGGTAGGGTCCATATTTTTTGTTTAGTTTATTTCTAGACCACCTTGGTCTTCTTCTTCCCATTTATGAGATAACTGCATTCCCTCAAGGTTCAAATGAACTATGCATGCAATGCTTAGATACATGGGGTATCTTGGGTTAGCTCAACCATACCTTCCTTTCCTTTTAATCACTTCTTTGTATTAAGCATTTTATAACTCCTAGTTATTTCACAAGTAAACACTTGTCCTTTAGTTTTCCCATCCTTATTGACCTTAGCTATACACTCTCATTATTTTATGCATTCATATTATGTGTATTGTGTATTCAACTTTGATACATTAATGACCACTAAGTTTTATCTCACTCACTCATCATTTTGTGAGACCATTACCATATTTCCTCTACCACATAATCACCTTTTCTTATCATCATTTTCTTCTATCCCATATCCTGGGAGAACTACATTTGGCCTAAATTTTATGTTGGACATCGCATCCATTAAACTATGTAAGTAGTGTCCACTTGCCTAGTGTATTTGGAGTCAGTTCAGCTACCCCTTCCCTTTCTTATTTTCCCCTCATTTTGTTATTTTGTTTTGTTGTCTCCTATAGCCTAGGGTCAATGTTTATTGTCTTATTTATGTCCTCATTTCCCTATAGCCTAGGGGAAACCTTGTGTCATTTATTTTTGTCTTTTATTTATGCTAACATTATGATTAACCTTTATTTGTGTTTGTTTCATTTTGTTCTCATTGTTTCCTTTTGTTCTATATTTATTTTCTATTTCTTTGTGTTTTTGTTTGTTCGTTTGCCCATTTGTTTGATTTCCTTGTTGTGCCTTGACTTCGTATATTTATGTTCATTGGGTGATTTTTTGCACATTATAATTAATTCCATCCATATTTATATGCCAACATTATCTTCATGGTTTTTATCATTATTGCATTATTTTTATTATTTATTGGATTGTGTGTTATTCCTTATACATATTTTGGCTAAGTTATCATGGTGTTTTATATCATGATGCATAATTGTCATGTGCTATATAAAAAATCATCTCAATAAATATTACACGAAATGAGGCCATGGTACTTATCCTTGGTCACATGAAATAATTCTCAATATATCCCCATCATTTCCTAAGTATAGAGTAATTAAATTATAAAAAAATTCTAATCCTTGCTAGGTAGGATGTGAATATCCATCCTAAAAAGTTGTTTGAATTCATCTTTATCCTCTATATCAGCTTACTCTTATTCCATGAGTACGGATTCAATACATAAGCCCCTATTTAAATTTTACATATTATCCTAGCTACAGTGCCAATGATTCTAACCAGCTCTGGGAAAAACATTGTGTTTTGATCTAAACTGCCATGCTAGTGATTATAACCACCTTTAGGTAAATAATTATCTTTATCCACCCAACAAGGGCATGTTTTTAGTGTGTTAATGATTATAACCACCTTTGGTCAAATCATTGTATTTATTTGCCCAACTAGGGCATGTTTTCATTCTATCAATGATTCTAACTTCCTTTGAGAAAATCATTGTCTTCATTTTGTTAATGATTATAACCACCTTTGGGAAAATCATTATTTTTTACCTTACTATATTGATGATTATAATCACCTTTGAGAAAAACATCCTTTTTATCTACCCAACTAGGACATCTAATTATGTCAATGATGATAACAACCTATGGGAAACTTAGTCTTTTAAACCCCCTTTACATTTTGGTCCCATCGTTTCCTTTTTTCAAAGGATTGATCACCAACTTTCTTTGCTAACCACTATCTCGAGGGGGTATCCAAAGCTCATCCACTACTTATTAGGGCATTAGGAAAATAGGACCTTTTTATTCTTTGAGAAGACATTATTGTTCTTATAGCTTGAAACACCTTCCCAAATAGGGTCAAAATGTAAACATCCCATTTTGGCCATAACTAGCTTCTGACCATACTTCAGACCAATTTCTACCAAAAATTGCAAATTAAGCATTTAAATCACTAAATGTCTAGATTTTGGTAGTTCATCATTCGTTAATACTCATAATTATGTTGAGGTATCCCCTAATTTTTGTATTCTACTATACACAATAATAACCTCTCACAGATTCATCCCCAGTCACCTTGTAACCTAACAATTGGTAGTTTGGTCTATGGACCCATTAAGTAGGGAACTTGATCAAATCTTAAAAGAACTAAAATGCTAATAAAAATGAATCAAATGATTAAACCAAATTAAAATCTTAGTTGAATTATCCATTTTCAATTAATGAATATCTAAAAATGTAAATTCTAATAATCAAATTATCAAGTCTATTTATCATTGCCTTTATGAGTTGTCAAGCTCTTCCAAAATATCTCAAAATATTAATTTGAGAGCCATGCCTAACAATATAAAATCATAGTTACATGACAAATTTTTACTCAATTGGAGTTAGCCCTTACTCACCTGAGGTTAATTTGAACCCATTCCATGTTTAAACTCAACCTTAACTCACCTTGGGTGAGAGTTAAATTTTTAAGGCTATAAATACAAGGCCATATCTATTGATATCTAAGCTTTGATAGTATAGTGTTATTATGTAGGATTTCCTCCATAAGATTCATTAGTGTAATATTACCATGCCAAATTCATAAGCTAATCAACCAAGATAAGGTTCCAAGGAGAGAAGGAGAAAATAAAACTTCATTTATAAAGATTTATTGATGCACAAACAAAGAAAGCCACTTTAATAAGCCATTTAGATCTCTAAGGAAGGTAAAATAATTATTTATTTTGTGTTCTAGTTGTGTTTTCATTTGTATGTTTATTATCTATGTTGTCCCTAGTGTCTGGGCTAGAGGTGTCGATTGTTTAGTGTGTTATTTTGATTTGTTTTATTAAAATAACATAAGACTAACCTCACCTCTATGTATTCATTGTTCACACTTGATACCTTAAAATGGAAATTTTTTGACAACCTTTTCATCACTACTTAGAACTAGCATGTTTGTCAATAAAGCTAAGAATCTGATCTAATTTTAAAATATCATTATGGATATGTAACCTCCTTGGGAGTGCATTGAGATATATATAAAACCTCATCATGGATATTAAAATCATGACCAAACTCTTACAATATTCCAATCATGCTCTAAGTCAAATGGTTTCTTGGAAGTCTTGAAGAATGAGGTAACTCTCTTGGACCTTGACCCTTCATCATAATTCTATAGGACTTCAACCTCCTCTTCCTTGACATTAAGTGATATCCAAGATCCTTTCTAAAAAATCTTAAATAATTATTCTAGTATATTTATATAATTATCCCTTTTCATTAAATAATTCATAAAGAGGAAACAACACCTAATCTTGGATATTAGAGCATCCTCTTAGAGACATAGGCATGTCATTCACTTGGAGACCTATCAATTTATTTATTATTTGTATGAGGTCATAATTGGAAATGTACTTTCATCACTATGACCCCCATCTCATATTCATGTGTCTTGTTCTAACATTTTAGTGTAGAAGCACCTCTAGATAGAGCTCACACTTTCCCATATTCCTATATGGACTCATTTGGTCTCAAATCTGAGCTAGAACCCCATATATGAAACTTCATAAATTTCCATTAATACCTTAGTCAATGTTAAAATAACTTAAACTATTCCAAACTATTCTTAAAAAATGCAAAGAACATTAAACATTGACTAAGTGTATTGGAAAATACATAACACTTCTTGGAGATTTTCATGGATCCTCATGGAATTCAACTTCACAACACAATTAAACTATATCGAAACCTTAAGTGGTGCTAAAATTGGTCATGAACAGTCCTCCCAAGATGTAGAATTTTTTTTTGAGAGTTTGAGGCAAGGTCAATATCTAAGATCATGCTCAACCATCTGATTAGATTGTGCGTGTATGGAAATACCTCATCTCACTAACCTCCCTAAAATTATTTTTGATATGAAATATCTAATGCTCTATCTAGAACTTCAAGAATCCTAAAATATTATTTAGGGTGATTCCATGGTTAAAAATAATAGTGAGTCATTGGAACCATTAAACCCACTCTACAAGCTTAAAATAAGATTCATGAGAAAAAGTCATTACTCAAGTGGAATAAAGAGCAAGGAAGGAGGGTTTTAGGCTCAGTTTGAGGTTATAACCTTAGATAATCTCTTTTAAAATATTTTGAATTTATTTATTGTCCATCAGACTTGTAAAATATTAATTCTTGGAGGGCTTAGGGGTCTCGAGGACCTTGTAGATGCTCATTGGATACCTTTTGAAAGCCCATGTAATCTTTGTAATGACCTTTTTCAAAAAACATTGAACCTTATTCATTCTATCCCAAAATGTCTCAATAAATATGCAAACCTATAAGTTGACATCCAATTTTTTTCCCTAATGAAGAGTACCTCAAAATATTTGAAAAACTTGTTTATACATGGGTAGCCCTGTGTATTAGTCTTAAAACTATAACCATTCAGAATCCTTGTAGTTTGGATATTCAAATGGTTATGTAAACATACTTTAAGGATACTAAGAAGTGAGAGGGATCATATAACTTGATGAAGGTCCATATTCTCATGGAATAACTAATTAAAATGAAATGGATATATGTTATTTTCCTATAAGTTTGCAAACCTGCCCCTTTTACTTGTATGCCTATAGAACACTAGGAGATGGATCTAAAAGTTTTTAATGTTTTTATGATTCTTGGAGAACCTAAAAACCACATTTAAACCTCTGTCTCACTTTCATTTAATCATAATATCCCAAAAATCATCATGAAACAAGCTCATGATATTAGGGTTTTGGGAGGGTTTTAGAGCATTGATGGAGTTTTTATTTGTCACACATGCTCTAAGGATTTTCACTATAACTCAATGCATCCAATTTATTATTAATATAACTATTCACACTCCCCTAGAGTCATTATTTACCATGTAATATTAGAAACAAGATTCCAAGTGAAATCATTCTCCATTCGATGTCTTTTGAAGGTTGTTTTTTATCCCAAATGGTTATTCATAAATTTGAGGGAATACTTCTCTATATTTACACCTATATAATGATATTATTTACGCTATTCTCTTTCTCCAATTATTTTATGCTACCAAGGATTTCTTTAGCTTTTTTGTCATGTCCTAGAAAATAGCTTGTTTAGGCTTTCAAAGGAGCTTTTGAATGGTTTTCTTCTTGTTTGGGCTCTTATAATCATGAAACTTATGATTGAAACATGAAATGGATATGAAATATCATACTTGACCTTCCATTTATTTAACCTGGCATGTGCATATCTATATAGTTCTACACACCTATAAAAAAACCCTCAAAACCTTGTTTTTTCTCATGGAAATCTCCATTTTTGAAGGTTACTTATGTTTTTTGGATAAAATTATTTATATTTTGTCCTTGGATGGAAATATTTGACACTAAAACCCTAAAAAAATTATTCAAAACCATGAAATCTACATGCTTAAGCTTTAAATGGTATGGTTTTAGGTTATTAAAAGCACTTTTGGCAAATTTGAAGGGGAATTAAGGATGTTCAATGCAAAGAGAAGAGAATAATAAATAATTTAATGTAATTGACCTCATTTTTTATGGATTAATGTATTTTATGGGGTGTTTTTTGGTGTTAAGTGGCATTTTAAGTCATTAAGGAGGGATTTTTTTTCAAAAAATGAAGATAAAAGATTAGACACGGTGAGTTTTACATCTTTATATGCATTTGGATACTCTTTTGGATGTATTTATAACCTAAAAACCTCATTGGACTCTTAAATCCCCCTCTTATCCTAATTATTCATTGGTAAATATCCACAAATAGGCCTTAACAAGGGATGATGTGACCCTATATAGGGCTTTAAGACACATTCCCTTTTATCTCATGACTGCAACCAATGATTCAAAAATATCTTTTGATAAGAAAACTAATGCAATGGACAAGTTTCAAATGTTAGGGGTTGATATTTTTCCTAGGAGGTCAAAATATCAACATGTATAGTAATCCATCAATATTTCCATTATTTTTTAAGGCCTACCACTCCATCGTCTCACTAGTATTCACAAGGTTGTTCCTAGATGAAGGTTCATCCTTATATTTGACTCATGCCTTCTCTTATATTATAATATATCAACCATACACCAATACACATTTATTTCATTTATTATACTTCATAATAAACACCACACCCTCCTTTTCCTTCTTATATTACTCATACTTTCTCCATCATGTTTATATGCTAGATAGTTCTTGCATGAATCTTTGCAAAGATAGACAAGACTATGATCAGAGTTATATTTTAGTTATAACAAGACTTATCTAAATATATTAATGATGTATGTAGAGATATATATCAAAATTTATGAGAACATATATATGTCATATAATATTATTATTCATATGGTCACATGATGGGATTTGATATTTACATTTATGTAGATACTAACATTTGATTCATATACAATATCAGTCTTGTATAATTGACAAATACCTATTAGGGGTCCACCCTTTAGTTATATAACTTACTACTGTCAAAAATATCACATTATCCATATCATTATTCCTAATTGCTTATATTATGGTCTAGCCCTATCATTTCTAATGATCTATATGTCCTACACTATACAAAAATCCTAAAACTTGATATATATCCTTCATTATCAATTTTTGATTCTCAATATCTTCCTATCTAGATAGACACTTACATCCCACATAGGGACAATTAATCGATGAAAGTATATAGATTTGTATCAAGTGTCTAGTCCTCAAAAGTCATCCAAATTTCAAATGTTTCAAAACATATGGGTTTACCTATTTATCTTATTAAACCCTACTATGAGATATTTCAAAAATATGTGGTATACATACAAATATAAGCCTACTCATTATTCATCTAAAAAATATCAAGAAATCACATATTTAATCTCATTCAATTTAGTGTATAATTGAGTTACACTACTTTATTATTCCTTATTTTCATATCAATCATAGGATTAGTTATATTATAGGTCTAAAGCACTCAAAGAATAACCCATGATAAATATTTTTCAAGTTACATAATATATCACTGCATGTCCTTTCATATAGTATATTACACCCTTTTACACACACAAGCCAACACCTAGGGCATAACTACATATGTTTGAGGCCCTCTTCAAAGTATTAGCTATGTAGAAAATACCCATTGATAAAGGGGACATTGGGGTCAGTTCGACACCTTGAGCCTTTAACCCATATTTAGTAAGGTAAAAATACCTAAGGTGAAGATCTAGGGTTTTATCCACATACAATTATCTATATCTTATTCATGTGAATAAAATACATAAGCATAAAGGTGATAGAAAACCTAGAAGGATCCAGGTGGTCACTTCACAATATAATTCATATTATGAACTAGATATAACCATTAGGATCAAGAAACATAAATTCAAGTGTCCCAAGTATAACACAAGTGTAAAATACTCTATAAAAATATTCCCATAACCTAATGACTAGATCATGATCTTGTTTCCATTTTTTTCTACCTTTGCACTTCTCAGCTCTACCTATGCATTTGTATATAATCTAAGTATTATCTCTTCTTTATGTTTATGTAATCAAATTACTATTTTGAGTGTAATTTCTATATTTAACATAACTCAACATTTTAATTTAAAATATTAATTTATTTGAGTTTTAAATTAACTTGTATACTCTAGAATAGTTTTATTCACCCTTGTGTATATGTTATTCTACCCTTAAACCCTCATACGAAAAACATAAAAAAAGGGTTAAACATTTGGTGAACTTGATCTCTATGTCTTATCATGAAACTCCTATCTTACTTTAGGGTTTCTATCCTTATAAGGTTTTTACTTTCTATATTTATTCATAGTTATTATTTCATTTGTATACAACCAAGGCATGGTCCTAGATTAGGTGGTATTCCTATTGGACATATTGATCTACCCCTTGGGCCACCTAGAATAGCTCAATCTAATACCATGTTAAATTCTTATAATAATGAGAGTGTCAATAATGAAAATGAGAAAAATAATAAGAAAAATATTATATAAGATGAATATGATCATGAGGATAATGAAACACATGAAAATAATGAGCATGGATAAGTAGATCAAGAACAAGTTAAATATATTGCATTATTTTGAGAGTACATTTATGAAAATCCTAAAAATATCTACAATATCCTTAATACCATATTGGAAAATCAAAAATCAAAAAGTGTTAATGAACAACCATTTCTCCCTCTGATAGAATATTAGGGATATTAGATATTCATATCAAAAATCCATTCCACTATCCCTCTCCTTGATCATAACATTGCATACTACATATAGTGGGTGTATGTGATATGTTTTCAAACCATTGTTCATCGAAGATCAAATAACTATTACTACATCCTCCATGGGAACAATTAATACTTAAAATTAATTACCAGTTTCAATTCCCACATCAACACAAGTGGTGTTTTAATCCCATTTGGTGGCTTCTCAAATCTCAAATATAAATTATAGATGTATAAAATATTTCCATGTTATTCAAGATTTGGAAGCCAAGGTTATCAACATTGAAAAAAATATTTGAAATCAAATCATGCTATTGATTCAAAAAATGTATTACATAATCCCATAACACATTTGATATATTTTCACCCTTTTCCAACTAGTTTTTTTACCCAATTTCACATTTCATGATGATAAGGATGATCCTAAAGAACATGTCTAATATTTCTATGCAACATGTCTTGATTATGCCTCTAATGATAAAATTTTGACCGAATTATTTTCATAGAGTCTAAAAGACTAAACTTTAAGATGGTTCTATGAATTACCAATCTAATTAGTGAAATCATTTAAACCTTTAGGGAATCAATTTATAGCACATTTCTATATCAACATCATTGAAAATATGTCATATGCACAAATTGATAAGATCAAACAAGGATCCCATGAACCTATTAATGAATATGTTTTGAGGCACACAATAATTTTGGCCAAAATGAGAAATCCAATGTCAAATAAAGAGCCTTAAGACAAATTCAA
This sequence comes from Torreya grandis, assembly GCA_037957365.1. Lineage (NCBI taxonomy): Eukaryota > Viridiplantae > Streptophyta > Pinopsida > Cupressales > Taxaceae > Torreya > Torreya grandis. Next base: position 2,413,520 of record JARHVA010001620.1, read on the forward strand.
GTAAATTATGTTTGTATTATTAAATAATTCTATTATCTTCAAGAATTTTAAATATTTTTATGACTTATTCCATATTATATGATATTGTGAAATATAACTTATTTCATTGAACAAACTTGAGTATGTAACAAACACACTAAATGCATCTACTACCGAGTTTCATATTAAACTAAACTAAAAATTAAAATGTATTAAAGGAAGTAATCACAATGGTTAACTCAGTGTCACAATAACCTAATCATCTCATCTTATCCAATACATGGAAGAGACAATTTACATGATGACCTAAATCTCTAACTTCATTACTTAAGAAGCTTGTGGAGTATCATCTCATATATATTCCTCATCCTATGGAGGTTGATATGAGTTGACCCCAAAAGGATATAATGTTAATGCATATTGTGAATATCACCAAGGCCTTGAGAATTCTACAAATAAATATTATACCTTGAATCACAATATCTAAGATATTATTGATAATAAAAAACTTAGCTTTGATGATCCTCCGAAAGATTCAGGTTCATAACTTGGTGACCATCAAAACCATAAGGTATTTAAAAATCAATTAAAATATCATTCTAAGAAATATCTAGAAGTTAAAATGGCATATAATGCACATTACTCCTCTATCACATTATGGTAATCCATTATAAGGTAATATTGACACTTATACATGCATAGTGCCTCTTATGGTACAAAGGCCTTAAACTAAGTTTGATGATAGTGAAATTGTGGATTATGACTCAATTTTTCATTCATTATTTATTCGAGCATACCTTTTTCATTAACTATACATAATATTATAATTCATAATGGTGCTAGTGAGAATGTAGGTAACATGATGTTACTTACACATTTGGGAAATACACATGATTATCTATGACCTTTAATGAAAATGGTTAAAACATTTGATGGGACATCACAACACATTATTGGTGAGTTTGATTTACCTTTTAAAGTTAATCCAACACATGTGGTCATTAAATTTTCAATTATACCATATATAGGAGTCTTTGATATGTTATTTAGATGACCTTAGATACATAAAATCTACACAATACCTTTCGCATTACATGGGTGTATTAAATACATTCATACCAATAGGGTAGTCATAGTTTATAGAATTCCATATGACCATCCACTTGAATTAGAGAAGTTTATTCCTAGATATTTAATTAGATAATATATTAAGTTTAATTATCTATTAAAGGGTAAGCAATAGTTAATCCCTTTCCTTGGTGGCCCATACTTGAGAGACCATTTCATAAGAGATACACAATGCATTCCATAGAATCCTCATCTACACCTATATGATCTATCTAGTTGCTAAGAAAAACTAAACATGTTCCAATTATAACCACACCAAAGGAACCACAAGACTAAACAATGGGTTCTAATAATGACTAATCCTTGTATTATCTCTTCATGACCACAAATGCTTATGTGACATATGCAATGTACCATAGATTCTATAGTTTTGAATATGACACCTATACATGCTCCTTGGGAATATCATCACTTTTATGTACCATATTATAAGTGTGGAGATATTTATGAGCATCCCTTGGATTAGATAATAGGATAGTTTTTTATTATCAAACATTCTAAAAAATTTCAAAAAATAAAATATTCAAGAAAATAAAAAAACATTAAAATAAATAAAAAATATAAAAATATTCAACATACACATGTTTACTTGATCCTTTACATATATGTTATTTACTTTATTTTAGTAGATATCATATCATTTATTTTATTGATACACATGTTTCATGCATACTTGAGTGTGATACATGCATACACTAGATACATGATAAAAGCAAATACATATGTTAGACCTTTCCTCTTATCGTATGATACACTACGTTGGGGACATATACCTTCTTTAGTCACAATTGATATAGTTTGCTTTACTTTATGATCATTTATAAATTATTATGATGATCTTATATATTAACACTTCAAATGTCTATAATTATGTTTAATATTTCATAGTGTACTTGATTTTCTATGTTACATGACATTTTTGCTAAGACATATATATGAGGAATAGCATGATATGCTTATGTTAGTTTATTATAATTCATTTATTCACATTATCACTTCCTTGAGTGTATTTTTATTGCTTGTTATTATCTTGTTTATCAAACGTTTGAATATATTTATTACTTGTTGGCCCTTGTGCCACTTTATGTTGATTTTATTTTCTATTTGAAAATTTTAATATGTCATTCCTTCAAGTGTGTAACATTTAAATGTGCCCCTTATTTTTTTTTTCCTTAGAACCCATTTTGTGTGACATTAGGTGAGATTATGCATGTTCTTGATTATTTTTTGAGATTGTAATATTACTTTACATAAGTTTCCATGATCTATGTCATGCATCATAGGGCTTGTTCTAATTACCATATGATGAAATTCATTGATGTATCTACTTATACATGCTACTATTATATGCTACATGATTCATACATAGATTATATAGTTATCTTATCCTTTCGAGTTAAGGTAACTAATAGATTCCATTACCCCACCTCAAAAAGAGGAGGATATTATTGGGGGAATGCCATAGATACATGACTCCATGCATACAAAATTTATAAAGTTGACAAAATTTTATATAATTTATAAGATTAAGATATACACTCAGGTCAAAATCTTATACACATTATAATGATTTTTACAGGTTTGGGATAATTGTTTTTAAAATAATGATAAATATTATACATAGTTATATAGTATTGGTTACATTTTGATAGACACTTTAGATTGAGACACATTATAGGTGCATATGACATAAAAATTCATCAAAAATTGAAAATACATATTCAAACTTATTTACTAAGAAGTGTTATTTTCATTAGGAATAACCATTTTAACCCTTTCCTATCTATAGTAATTGGGTCATTTTAGTAGTGTGGTTGAGATTCAATACCTGAAATGGGCTAAAAATAATTATATTTTGTATGTTGAGTTGGTTATACCACTTAACTCATATTTTTTTGTACTATCACCTAAGTTGTGCGATTGAGGTTCAATGATCTCAATGGCCATGTCACAACTCACTAATGCACTTTATTGGGGGAATAATTAACTTCTAGTCACCTTTTTAAAATATTCAAGGTTCAATTTGTAACCTCTTTTAGATTCAATGCTTCATAAGGTAGAATATTTACTAAGTCAAAGTGTCAAGGGGAAACATGGTTGTATCGAAACACATGCATACTCCTTCCTTACTCTATTTATTTTCAATAATTTCACTTATATCAAATTTCAAATTATATATAATAATTTATACTATAACATGCTCTCAATTATAGGGCATACACCAAAAAATCACTCAAAGTGGCTCAAGCAAAGGCAAGGTGTGTTGCACACACCTAGGTGCATATTTATTTCCTTTAAACTAGTAATTTCATATTTATAGTTTATTAAATTAAAGGGGGAATATGTAGATACTAAAATTGATTTATATAACATCTTAGTATTTTATACTTGAAAAATACCTATCATGAGTCTACCCTTAAATTATAAACATTCATGCTTCTAAAAGGCTTGTATTCGACATCCAATAGTTCCTAATTGCTTATCTTAGGGTCTAACCCTATCATTTTTGATGACCTAGATCTCCTACACTATACAAAAAACTTAAAACATGATATATCCTTAATTGTTAGTTTTAAATTATCAAAAAATTCATAGCCTACCAAACACTTGCATCCCACATAGGGACACTTACATCGACATAAGTGTTCAGTCCTAAAAAGTCATCCAAATTATAAACATTTTAGAACATATGAGTTAGTATATTTATCTTATTGAACCCTACCATGATATATTTACAAAAGATGTGGTATAAATACAAATATATTCCAATTCATTATTAATCTATAAAATACCAAGAAAGCACTTATTCAAGTCCATTTAAATAATTTCATAACTAAGTTATATTACCCTATTCTTCCCTATTTTCATATTAATCATATGAGCAATCATATTACAGGTCTGAAGAAATCAAATAACAACCCATGAGCAATATTTATCAATTTAGAAGATATATCATTGCATGCCCTTGTATATATTATATTTCACCCTTGTGCACCCACAAGCCAATACCTAGGGGAGAAATACATATGTTTTAGGCCATCTATTTTATTAGCATTGTAGGTAACACTTATTGATATAGGGGTCATTGGGGTTAATTTGACACTGTAAGCTCACTAACTCATTTTTTTCAAGGTACAAAGACCTAAGGTGAATAGCTAGGGTTTGATCCACATGCAATCATTTAGAACCTATGCATGTGAATAAAATATATTCATAGAAAGGTAACATAAAACCTAGAAGGCTCTAGGTGGTCACTTCAAAATATAATGAGTATTTCATACTTTACAAAACCATTATCATTAGTACACCTACATTATACAAGTACCCCAAGGTTGATGCAAATATCCAACCCTTCATAAATAATATTTTTAGAACCTAATGATTGGATCCTGATATTGTTCCTAACTATTTCCACAACTAAAATTCTTATATCTACATGCACATTTTTATATAAGATAATTATTATATCTTCTTCATTTTTATGAAATAAAATTAATGCTTTGAGTGTACTTTTTATTTTTAGCATAACTCAACATTTTAATTTAGAATATTCATTTATCTAAGTTTTCAATTGATTGTCCTACTCTAAAATATTTTTATTCATCCTTGTATATAGGATATTCTACCCTTTAAGCCTAATACTAAAAACATAAAAAAGGGATAAACAATTTCATTGTGGAATCTATGATTTCTTGTATATATTTTTCTTACATTATGGTTGTCTATCATTTCCACACTTTACTTTTCAACATTTACTTTAAATTTATGATATCTTGTTTACACCACTATTTCCTTGTTGATACTTTGGTACTTAATTTTAGACTTTGTGTTGATATTAGAACTTAGGTAAAACTTCTAGTTTTTAATTCTTTGATTTTTGTCTCTTTATGATTCTTTAATGACCATTTATATTCCCCCTCTTTTGGGATGATTACTACTTCCATTGGTATTGGTTTAAATCTATTATAGGTTAGTATAACTTCCTAGTGACATGGATATCATAGCATAATCTCATCTCTTTCATAACACTATTTCACCTCCTTATGATTAACTATGATTGTATCATTTATTACATGAATGGATATTTTATGATCCCCATGTTGACCTTCTTTATTTTCACTTGAGGAACACATAGGTCACTTTTGAGATTGTACAACTACTTTTAGGCATGTATAGGATTATTTAGACACCATGGTATATAAGTCCTCTCTTCAAGTGTCTAAGTGTAAACTCTCTTGTGTTCATTACCTATTTCACTCATGTTTGGTTTTTTGAATCCATGTGGAGGAGAATAGAAAAAAACACAAAAGATAAAAACCATATCATTAGTGAAAAAGGAAATCATCAAAAGGAAAAACACACTCTTTAAAGTCGAGTAACATAAAAAGGTGCATATATTTGGCACATATCATATCCTAGTAAAAGTTAAAACTCCATAAAAGGACTCATGATAGATATGAAGTCCATTGGGTTGTGATAGGTGAATAAACTAGGGTAGGAAGTCTCATTATATCATATAATTATAGTACCACCTATTTTTTCACACAAATACCCAATATTCATAACATAAAAATGAAACTGTAAGAGGTCATGAGGAGTAAGTAACAAGTTGTGGGAAGGTAGGACCATTTTATATTTTTTATGGGATGATTTATGTACCTCAATTATTATACCAAGCTTCATGTTCACTATTCAGAGTGTCTTAGGTCCTTGATGTCAATATTTATTAGCACTATATCACTTATTTCAAGTGTCTCACTTCTATTAAGGATTCCCACATCGCCTATGTGGTGCCTCACACAATTTATTTTCATTATATTATCCTTAATATTTCCCTTGATGGGTATCACTTTTAACTAATCACATCCTTGCTCATATTTCCTCCTTATGATTTTGTCTTTATTTTTTTGAGTTAGAGTGTAAGACCTTCAGGACTTAATAAAAAATAGATACCTTTACACCATCACTTATCACAACATCATATTTCCATCTTTGTCATGTCTTTAGGTGGCTATACTCTCATATAATACACTTTGGCACAAACATGAAATGTTGAGTAGTCATTCTTTATAACTTTCCATTTTTCATTTCCTCATATTTGATTTCACATGCTTGTATTACATTTTGAATCACTTTTACTTACATGTCTTTATTTGAAGTCTTTCATTCATTTCTATTTTATTTATTTGCATATATTTGTTTGACTTTTTCATTCATTAATACTTATTTTACTTAAAATTTTTTACATATCTCATCTTATGTGGTATGTTTTACATTCATTTTATCATTTACATCCCTTTTTTTTGGATTTTACATCTAGTTTCCTTGCATTTTACATTTTTATCATTTTCTTTAACCATGAATTTTCTCATTTTTTATTTTACTTACATCTTTGTTTTAATTTTTCAGTCATTTATATTTATTTTACTTATAGTGTTTTACATATCTCATCTTATGTGGTATGTTTTACATTCATTTTATCATTTACATATTTTTGTTTTTGGATTTTATATCTAGTTTCCTTGCATTTTACATTTTTTTCATTCTTTTTGACCATGAATTTGCACATATTTTCTAGAACAGAAAAAAATACAACATACATCATAATATTTTTCCCAAAAACATAAAAAATCATATACACATGTGCTTGAAAGAAAATAAATCCACAAAATGATTCATCCAATAAAAATCTCTCTCTATATAAATGGATCATAAATTTATACATCATGATATGAAATGATATAATATAGTAAAAAATCAACTCTACAGCTAGGGTCCATCCTATCCATATAGCATAATTATGTTACACTACCCATGGAAGGCTATTCATACTATCTTATTTATTGAATTCATTAAAGAGAGTATGTATGTGACTATAGCCCATGGACCTATACCTATAAAATGGTCACCAAAGCCTATAATATTGATACTTATATGTTTATAGTTAGATGTGTACGCTCTCCTAAGAAATTTCCTACCATGTTTTTACTTCTCCTTGTTTGACACTTGATGGTAATGAGACTTACACCCATTTGGTGCCCATATATGTAGCTCTCAAGAAGTCTCCCTAACTAATCTAAACTAGCCTACATATGCCATGACTAAAGGTATGAGGGGAACTATCATCATAATTGTATCATTTTTTGGAAGCATATCATCTAAAATATCATGATGCGTAGCCTCCATCATGGTCCTCCACCATGCCTCTTCTACTAAGGCATCTAAAAAATACAAACCAAAATGACATCAAAACTCATATATCTATACCATTATTTGAATAACATAAACATATCACCTATCATGTATCTCTACATCTACAAATACATGAAATTAATCAAAAATAACACATTTACTCACCCATAGTGGTACCAAATACTCTGTTACCTATCACCTCTTAGCTTTCACGGCTCTAAAATGGTACAAAACCTATATATGAACTCAAATAGATGACATAAGCCTATCATACCCTATGATGCACTCATCATAATATAGCCCGTAAAGGTGCTAGTTGTGTAAAAGGATCCCCCTATTGCATTTATAGCTACATCTACTATAATAATAACCATTACTAAGCCATTAATACTAGTTTTCCCTTAGTTACCTACCCCCCCAATATTTTCCACACCAACATCTTAGCACCCTAGTATGATGAGGTCATACCATACATACCTTAGTAGGTACATCCCTACCTCCTACATCTTAGGGCTCCCTTACATGATGATGAATAATGGAGATGTAAAGTTTGGAAACCTAATTTGACCAGGTAAATTATCACATGAATGAGGATATACCCACCAAAGATAGTATCCTATGATCCTTTGATGTTTTTTCACCTATGCATTGGTTGGCCATGATGGTCACACATTCATATTCACTTGGTATGACTTTTAGATAATATGATCATGGCACACTATCTACAATGTATGTGTGTGTGTGCAATGGTCCTCACCACATGATCCCCATCTACCCCTAAACTCATTATAGGGAATCATTAATGACATGGGATAACCTTTCTAGTATGTATATAAAGAACTAATTATAAATTTAATTCCCAAAAAGAACAATAGACCCCATTATCTACTAGCCTCTAGTCAAAATACCATATAAATTTTGCACTAACTGTTAGTGCCCAAAATTACACTAGACCAATTGGGTCCCTATTAATAAAATTCTTGTGTCTAAATTGAATGAGTGTCAATGTTTTAGTCTCTTGACCTAGTCCTTTGAAAGATTAGAATACATGTTTGTAATTAATCATGTCTTTTATCTTGCTTTTGCCAAGTGGGAGTTTTATTCCACTCCTTGCCAAATTCTCAAGAGGCATTTCTAGAAGATAGAAGACACTCTCAATAGCTTTAAAGGAATAAAAAAATGTTTATTAAATATCCCATTGTATGAAAATTCATAGTGATAAGATAAACGTATAGCCAAGCCTTTCTTTCTACTTGGATTTGTTACTTTGTGTTTGAAAGGGAGGTTTTTAGGGCTCTGGATGAAGCTATCAAGTTACAATTGATATGTTTTTGATGATTAAGGTGAGAAATAGTTTGATGAACTCAATTAATGACATGTTTTTATCTCAAGGTAATTTTATGAATATTGTCAAGGGTTATATGGATCTTACACCCTTCCTCAAATAAAGAGAGCTAGTGTAAAAGGTAAAAATGGTAGAGTCCAAACTCATATCTAATTTAGACACATGGTAGATACTCATAGATTTAGGTATTTTAGGCATTTTTGGAAAATTTCCCCACTTACCTTTTGGTGAGAAAGGTGCTTAGAGTCCTTAGGGCCCAAATATCCAAACTTATCAGAAAAGTGATGCAACATAGTAGCTCCTTAAGGTTTTCTTAGTTTTGGCCACTTTTTGAAGATTGCCCCACTTACCTCTTGGTGGGAATAATTCAAAAAGTCCTTAAAGGCCTAAATTTTTTAATTCTTAGACTTTTAAAGTAAAATTATGACATATGGCATTCTTAGTCCCAGAAGGAGCTTAGGGCTTATTGCATCGATGCACCAGTGGAAAATAACAAGTGAGAAAGTGTGGAAATCCTTAAAGGCCTAAAAAGGTATCATGATTTATGTTACAATCATGTCACTCAACATGTTATAAGTAAGATAACCTATAATAAAATTGAAACATTCATGTTTTCCCTCTCTTTTTTGAATGAGGCTCAAACAATTAATTAGAGTAGGTGGTGATTAGCCATTGGGCTTTGGAAAATTAATGGTAACCCTAATCTTGAAATGAAAGGGATTATAACTTAGGTATTTGTCTCTATTATAAAATTACCCTTTACATTTAGAGCTTACATTTATGTCTTTAAATCATTTTTGTTCTCTAGCTGAGTGCAGCGTAAGAGCATGATTATAACAAATTCTTTATAGACCTTCAAATTCCAATATACATAACTCTCCAGATTAAATAGTAAGTTTCTTGTTTGTTCCTTATGTTATGTTCTTTGAGAGGAGTCAAGAGATAAATTAAGGTTTGTTTGAGTGAAAATTTTATTTGGTATTAAGATATTGCACTAGAGACCTAGAGAAAGATGGTGGCATATTTAACCCTAGTAAAGGGGAATATTGTTTCAATTTTGGATTTGATTAGGGATATAGATATTATGGGGTTAGATTTTAGGGCCCTATTAAATATTTTACAGTAGCCTATCCCCCTAGGTAGTTACCAAAATCAACATGAGTTACATTACACCTAAGATACCATTCCCCCTGGTTGCTCTATACCCAAAACTCATTATTGTAGGTGATTAAGCATACCAACTAGACACTAGGACTTTTATTTATGGTAGTCATTTAGTTGTGTTCTCCTTCACCCCTTTGGCCCTCAATACCATGCTCTAAATTCCCCCTTATATATAAATAATTACACTCTCCTTAGAGTAATGCTAGGTGTATGCTAAAAAGAATGATAAGACAATCTAGGATGTTGTAAATTCTTGTTGGCTAGCAAAGAAGAGACAAAAGGTCACCAGAATGTCCAAGAATTTAAAATTTGTAGAGTTTAATGAACTACCCCAATGTATTATTTCCATGGCCACCATGATCTATGGGGTGCCTACCATAGAAAAATTTGAACCATGGATGTTCCTAATTATGATATGCATGTTGGAAGGGAAGAAAAAACTAGTCTAGGTAGCCATATTCAGTGACAATCTACATATGCAAATGATGAAGCTTTGAGCTACAATTTTTTATAAAGAAGCATTCACAAGTACTTTCTACATGTCTTCTTACTTGATGTATAACATAGTACACAATAGGACTTTCCAAGGGCTTAATAGGAACCCTTCAAGAATGAGAATATATGAAGTATACCCAAAAGTTACCTTGGAAAGGTCTAAGAATAATTTATATAGAGTTCATAATTACTTATTCAACCCCAATATGAGTGTTTTATATCCCTTTAGGAGCCTCAATAAGATGTCCATGACAACCAAACAAGTAATTAAAAAGTATGGATCCACATACATACAATTCAGAACATTCACATACATCAGGGTTAGTGGGTACTCAAGGTCTCCATATAAGTTGTCAACGTACCTAGATGATAAGTTGGTGGTGATAGAACTAAGCTAAAAAAATTTACTAACACATGAAATGATCACATTTAAGAAGATCAACAATACTTTCAAATTTCTTGTGGTAATAGGGTATTACCCATGTCCTTCAATTTCCAAGGCAAAGGGGTTGGATAAGAGATGGGCCTATATATACTTGATAAGATGACATTCAACCTAATTATAACATCAGGTGGTTGGTAAATATGTTTACTAATGTGATATTACATTAATCACATTATGAGGACATTTGATCTGATTGTACCACTAAGGAAGATGTCCAAAAATGGAAATTTATGAGGTTTATAGTGTAGGATGTTATAACATACAACATTGATCCCATCTCCAAAGACATGACAGATGATAAATTGACATTGTCTTTATTATACAACATAAACAAAATTGAAGACCAACCCATCACCTAACTAGATTTTACTGGTCGAGAAGATGATTCCATCTTTAAGAGATAAGTACAAATAATGAAGAGAAACTATTGACCATTTTGCCCCTGCAAGCCAAAATTGGTCTCCTTTTTCCCCCTACTATTATGAACCAGTTCAAATTTTGGGTTGCACAAGTCTTTCAATAGAAGGATGAACCTATTTACATAATTCAATGTTCTTACAAAGATCTTTAGACATTTTGTCTGAAGAAATTCACAAGGAAAGAGACCAAAAGTTGAAGACACATATCTTAAGATTAAAAAATTAGTTCAACACCAGGGTTCAATGACTTGATTCATCCAAGAGCTCAGAACTTTGAACTTAAACTTTGAACCATTATTGGTTCAATGAGTTGG
>JARHVA010001620.1:2430000-2650000 GCA_037957365.1 Torreya grandis
GCTAAAAAAGTGAGTACCCCAAATATTTCTACACCTTCACCTTCAATTTCATAGATCAGTCCTTCCCCCCCTAAAAACCAAAAGGATGAACTACCTCTCCCCATTCCTAATTCATTTTAGACATTTGACATAGTCGACCATATCAAAAAAACTAAAATTCAAATGTTTGAATTTGAATTCTTACAATCCAACCCTGAGTAGTTGGATAAGTTAGTGGAATGTGTCAGGAATAAAACCATCCCTATAGGACCTACTACTCTAAAGGTAACTCCCACACCCACCCAAAATAACTTGTTCATTACTCCTCCTACTACTCTTGAAAGGAATGAACCATTTTATGTCTCCCTACTGATAAATGGACACCAGCTGAACAATTGTATCATAGACTCAGGTGCATCTAACAATGTCATGCCTACCAAAGTAGCTAAATCCCTTGGTCTCACACTGACTAAGACATTTGGGATATGTTTCTCCATGGAGAAAAAATAAGTGCCACTGCTAGAACAAATCAAGGATGCCTAATTTGCATTTGCAGCATTCCTAGACAAGAGAATCAAGATGACAGTCTTGATGGATGACATCCTAGCCTCATACGACATCCTTTTTAGGAGAAATTTTTGCAAGGATGTTGGTGGTGAGTTGAGCATGGACCTGTCTAAAGCAAGGATCCCAGTCAAGGGTGTCATGCAAAAATTAGTCCTTGAGAAGGAGGCAAAATATGTGGTCACTCAAACATCAGTGTTTGAAACTCAAATTTTATTTGAGTCTTAAAGCATAGGTAATTACTTCTTGACTATAGAGGATGCTCCTGTCTTAGCTGATGAAACTTCTAAAAATGACAATCTAAAAATTGGTTTAGATAAAATAGCTGAAGACAAGATAGAGTGCAATGTATGTGTAGAAGAATATTCCCCTCCAAATGAAGAAAAATCTAAGGTAAGGTTATCTTCTAATGATTTATGGATACTAGAATTTGATGGAATCTATTACTCTACTACTTTAAGAGCTGAGATTGTGTTGATATCTCCTTAAAGAGATATTTTTCCTTCTTTATACAAGTTACAGTTCAATAATACCAACAATACTTCTAAATATGAATCACTGCTGCTTGGATTGAAGGCCACTCAAGATATGGGTGTTAAGCTCCTTCATGCCAAAGGAGATGCTAAGTTGGTGGTTTGTTAAGTGAAGAACCTATACCAAACCAAAAATGAGATATTAAATCATTACCACAATCTAGTTTGGGATCAAATTGAAAGTTTTGTTGCTTTTGGCATCTCTGCAATTCTCAGGGAATTCAATGACCAAGCTGATACTTTGGCTATTTTAGTGACCTTCTAGTTCCTCACCCTAATTTTAAGGGAGATAGGTACACTATTAAATTGGTCTTCTAACCAAGTATGCCTAACAATGCCAATCATTGGTAGGTATTCAATGGTGACAGCCAAATCATCACCTTTTTGCAACAAAAAGATAGCTTTCAATAGCTCCACTTTGAAGGCAGTGAGCCTTAGAAGCTTGAACCAACCCCTAAATCAAGTTCAAATGTAGGTGAAGAATTCCTACAGCTATAGGGGAATAAAATTACCAAAGGATTGGTTTTCCTTGAGAATTTGTTTGACAAGCACGACAGGTTCATCAAATTGGAACAAATGGATTCAAGCTCCTCTCAAGAGTTTGATCAAATAAATTTGGGTACCAAGAAAAATCCCAAGATGGTGAACATTGAGAAGTGCTGCACTTAGGAAGAGAAGTTCAGGATTACTACTTTGTTTCACTAGTACATGGATGTCCTAGCATACTCCTATGATAATTTGAAGTCACTTAGGCCTGATGAAATTCACCATGAAATTCCTCTCAAGGGTGATTTGGTACCTTACAAGTAAAAATCTAGGTAGTACAATCCAAAGATATCAGGTACTATTCTATCTAAAATATAGAAAATGCTAAATTTTAGAATAATTTTCCCAATCCATCATTCCACATGGATTGCAAACATAGTCCCTGTGAGGAAGAAGAATGGCAAAATTCACCTCTGTGTGGATTTCAAAAATTTGAATCAGTCATCCTTAAAGGATAACTATCCTCTACCCATCATGGACCAAGTTATTTAGATAGTGACTGGTTCAGAGATGTTATCAATGTTAGATGGCTTTTTTAGATACAATAAAGTTGAAGTTGGTGAAGCAGACTAGCATAAGATTGCCTTCACCACACCTTTACATATCAAAGAATGCCATTTGGCCTAATAAATGCTAGTGCCACTTTCCAGAGAGCAATGGACCTTGCTTTCAAAGACAAAATAGGTAATTTCATTGTGGTGTACCTTGATGATTTAATAGTCTTTTCCAAGCACGTTCTTGATCATGTGCACCATTTGCAACAAGTGCTGGAATGATGTCACCAAAATGGCATTTATCTAAATCCCAAAAAGTCTATTTTTAGAGTAATAAAAGGGAAACTTCTCAAACACATTGTATTCTAAGAAGGCATAAAGATTGACTCAAAAAGAGTCAAATCCATCTAGGAGCTTACCTTGCCCACAAATAAGACTACAGTTCACTCTTTCTTTTGAAAGGTGAATTTTTTACAAAGGTTCATCCCTGAGTTTACAGAGAAGAATCACCATATTATAAATATGATGAAGGGAAAGCCCACTTTTAGCTAGACTAAAGAGGTAAAATTGGTGTTTTGAAACATTGAGATAGCTATTGCCCATGCCCCAATTCTGATTTGTCCAGATTATACCAAGGATTTCATAGTGTATAGTTATGCTTCTGAGCACACACTTTCAGCAATTCTAATTCAATAGAATGAAGAAGGTGTCGAATCTCCCATATCCTTCATGAGTTGTCCTCTCAAATCTCATGAAATAAAGTTTTCAAACATGGAGAAGCATGCTTATATATTGGTAAAGGTAGTAAAGCACTTTCATTTTTACATCCTCAATTCACATGTTACTATCCTAGTTCCTAATACCATAGTTAAATCCATATTAACTTAGCAGGAGTTTGGAACCAAAAGGGGCAATTGGATTACTAAAATCTAGGAGTTTGATCTCATTATCAAATTAATGAATCTTGTATAAGGAAGGGGACTCTACCAATTGATTGCTGACAATAGACCTAAAGAAGTAGGGCATGAAGAAACAGAAGTGGAAGACACACCAACAGTTCTCTTTGTCTCCACTATGAATGAGTGGTATTCAAGTATTTCTCATTTCCTTAATTATGGTGAGTGTCCTACTCACCTATCTCATATAAAAGGGACTATTAAATTAAAAGCTGCCAATTTTGTCCTATGGGATAATGGCCTGTATAAGAGGAGCCTTGATGGAGTGTTCCTTCACTGCGTGGATAAAGAACAACAAAACCAACTTTTGAATTCTTTCCATAATCTAGCTTGTGGAGTAAATTTTTATACTCCTATAACTACCCATAAGATTTTATGAGCTAGGTATTACTGGCCTACTCTATTTCAAGATACATATAAATGGGTACGAAGATGTGAAATATGCCAACAGTTTATTGGAAGACCCAAGTTAGCTGCTTTACTCTCAAATTAGTGGTAATAGAAGAGCCATTTCAGCAATGGGGAATCAATTTATTTGGTGATATAAACCCATATTCAAGTGATAGACATGATTATGTCCTCATAGCCACAAATTACTTCATCAAATGGGTGGAAGCAATTCCAACCAAGCATGCTACTTCAAAAGTGGTATGCAATTTCCTCAAGAAAAATATCATTTCTAGGTTTGGGGTCCCAACCAAGATTGTGATAGATAATGTAGCCTATTTCTCTTCTTATGAGATCACTCATTTCTATTTTTATTATTGGATTTCCCTCTCCCACTGCTCTGATTATTTTCTACAAAGGAATGGCCAAGCAAAATCAAGCAACAAGAACCTAGTAACCATCATCAGGAAGCTAGTGGATGACAATCAATGAACATGGCATAAAGCATTGGTTGATGCTTTATGGGTAGATATAATTACACCCAAGAGGGAAATAGGTATGTCACCTTTCCAACTTTTGTATGGTCTCAATGCAGAGATAACAATCACCTTAGAATTGTCAACACTAAAATTGGCAAAGGCGGTCGAAGAGCAGACATATGAAAGCTTCATTGACAAAAGGATTATGTGCTTGACTAAGCTGGATGAGCAACAAACTATGGTGGTGAACCAAATTTCTATGCATCAAAGTCTAGTGAAGAAGCTCTTTGACCAAAAAACAAAAACCCATGATTTTTAGATTGGAGATCAAGTTCTGTTATGGGATAAGAGAAGAGAACCAAAGGGAATGCATGGGAAATTTGATTCCCTATGGAGAGGCCCATTTAATATCCATTATCTCAATGGTGAAAATAGTTTCATATTGGAGTATCAAGATGGTGCGCCCTTTTCTCTACCTCATAATGGGTAACATTTGAAGCACTTTAATTCTTGAAGTATTAGATAAGATCATCTATACATATGTATATTTTTATAGTCTTTAGTTCTATTTTGTGATTTTCATTTTCATTTTTGGCACCTTTATTTTTTGGTAACATGACTCCATAGCCCAATGGCATACTTAAAGGAACTAGAGATTCTAGTTTCTACTCCCCTCAGCTATTCCAAAATTTCAACTAAAGGAAGTTCCCTAATTGGTTCAAAGGTTCAATAGGTTCAACAAGTTCAAAGGTTCAAAGAAAGCCCCGAACAAAGGAAAGTGATGGAACCAAGGAGCTGAGAAGGCCACCCAAACCATTGAACCAGTAAACTAATGACGTCCCCATGGATGTCAAATTTATTGTAATGAAATATCTGTTGATTTTAAAATGTGGCATGGAACTTGAAAACAAACTTAGTGACCAGCTGAAGAGGAAGCTAAAAGAGATAGTAGAAAGGGAAAAGATATCCTGAGAGCTCAAATTTCAATAAGAAAGAGGGAAAGACTAGAAATATCTGCATAGGAGTTATTTTTAGTAGGTGGAACAATCCACCAAGTAGACATCTAAGTTTGTAAGCATTAAAAGGTATGGCCTATTTTTCTCCCTTGGAATAAAGGCGAGGGGATAGTCATGTACATATTAGAAGAAAGATCAAATGACCCATGCAGAGGAGAAGATATTTGAGATGAATTGACATGCCATAGTTAAGGCAAATGCCATGTTCTAGCATGGCCCCTTGATAGAACTAGAAATGCATTCAAGGCATTGAATGCAGTATGGGCCATTCCATGAAACAAAGTGCCAAGCCTTTTTTGGCTGCTATATATTGTGATCTCTTATTTTATTCACTAGGAGATCTTTTTGGATATAGAAGTAAAACTCTACCAAAATTGAGAGGTGATTACTGAGACTTTGAGCTCAAATTGTTAATCATATTTCTTTGTTTGAATGAGAAAGTAGGTTACTTTCAAACCTTATGCTATAATAACTTGTGTCATTTAGGAGATTGTTCTTATGTCTATTTCCTGAATGTGTTCTTGTCCATTTTAATGAAATAAGTAGAACTAGTGAAAGTAATTAGGAAGGTGTCCTAAAGCCAACTGTGGGAAGACTTTGTACTACCACAATTACCTTTAGTGTGTTCGTATGTTTTCTATTTTTATGTAAAGGACCTTGGGATGACTTTGTGCCCTCATTATCCTTTGTATTTCACTCTTGGGTAGTTGAGGTGGAGACTTTGTGCTACACCTTTTTCTATTGGTTATTACGCCCCCTATTACCAGTTACTTGTTACATATCAGAAAGAACTCTTGTTATTTGCTGCAAGACCACTTCTGAAAGAAAAGAAGTGTCATTAGTGTTTTCACCTAGATTTCTCCTTTGTTTGTGAACATCATCTCTAAAAGAAGAGAGATGGATGGTGTTGTCCTACCCCTGAGTGTTATTTTATGCATATATATAGTATATAGCTCCTCATAGTTATAGGGAACCTCCCCTTGATGAGAGGAGAGATTTGTCCCCTTTTGATGTGGTAAACCTACACATTTGGTCAACCAATCTCTTTATTCTATGGTTGAAATCACCTATTTTGATCATCAGTTTGTTGGTGAAAAAAAATTCATGAAATAGATTAAACCGTTGAACTCTAAAAAAGGGTTCAAGTTTAGGTTCAATCGGAAGGTTCAAGTTTCTTCCAAAGCCTAAAGGATAAGTGCTCTTATGGAGGGTAGTCAAGCATAAACTAGACTTTTCAAGTAGGCTACAGAGGGAAATTATAGACCCAAAATTACCCTTGTGGAGGAATCAAAGACAAGGCAAAAGGGTAGGGTTTTCCTTCAGAAAAGGGACAAGGCAAAGATAGAAAAAAGGCCGAAGGAAAGAAAGCTGAAGAGATTGCCAAAGAGGATGACGTCCCTGAAGACATCAAATTTAGGCTAGTGAAATAACCATTGGTCTTTAAATGAAAGGCATGAACCTGAAGGAATTCAAAGGCTTAAAGCCAAAATGAAGAGACCACCAAGAAGGGAGCCCAAAGAGCCAAAGAATTAGTAAAAGATAGCCCCCAAAGGATGAAGGAGCCAGAAAAGACAAAGCCAAGAAGAGGCAAAAGAGCCAAGTGTAGAAATAGACAAAATAGTCCAAGTGGCAAAGGAAGGTGTCAACTCAAGGAGTTACTCTAGTGGTTGACACAATATTTGCCAAGTGGTCATCAAGGGGTGCAAATAGTGAATGGTGTAACCCATTTTTCTTCACTTTGCATTGATGAGCAGACAAACCGTGTGAATGCCTTGAAGGAACAGTCTTGTTTGTAGATAGATGATTTAGCTTATGTTTTCACACATGATGTTTCATGTATTTAAAACACCTAAAGTCAAAAT
Organism: Torreya grandis; assembly: GCA_037957365.1. NCBI lineage: Eukaryota > Viridiplantae > Streptophyta > Pinopsida > Cupressales > Taxaceae > Torreya > Torreya grandis. Next base: position 2,436,817 of record JARHVA010001620.1, read on the forward strand.
CAGAGCTGACACAACATATCTCTCAGTAGCTTCCTCTTCCCAATCTTCTCAGCACATGTAGGCCACTTGTTAAAGGGTGCCAAAATCTTTTCCAAAAGGGGCACTTTTGTTTTCCTCTTCTTTATATATATTGTAACTTCTGATTTGAGAAAAATATCTCTCAATTTGTAAGGCATAGCCCTACCAGAATTTACCTTGAATCAAAAACAAGCATTTTTACCTCCATTTGAGATTGCACATTTGCATATGTCTATGGCTTTGTTTTTTGTTAAGACATTTTATTTTATGCTTTCACAGAATGATTCTAGCATGTTTAGCGTATTTTGAAATTCTTTTGTAGGTTATCTAGAAGTGTCTACAACAAAGTATAGGTGCATGTGAATAGGCTGCCATAGTGTGTCTTAGAACACCTCTAGTAGTTCTTCTTCCCTGTATCTCTAGAGGACCCCTAGCTCACTGGTGTAAGAGAATTTCTCATATCAAATGAAGTGTACATTAGCTTGTTCTTGGTGGAAAGTGTATGCTCAAGCTAAGTAGATTGAACTTTTTTGGTGTATCACCCTCTTAGTTTAGGTTCTATTTTAGTATCTTTCTCTCTTTTCAACCCCCCTTATTATATATATTAGAAAATGTACTATAATAAATCAGAGATGCATCAAAGGGAGCTAGCCCTTATCTAGAGACTCTCCTCTTAGTTTTGCTAGACCCACAAGTAAGAGAAGAGTTTCCATTGTGCTATGTGGAAGACAAGAGATCAACCTCCTATCAAGGGTGCAATCCACAACGTCAACATAAGCCTTAGATAGATTAAGGAGCATGGGGTCAACCTTGGTGTATATGATACTCCTACCCTTCAAGAGCTGAGGAAGGTTAAGGAGCTAAAATATTTTCTCCTAGAATAAAGTGGTGACCCTATGGATCCATCATCAGCCATAATAGCTAAGGGTAAATGAAAACTTGGGGATATTGAGTTCACCAAGCTAGTGGATGTGGAGAAGATAATAATAGCACAATCTAAGGCTAGGTTATCCTTGTCAAAAATAACAAGATTAGAAAAAAATTGGGATAAGATTCTTATGGGGTAGGTCACACTGGCTAGTGCCACCCTCATTTCCATTTTAAGAAAGGCAGCCCCAATAGTACCAACCATTCCATCGGTTGTTCCTATGGCTAGCCTAGCTACAATCCCACATGCTCCACCTACACAAAAAGTGGTAGTTGATCCTCCAAAAAGGATGTGAGGACCATGAGGAGCAACCAAAGTAAAAAATAGTTAAGAAGGCTCTACAACCTCTAAGTAGGTCACCAATAAAGGAGGTTGTATCCAAAGACCCACTATCCAAATAAATCCCTATGAAGAGAAGAGAGGACCAAGCCTCATATGCTCAAAGAATAAGGGATCTAAGTGAGGAGGAGGATTCAAATGAAGGTAGACCTATTACTCAAATGATGAATAAAAAAGGTGTCTTCACTCCTCAAGTGAGAACTGGGTAAAGGACTCACAAGGAGAGGCCCCAAACCCTAGAAAGGTCTCGATAATGGGTTTATTTATAAAAGAATCAACCTCAATGGTAGAAATCAAAGGTGATGAGGAAGGTGCCTTAACCTTAAATGACCCTTTATCTTTTGATGATGTTGTATAGGTTGGATCAAAGGTGGCTACTTAAGCTTAAGTCCCTCTCGAGAAAGAGGCAACTTCCTTAGATATAAAGGCATTTGTTAACAATGTCATCTCTCAATCACCTAGTCAAGACAAGGCTCATGAAGTTGAGTAAATTTAGAAATATGATGGAAGAAAAGGGGGTGAGATGGAGTATGATGACCAAGTCTCCAATGGTAATGTAGAGGTGGAGAAATAAAAAGAAAAATCAACTTTTAGAATAGTGTCAGATGCTCCTTCCCCTCCAAAAGTGTCAAGCTCAATACCAGAGGAGAGGGTAAATATAGAGGAAGGTGGGGAGAAAAACTATAAAATGGTACCCTTACCCATTCAAAATTAAATAAGGAGTTGGATCCATCAAATAAATATCTTGTAGAAGGTATCTTGGTAAGTTCTACTTCCATTGAAGTACCTTAGGGTTTATTTCCTCTCATCAAGATTCATTATCTGACCCATAATAAAGGTCCCAAGGCTATGATTGGTGAAGATTTGCCTAAGTTCAATGACAAAGTTACCATATCCTCTTCTAACCTAGGGACTCAACTGAACAAGGAAGGTGAAGTGGTTATAGGGCCTTTCATCTAGCCCATGGAATAGGGGAGCTCCATCAATAAATTACTCATGGAGTCCCACTAGCCTGGGTCAGATTTTGAAGTTTTGGAACAAAGAAAGCCAACTTTGGAAAAGAATCACGGAATAGAGAGGGATGGCAAAGATCAAGAAAGTGATGAAGACATTGAATAATTTATATTGAGCCCACAATCTAAGCCTATGGTACTCCTTATGGCTAGCTCATCATTGACACCACCCCTCATTGTCTCAAGGATATCTACAGTGTCTACAAATTTGGTGGGATTTAAGCACTAGATCTAAAGAAATAATCCACTTAGCACTAGAATGTTTGGATGACATAGTGGATACAAAGGGATATTTTGAAGCCTATATGTTCCTTTATGATGAAAACATAAAGAACTAGGAAAATATCTAGCTTAAGGTGGATGAAATGTGTAGTATGGGAACTGCTATTTTAGTGGCAGATAAAATCATCACTCTCAATTATTGTAAAAGGCCCAAGGAATACTAGTTGGAAATCAAACATTGAGTGATGATGTTCAAGGATGGCATCTTTGATTTGAAAGGGGAAGTGTATACTCTCAACACTACTGTGAAGGAAATAAACATCTCCCTCAAATAAATGGTAAACCCTGGTGGTGTAGGTGACTTGATGGAATAGGCAATAAGCATTGCCCTAAAAATCCTCATTGATGAACCACAAGGACCATTTGATGCCAACAAAATAAGGTAGTTGGTATCACTTGAGAAATATTGTGACCAAATCAAAACATGAGTGGGGTAGAAATAGGTCATGATTTAAAAGGTCACCACTTGGCTTGAGGAATACACAATCAAATTCAAGTACCAAGCCAACCCAAACCAAAAGGATCTTACCTCCATGATTGATGAATATACCAAGTATAAGAACATCTTGGTAAAGGATTCAATTATCAACATCAATTCTGGAGCATGATCGAGTATTTTGGTTCCTTTAGAGATGGCACCAATCTTCCTTCCTTTTCTTTATTCTTTTTCTTTCTTCCCTTGTCTCTTTTCTTCTCATTTCCCATTGGGAAACCATTGTACTCCACCCATTAGTGGCACATCCCTTTCAAAGTTAGTTTGAATAATCATGTGTATAGGAAAGGGATGTTTTTTATTTGATTGATCAAAGAGACAAAGGTTGTTTTGGCCCTTGAATAATTATTCTCCACATGTATAACTAAAAATATTTTGCCATCGTGGAGTATCATATTTGTCATCATCAGGGAAGCATAAACATAAATTTGAGGAATCATGTTTATTATAACAAACTCCAGGCTTGTGAAATAATTTTCCAGCTGAAGCATCTTTAGGAATGTGCCAAGATTAGCTAAAATTATATAAGTAAAGGGGGTTTGTCTCTTTATAAAGTTCAATTAATTTTTTGAGTCTGAAGCTATAGCTTAGAGAGTCTTCCATGTGTGATTTTTTGGTACCAAATTTATTTTTATTGTAAAATCATTAACAAGCTTTGAGAACATTCAAAATGTTTCCCTTGTTACAAAATTGTTTTGCATAGTGTTCTATTATATAATTTTCAAGACATATTGTATTTAGCTTTGATTCAGTTGATAAATGAAATATATTCATGGTTTATTGTTCCTTATTATTATTGAAGTACAATATTCTATTTTATGTACTCGATATATTGGTTATATGATGTATTCTTCTTCATGGTAATCATTTAGGGTCTATAATCAAAGAATAAAATCTGTTCTATTTTGAGAATTGGGAATAAAACATTGATAGCCTTTTTAAGGGTATTCCTAGGCTCATGAATTTACCTAGAGGGAGTTCTTGAAGGGTGATTTTTAGTATTGCTTATAAACTTTTGAGGATCATTTGTGCATGATTTTATTTTACCTATTTCTAAACTGAACAACATTTGCTAATGAAGATAGTATAGCTATTTTTTTAAATTATCCATACTCACTTAATGGACATCCACACCTTTATCCATCATTCAAATAGATATGGTTTTACCCTATAGATAACATGTTGTTTACATATCATAAGTGTTGTTTGCCTTATGGATGTAAAAAACCCTGTATGTTTAAAGTGTGTTCATTATGTATGCTATAAATCTTAGTGCTATAATTCTCACCTGTTCTCCATTGTTCAAAATAATTGCCAAAATGAAAATTTTAGCCACACTCTCATCTATATTTAGTATCTTTTATATGACATAAAACATTTGTGCATTTCAAGTGACAACCCTTCTCAGTTGAAGTGCATAAGTTTGGTTATTCTTTGGTCATATTTCCACTTTTGTACCAATAATCCTCATAAAAATTGAAGTTCTAAACTCCTTCACGTGATCAAGGTACCTCAGTGGGTCCTCTCAACTTGGTTTAGGTAGAGCCAAAAGTACTAGGGAATTAACCATACCCTTTGTAGGTTCCTCTTAGTCACTTTCTCCATTCAGTCCATTTTGGATGCTAAGCCTTTCCCTAATGGTAACTACATACCAATAGCTTCTCATATTTGTTTACCACCCTCTTCAAATGTGTAAGTCTAAATGATAGAGGTTTAAAACTATGAACCAACATTAACTACACCCAAATAATAGAACCTGAGTTGTATAATGTGTGTTACTCCAACTTAGAGAGACACATACCTCCAATATATAAATGCACTCTCTCATCCAACTTGTGACATATCACTTGAGCTATAACAAGGCCAATTAGATCATTTTTGGATATTTATAATGGTATATATATATATATATATATATATATATATATATATATATATATATATATATATATACATACATCAAATATCATACATATAACACTCACTGATCACACCTCTTTGAGTCTATTTATCACATAGAGAAGGCTCTCTTCTTATCAATAAGATTAGGAGTATCACACATCACTAGTGTGCTCATGATCAGCAACCCAAAAATTGCATGGACATCATCTAAGGTGATGGGTATCTATAAATATCTCCCAAAATCTTAAGGAACTAACTCAATGATCAATGGAATCTAATAGATCTCCATGATCCCATTAAATTTGAGGATAGTTAGTTGTGTCAGATCCACTACATATAGTATATCCAATAAATATGGTAACCATATCACATATAATAATATCTATGTCTTCTGATGCCTCTATCCAATTCCAAACAACAAGGCACAAATTTTATCTATATCCAAAATCTGAAATAAATATTTAAATTTTAAAACATAAAAATTAACATTTTTCTTAAAAATTAACTACTTCATCATTCATCCCCATCGAACATGATATAATTACATTGGCCAAGTTATACACCATCAACCATTATTAATAATTTTTCTACACTATCAACCACCTTTTATACTACATTAATTAGGATATCAATTTCATTCCATTGGATATGCCATACAACATTGACCATATTGAACTTTCCCTAAAATTTAACTTTTCATCACTTACTCATTACCCACATTATTTTATACTCTATTCCTACACTTGTTGGAAGAAATACTATTACACAAATTTATCCCAATGCCTACCTTTCCTAATCTAGTTCATTTTAATTCAAAAAACTTAAAATCAATAATATATATACCCATACTTGTACCACATTGATTGTTGTATCAATGCATCCACCACCTCATCTACTTCCTTATTCATAGGCCATCATCTCTCATATTTATAAATTTTGATACATATAAATTTGGTTTCAAAAAATATAAAATGCACAAATTAATAGGTTTTCAACCTTTTATAGGAAAAAATTCAAACATTTCAGCCTTCAGTTATTTACCACAAGATTTCATATTTTTTCCATATCTTTGTTTCTATAAGTCTTTTTCATGAATTGAAAGAAAACTTAGAATGTTTGTGAGATAGATCATTTCTTTGTAGTAATAGAATATTTTTGAAAAAAAATGAATTTTATCTTATTTTTTAGGTCTACCTCTTGATGCAGAGGGAGAGAGTTAAACACATCAAATTACAAACTTGTTCAATTAGGACTATCTCTTGTAGCCTTTCTAAAGGACAAGTCTAGATGGTTTGAGACTTTTAAAGGGTTTCAAGTCAGATTATGACCATTTTAAATTACCATATACCTTATTACAACACCACACAAATTTTATTAATATAATCTAAAGGAAAACACACTATCTCACACTTGTCTCTCATAATTAGGTCTCCTCCTTGTAGCCCTCCTAGAGCACCTTTTTGGGTGGTTTGAAAAATATAAAAAATTTATATGTAAATAAATTATATTTTTAGATACCCATTAATTTAATTCATCCTTTTAATTTTTATTTTGGCACAATTCCTAATGTAGGTGTATTAACTTAACTTGAATTCTTTAAGCTAAGTCTCAAGTAAGGTCTCTTGGTCTTCAAAATTGAGTTTTGATTCTTAAATCCACCAAAAATGAAAAAAATCATATTAAATAGTTTATTAAACTTTATTACACTAACACCAAGCTAAAGGTTAAGTTTTAAGGTTTGAAACAAAGTCTAGATGCCTAAATCAAGAAATGCCTAAATATCCTAAACTAGGTTCTTACACATGTTGAGAGGTAACAAAATGATGTTTTAAAGGGAAAATGGATTTTTAAAGGAATAAAATTATATAATATGGTATTTAAAAATCTAATAAACCTTATATAATTGAAATTAAACTTATTTCAATCCAAATAGACTCATATTTTACAATTTCCACCTTGACTATTCACAATGAAAACAAGGTTTTGGACTGTGTACAAAAAGTTTGAGTTTTGAATGAGTGTAGGTATCAAAAATAGATTTTTAGGACTATTAAAACTTTAATTTAACTTATTATTACCTTAAATCACAATTTAAATCAATAAAATTTTTGTATTGGATAAAAGAATCCTTCTACACCTCTTTATACTTGACTACTCACCATAACAAATAGAGTACATGACAATGATATGAAATTTGTTATTTGAATGACAATTTTTTATATTTTTTATTGGTTTTAAATTACTAAAATAACTTAAATACACATAATATAAACTTATTAATACCATTTCACCATTATAATTCTTGAAATCAATCAAAGCAACCTTTTTCAAGATTGGAAACTTGATTGTGTAAAACTCAAAATTCTAAAGGACTATAGGTCTTCTATCTAAATCCTATAGATGACTATGTATTATAAAAATTAAATTAATAATTATATAATAAAAATTTACGTCAATTACCAAGGTTCAAACTTTCATTCACAACATAATCCAATAGTTATTCTCATTCATTAACATTCCTATTCTGCTCATCCATACACAAAATTCTTCTCTAACAGTCTTCTTGATGCAACTTGAACCTTGTTTATTTATTGGAACCAAAAAACCTATTATTACCTTAAATAATTAATCATTCAATCCCTACATGAAATTTATGTCCCTAGAAACACTCTAACTAAATCCTACTTGCCTTTAACGTAGGCTCATGTATGATAACTTTTCACTTTTGGACATTACATGAAGTTTGAATATAACATATGAGACCAAAAAGGTGGGAAAACACTATAAAACATCCCAAAAAATTTAAGACACATAAAAAAACAATTAATGAACATTTTAACCAAATAATAACATGTTTAAGGACTTAAAACTATAACAAGAAATTCAAAAAATTTAATTTGGCATTTTGGCAAGAAAATGCCTAGAAGGCTCAAATTAAAATTTTATGACCAACTAGGAACTATAAATGACTCCAAAGTGTCTTATAAAACTTATAATACCTATAATTAATCAAAACACGAAAATAATAAACTAAAATTGAATAAAATGGTGATGCTCTTGCATCAAACTACCATCCTTAAAATCTTTCACGAGCTCTTACTCATGAATCTTCATTTGTTGTAGATGTTTCCAATGATATTATACTTATATTCAACACTTATTCTCTTATCTCTATGCCTCCTATATCCCATGGTATTATTAATACTAACAAGGATTGGTACAATGTTATATCCTATGTAAATATGCATCTTTCTTCTTTGAGATCAATCAATTTCATCTCTAAATATTCTTCAATTATAGGTAAACATACAAAAAATGAATTAAAATAAAACCACTTATAAATAAATTTATTTTCTCCACTCCTTTGTACTAATCCATTATTTTGTATTTTCATAGTTTCTATTGTCATAATAGACCTTGAGATACCTATTATTATCCTTCACTTGGTTGACTCTCTCTTCATCCTTCTTTAACTTCATAACATCTTTTTATCCTTCTTTTTGTATGCCATGATTTTACTTATACTCTTCATCCATCATTATGGACTTGTTATGGTATTTATTCTCTTCATTACTTTGTTCTCTAACATTTAAATCTTCATTTTTTTCCTTTCAAGACAACTTCATCCTCTTGTTATATCTGTTGTTCACTTGATAATTTACTACATGTATTTATATCCATGGAAATGCTCTTTAACATAATAATTTTATAAATAAACCCTTCAAGATAATATGTACTTCTTATAAAAGACAAATATTTAGACAACTCCAAAAAAAATTCATTCATATGTTCATTTGATAAAATTTGAATTAATGAAGATAAATCAGACTCTTTATAGGCTAAAACCTTTATATTTTCTTGAGTAAATGACATAGTACTTACCTCATCTTCCATATTTAGATGCCTGAACTTTTTCTCACATATCAATAATACCTTATAACCTAATTTTGTTGTTACATTTTCATCATTCAATGGGATAAGTGTGTGATTATGTCCTTATTTTTAAAATTTATAGGTATTTACCTCTTGATCATGAATGACTCTCATATCATATTACCAAGATATCCCTAAAATCACATGAAACACATCCATTGGTATGATATTACATATTGCCTTATTTTGGTATCTTATAATCTAAAATTTTTCCTAACATTGTTCATTGACAATAAATTTCTGCCCCTTTTGTAACCATGAGACTTTATATGGAGTTGGATATGGTAAACTTTTCAAACCAATAATTTTTACCATCTCATCTGATACTAGATTATTTGTACTACCTAAATCAATCACCATTTTACAACACTTACTTTGTCTTTTGCATGTTTTCTTGAATAAAAATTTTCTTTGGGAAGGCTCATTCTCCTTAGGTGGCTTGATTAGTACTTTCCTCATTAGAAAAGACTCACCAATTTTTGTCTCCCCTATGTGAGATTGAGACCCCACACTCTCCTCCTCTACATTTACCACTTAGTTTCTATTTTTCAGATTGAAAACCACTAGATTAAGAGTCTTTTGGACACTCCCAAAACCTATGACCAATAAATTTATTACATTTGAAACACTTACCTATGAATCCATTTAAACCTCTTCCTCTTGGTGTGTATCCTCCTCTAGAGTATCTTCCTCTAAATCCACCTCTTGGATTGAATGCATGCTCTTGTCTTTGTGAACTACTTTTTATTTCTTCATATGTTGGAAACTAAATTATTTATGCATACTCTCCTCTACCTCTAATAGGTTTAATTATACCTCTTTAGTTCTATTTTTGTCTTCTATTAAATTTATATTATTCTTTTAAAGCATATTGGTAACTCTTTTCAAGTGTTCTTAGACTTATCAAACCAAGTTTATCCCACTAATTATACCTTAACCCATTTAGATACATTGAAATATTCTATTAATCTTATTCCAAATGACCCAATATAATGGCAAACCTATAAAACTCCTTGATATACTCCTTGAAACTCTTCTTCTTTTACTTCAAATTCTATAATTTCTTAAACAAGTTAGTTTGATAATCACTATGTAGAAATTTTGATTTTAATTTAGCTACCATCTTATCCCAAGATTTAATCTTGGCCTTGCCTTTCTTTACACTATAATTTTATACATAATCCCATCAAAGGTTTTCATGTCATGTCAATTTGGTGCAATCAAACTTCACTTTTCTCTTATTAGGTATATTCTCATTATCGAAATGCTTATCTAGTTATGTGATCCAATCAATCAACTCTTCACTATATAGGCTACCTTCATAATTAGGAAGTTCAATCTTTGGATTTGACCCCTATTTAATCATTACCTTTATCAATATATCAATTCCTTCATCTTCATGCTCTCCATCTTCTTCTTCTTCTAGTGTTTATGGCTCTTCTTACCTCTCACTAATATCTCTTTTAACCACTCCTCTTATTTGATTTTCCTCTACTATTATCAACCTTGCATCAAATCTTAGCCTCATGTTTCTAAACTACTCTAAGATTACATCTTCCATCTGAATACCTACTCTTCCACCTCCTCTTTCATTCCTCCTAGGTTGCATTTTGACTTATCAATCAAACTAACCAATAAACAATAAATTTCACTCTTACCTCAAAGAGTGTCACCTCTTTCAATATTAATTTTAGGTATAAAACCTAATATAATACCAATATGATGTATATTTAGAGAGTTAAACACATCAAATTATAAAATTATTCAATTAGGATTATCTCTTGTAGCCATTCCAAAGGACAAATCCAAATGGTTTGAGAATTTTATAGGGTTTTAAGTCATATTAGAACCAGTTTCAAATAATTATTACCTTCTAAAAACACCACACAAAGTTTATTGAATATAATCTAAAGTAAAACACACTCTCTCACATTTGTCTCTCAAAAATAGGTCTCCTCCTTATTGACTTCCTAAGCACCTTTTTGGGTGGTTTGAAAAATATAAAAAGTTTTGAGGAAAATAAATTATACTTTTAGATACCTTTTGTTACCAAATATTTCACCTTAGAAGAGGTATTTCAAGCCTACTCCAATATTTAGGCAATATGGGATTACCTCAAGGTTAAAGGGCTATCTCCCTTAATTTATCTCTTGAGATCACACACTATGCTAGACTAATCACTTGGGTGTGAATATAGAAGAAGGTAACAAAATGTAAACCTATAATAATGAGGTGATACACCAAAATATTATTCCACAAACACACTTGCATATGCACTAAGATATAAGACTACCAAAAATGAACTCAACTATATGACTTTCTAGTATTACTATTTGTCATAGAGGCAAATTTATATGCACATATAGAGGTGGGTGAAGAAAAGGTCAGATAATAAAAACTACTAGTCCCTCTCATACTTCAGGATACACTCAACAAAAAATACACTATATGAGACTTATTAGAAGAAGTATCCATCACATAAAACATGTAAGGGAAACATGGAAGTAAGGATTAAATATTCATTACTTAACATCTAAGTACACCACTTAATACACTTAGGCAAAATATTTTAGAGATCAAATCAACTTTATATGTCTTATTCAAAAGTAAAACAAGATGCCAAACTATTAGGGATTCACCATACTAGGTGTTTCCTCCCTTATAAAATCCAAAATGGCTTGCACTTGTATAGCATGTGAGAGGAGAGAGAAGAAGTGAAGCTCAAAGGTCACAAGAACAAGATTCAAGCTATGAAAAGTAGTTACATTGTATGATAATGGAGTTTGAAATAAACCATGAAGGTCTTCTTGGACAAGTATCCATATGAAGCATGAAAAAATCCTCAAACTAGCATAGAGACCTCAAATATCCCTCTTGAAACTACCTTCATGATGAATCATCTCTTGATGGCTTAAAACTAAACTAAGAAGATTTGACACATATTCAATATATTAGGGAAGTTGGAAATAAGGTGTGATAGTCATTAGATTCTTCCCTAACTAATAGCCTTTCTCTTAACACTTGTATTCACTACCTACATTTATTCATCACTAGTCCTCGAGGTCTGTCCTCATACTTGTCACCTAAATAACTTGTACTTGATCAATAAAATTCATGGAAGAGGTTTTAGGAAAAAATTTAGAACTCCTTTTCCATCCACTCCATTAGGAATACCTTAAAAATTTCCCAAATTAGACCTCTCATCTTCTCACTTGGCAATCACATTATTTTCACTATCTATCTAAGATTGCTTATGATGAACAGTATAGCAAAGGTAATTTCATGAAAAAATAAGGTTTTAAATGAGAATAATAATTGGTAATAAGTATATAGATACCTATCCCAATGATTTTCATTCCTAAGTTCCCTTCTACACCTATAGAAAACTCAAAAACTATAAAAATGCCTATATTTTACCTTATCCATACAAGTGATAGTATGGAACAAATGGATTTCTAGGATCTTGAGAGAGTCTTATATTATTTACAAACACTTTTTAGGTGAATTTACTCCCTTTGAGTGTATCTCCTTGCATACTTTCTCCATCAGGACAAAACCAAGGTTTTAAGAGGGTTTTAGAAGGTTTTGCTTCTTAGGGATGATTCATAAAAACTAGACATCTAATCCCTAAAGAAATTTTAAAATTTTGGAATTAATGACACTCTTCAACTACCTATATCTTGTTGAGGTACCATAAATTTTTTTTGTACAAATATGAGTGTTTGAAAATGGCCTCTCAAGCTTTCTCCTACATTTTAGTACCCCTGAGATGGTTTCAAGTCAAATTGACCTCTCTATGCTAGTTTCATGCCAAAAAATGGATGTTGTGGACTCTAAAATCTCCCTTTAAGGTCATCACATGGATTAGGATGATCATGTGGTCATATATGTGTAACTAGGCACCCTAAGTATTTAGGCCTAGTTCTAGGTCTGATTGTGTTTGACGGCTTAAGACCACCTTTGAGTGGTTTCTTAGGATTGTGAGTGATTATTCACATTTTATCATGTCTATATAAAAATTACAAACCATTATTTATTATTATAAGACTTTATATCACATTCTCTTATCATTCACTCACCAAACATGCAATCACCTTACTCTTGGACTACCCTCTATTTGAGATAAAACAAAGGGAATCTTGCCTATTCATCTAGACAAAATGAGATTATCAAGGGATTTATTATGTATTAAAGGTTATATGTACCAAATTTCAAAACTTTTTCATTCTTTAAGTCCCCTCAAAACTTGAAATTCTTCAATAAAGACTTATATGACAAATGATTGTGCATAGAATTTGTATGCAAAGTTGGGCTTGTTTGTTCATACTTCCTTTACCCTATTTACTTGATATAAGAATAATATAGGAATGTATTGATCAAGTGTGATAATATTATCAATGTGTTAACCCATCTTAAATCACTTCCAACATTCAAACTATCTCTCATAATTAATGCACTATGGGTCTATAGTCAGACTGTAGGTATTTCATCGGGGTAGAATTAGAGGTTTCCTATAGGTGGATACATATTTTAACATTTTACTCACATTATTGACTTCATTTTAGGTCATAAATACTAACTCATACTTGTATAATCTCACAAGACACCTTATAACTAAGAACCACTCTTTATTCACCAAAATCATTATAAGGCCACTATTTAACTTCAAGTTCTATACTCATTTGGGCCTAAAAGGCACTGTATCTCTCTAAGCATCTTCAACAAAAATGGTTTGAGTTTTAAGTCATTCAAAATTCATTATTTTAGCCAAACCATCATTCATATGTTAGAAATGTGATCTTACAAGGCCTAGAATGCAAGTGGGAGACCATTTAGGCTTACACAAGATTCATAATCCCATACCATAGAAATACATTATACAATCCACCATTCCTTTTAGAGAAGTTAAGGTAATAACCTCATCTAAGCAATATTCTTACTCTGCACCTTTGAGAATGGAAATGAAATGATCATAACCATGTTGGTGAATTGAGAAATCCTTTCAATTCTCTTTCAAAAGATCCATCCAACTATGTTACCTTGAGAATATCTTCACAAAATTAAACTCCAAAATTAATCACACTTAGAATTTTATGGCATCCTTATTCCTATTGGTTTCCATCTAATCTTGACTGTAGCAAAAGGTTTCACTATTTGGAACCTAGTTTTCTTCTTAGATATGATGGAAACCTTGAATTTGATATGACATTAGAGATGATGGATGCCTAATAAAGATTACATAATATAATTTTTAACTCCTCTCAACTCATTAACATTCAATCTCTGAAGTATACACAGTCAAAATGCATACTAACTATAAATAATAGTGAGATAATAGGTCCAATATGAATTCAATCTAGGTGATTGATGTGATCAAATAATGTTTAAAATATACATGTAATGAATATTTTTTGTTTCAATTTGTTTTTCAAAGCTTCACTCCATACTTTCACATGCAATTATCAACATATACTCTACAGACCATCACTATGTTCACTTCCTAGTACAAGAAGTGATTTTGATTGTTCATAACCTCAAAGAACATTTAAACCACTTGTTTTGATTAGATCAATGCAAATAAAGAAGGGAAATAGAGGTGTTGGGGATGTGCAGGCATTAAAAAGTCATCAACCTTATTAGCAGTGGTTGATGAATCATAGTACACCAAAAATAAAAATATTTACGTGAATTTTTATTACACAGAGAGTAATATCAACCACCAAGTTCACTTTTTCTGACTCACATCCTATTTCGTATACCAATTTGAAATTAGTTGACCATTTGACCTTGTTTAGGAGAGAGATAGGATATAAAGGATGGTTTCTCTCATTTTCAGGTCTATAAAAGTTGCTTGAGCATTGAAGTGAACTTAGGGGATCTAAAGAGACACTCCTAAAGTTATCTCATATTATAAATGTGTTTTATAGGCCATACAACTACTTGAATCTCCCTTGAAACTACCTGATCTTCTTGTTTTCAACATTGAACCTGTAGAATGTCAGTCTCAAAATAGTTTCTCTAACATATTCTAACATTTAGGATGTTATATTATATTTGGAAACACTTTTATTCCTATGGAAACCATACAATCTCATTTAATGTTCCCAAACATTTCCTATAATGACATAGGACTAACTTTAGACAAATATGACAAAGATAAACATATGTTTAACCTAATTAAAGACCATGGGAAATATTTTACACCCTAAGAGAGCCTATGACAAGTTTAACATACATGAGGGGTTGAAATAATTTGAATTATGTTAAAATTATTCAACAATACCCATTAATGGATTTCATCCTTATATAAAATTTTATGGTATAATTTTGAATAAAAGTGTATTAACTCAACTTCTCAAAACTAGGTCTTAAATTAGGTCTTTTGGTCTTCAAAACTAAGTTTTGGTTCCTAAATCCACCACACATGGTAAAAATAAAATTAAATATTTTATTAACCTTTAGGAAACTCACACCAATATACAATTCAAGTTTTAAAGTCTAAAACAAAGTCTAGATGCCTAAACCAAGAAATGGGCAAATACCCTAAACTAGGTTCTTATATAGGCCAAGAGGTAAAAAAATGAGATTTTTAAGGGAAAATGTATGTTTTAAGGAATAAAATTATATAATATGTTCTATAGCAACCTAAGACACCTTACATCATTGAAATTAAACTTAGTTCAATCTCAAATAGTCTCAGATTTTACAATTTCCACCTTAACTGTTCATAATGAAAATAGGGTTCTAGACTATGTAAAAAAAGTATGAGTTTTGAATGAGTTATGGTATTCAAAATAGATTTTTATAAATTTTAAAAAATTAATTTAACTTATGATTCTCTTACAACACCCTTTCAATCAATAAAATTCTTGTCTTGGATAAAAGAATCCTTTCACACCTCTTTATATTTGACTGCTTACCATAACAAACATAGTATAGGATAATGATATGAAATTTTCTATTTGAATGACACTTTTTTTTATTTTTTATGGGTTATAAAGTACTCACATAACTTCCTCACACTTAATATCAACTTCTTAACACCATTTCACCACTATAATTCTTGAAATCAATCAAAATAACCTTTTTCAAGATTGAAAACTTGACTATGTAAAACTCAGAATTCTTAAGGACTAAAAATCTCTCTCAATAATGTAGATGATTTTTTCTTATTAAAACTAGATAAATAATTCAATAATATAAATTTAATTCACTTTCCAAGGTTCACACCTACATTTAAACCATAATCCAATCATTATTCTCATTTATTAACATTCATATTCTCCTCATGCATATACAAAATTCTTCACTAATAGTCTTCTTGATGAAACTTGAACCTTCTCTATTTATTGGAACCAAAAAAACTCTTCTTACCTTCAATAATTACTCATTCAATCCTTTACATGAAATTTATGTCCTTAGAAACACTCTAACTGAATCTTTCTTACATCTAATGTAGGTTTTGTTGCCACTTGGATTTGCACCCTTTGAGGAGATGGAAAATCTCTCCTCATCCAAGTTCAATAATGGAATCACCTCTAGGATAGTGGGAATCCTAAGTAATGAGATGAAGCTATAGATAGGGCTATATCCTTTGATGTAACACTTTAGATCATAACTACAACTAAACTTTGGGGGTAAAAAGGGAGAGAGATAACTCAAAGCAAACTAATCTAAGGGAAGTGATACACCAAATAACATGATGACATCTAACCATATTCATATTACACTTCAAATAAAAGGACAAATTGAACATACACTTCTTCAATCATCATCTTCTCACATCAATGTTACATTGTGAGGTTATGGATGAATCTGCAAAGCTAGGAGGACTAGATAAGAGGCCTATGGGGGAAATAATAAAAATAATATCTCACTCAATCCTTGACATCTCCTAAAACACTTCACATGCCCTACAAGAAGAAACTTTTTAGCTATAAATAGGATGAAAGAATGATAAAACATGCTAAGGAATCCATAGTATTCACTTATGCAAAATCAAGAATTCTAAATTAACACACTATTAATTGTCATAGAGGATGTAAAAATGATTTATATTATTAATCAAAATTTATACATTTGATCAAGGATTTTCCATACTTAGGTGGAACATCCCATATAATGCCAAAATGGATAGTTCTTATAAAAATTTAGAGAGAGAAAAGAAGAGAGAAGTCCAAGGGTCAAATGACACTTTTAAAGATGATAAAATTATTTATTTGTCCATGTAAAGAGTATTTGTGATAAACAATCCAAGTTTGGGAGCTAAAAATGTTAATCCAAGTCATAAACCTCATGAAAAGTGGCAAGAAACTCCTCATTCTAGCTCAAAAAAACTACCTACATGATTGGTTGTTTTTGAATGCCTCATAACTAATTAGGATCAGTTAAAATGATTTTAATGAAGTTTAAAGATATACATGCCTCTACATGCATTATTTGTAGGATTGGTCATTTAGAAAATCCTGGAAGGAAGCAATCATCATCTACTATCCTAAAAATAACTCTTTTATGTACCCTACACACTTGGATTACAAAATGATATTAGTTTCTCATGAAAATAAATAAAAGGTAGTTAATGGCATGTTTCAATTCCCTCCATAGACTTAGAAGCATCAGGGACACCTTAAAATACCATCCTCTTGAAGCTTTCACATTTCTCCTTAGCTTGTCCACTATGCAAGTTTTGACTAACTAAGTTGAACCACCTAGTTTGGAAAATTAGAATTTGTTTAAAGTCATTAGAGTGATATATTCAGTTAGATTAAGTCTTAATATTTTCATCCATGTGATTTACATCTATTGAAACCTCCTAAAACATGCAAAACACAAAAAATAGTGAGAAAACCCCTATTTATTCCCCCACCTATAAAAATCTATACAACTCATCCTAGTGTAAATTATATTAAGGGATTAATATTAAATTTATAATAAGTTTCATGAACAAACTATTCCATTTGATCAGCTTATAACTCCATTTTCTCAAACTAGTCTTTATAAGGGTTTTTGAGGGTTTTTGAGTAGTTTGACCTCTTAAGGTTGTTTTATAAAAACTTGACATTGGAGTGGCAGAAAAATTACATAAATATGGCCTTCAAGACCCATAATAACATCCCTAAACTCCTATGTCTCCCATGTAAATCCTCCAAAAATATATGAGTATTGGAAGTTTCCTACTCGAGCTTGTTCTCCTCTTTTCCAATGGGCCTGATGGGTTTTTGAGCCAAAAATGGCTTCTCCAAGGTTTCTTCTACATGTGATATTTAAAAACTATATTGATACCCAATTAACATTCTAAAATTCATTAGGATTCTTTCTTAAGGCTAGAATTAAAAGTGACTCATCATTTGAAACTAGGCCTAGTTAGGCTCATGTAGGTCTGATTGCAACTTAAGCCCAAACAAATATTTAATGGTTTTAATTTCCTCTTGATAGCTAAATAACACCTAAAATGTTTCAATAATGTGGAAGTCTCTCCTAGGGCTATAAGTGTCATTGTCCTCATATTTGGTCTTTGGGCCAAAATCTTGCTTCTAGGCCTATCTAGGTTTAGAGCTCCTTGTCTAGTTTCTTATCTCTTTAGTTAGTCTCCCATGTTTTAATTGGTGTCCCTAATATTTCCAAATCCTCTTTAAAGTTTTAAACATCATCTGGTTAGTCTATTTTCCTCTACTCCTCCAAACTACCAATGCATGCATGAGGGAAAAATACCCCCTATTTGAGACAAAATAGGGGTAATTTACCTATTTTTATAGATTAATTGAAGGTTTAACTAGATTATAAAAGTGTTAGGTAATATCTATACAAAAAACTATCTCCTGTTCTTATGTATAGATGCTTCAAAAACATGAAAGTTTGAGATAGACTTGTAGGGAAACTAGACTGTGGAGGGTCTTCCAAAATGGATTGAGTATGCATGAATGGAGATCTCTCTCTACCCTATCTCCCTATCATGGAGATTAAAAAAATTTATAACCATCATTTCATAGGTTTTCACTAGGCTCAAAACCTTTACCAATGACATTTTCATCTTGAACTACACTTTTACCTAGTTAGGCATGAGTGTCAATTTACCCTACTTACTCAAGAAAATGAGCCTGTGAGTTATGTTTCATCCTTAAAAATTTGATCCTAAAGTTTCATAATTTCTAAATAAACTTTAATAACAATTAAAAACTAATATTTACTCATTATTTAACTTGGAGTGACTATATATCATCTCCTATGCATACTTCTCATCTCACTACTTGTTATGGTCAACACAGTCAATTATGTTGAGGAATGTAAGGAGCTATAGGTGAACATATTTAATTTTCAAAGTTAATCATCATAATTTAACTTAATGGACCATTTTTATTTGTTTATAACCTTCTCATGATTTTTTAATACCTTCGTGTCTTCATTTTGTCATGACTGTGACTTGCTCTTGGGAACCCTGTTGTACATGTGCATATGGCTTAAGTTTAGCCTAGTTATGATGTTCGAAGACATCCTTTGGATACCCTTTAGGTATCATATCATATTTTTATACTATAATTCACTTTTTATTCACTTTTAATGGTCAAAATTCTTTTAAAGACTCTAATTTGGATCACTATTCTCATTCCTAGTTGTAAGTCAACATATACACAGTATATGGACTGGGAGTGTCCATGCAAGGCAAATAAAATTACATCTATTAATTTGAATATATTTTTATTTAATGAGTGTCCCTTGAATAATTTTAAACTAATACCAAATTTGATATGTTTTATTATGGTCAAACTAAAACATAAGGTCAATTTATAGTGTAAAGACTATAGAATCTACTGCTTAGTTTTAGTAGTTTTAGAGGCATATTTAGGCCTTATAACAATTGGTCTCCACCAATCCATTTGACTCCAAACATTTCCAAGTTTTTTTCCTATGATATATATATAATAATAGTGAATTAATAATTATCAAAGGTCAATATGACACTATTATATGCTATCTACGAAAGGTGATGGTTCTCTATTTTCCCTCTTTAGGGATTGTGGCTCAAAACTCAATCATTTCATTTATTTGAAGGTGATATTCATTACTAATTTATAAAACTACCTTTAAAAAAAGTATACCATTCTCTCTCATCATATAAAGATAATAAATAAGGTTCTTTAGATGTTTCAAACTCTCCATATGACTTCTACACTCTCTACTCAAGCCCCATGTAGGTGGTCATACAAATGTGTAGGCTGACAGTGGGGAAGAGTATAGGTAGTGAACATTGTTTTGTCATCCCATGACTTAAATAATTGTCAAAAAACCATAAAATTCACCCATCACATTCAAAATTACCTATAACTAGTATCACCACCTTATTTACAACACAAATTCCTCCATTAAAATACCTATAATTGCACATTCCAATGGTAGACTATGCACATTTGTGGAGTATGATTGGAAATCATGAAGTTTATTTGGAGAATGAGGTTTCAACGTGGAGGGATCAAAAATATAACCTTAAAAACATATAAGATACACCAACACAAACATATTAATCCATGAACAAGTATGAGAATTTAGAAAATGGAGGAAATCTATCAATCATCCCATATGAGACTATTCTATCAACATGAGATGATTTAACCATAAAATAAAATTCAAGTGTGAAACCAATAATTTATAACATTATATAATGAAGGTAATATCATATGGAATCAGCATAACCTATTGGATTGTAAGGAATCTCTCAAACAAGAGAAAAAACCATAGAATGCATGAAATAACTAGCAGATTTACACATTCAACTTGTTAGCAATGGTTCATAAAGATTATAATACTAGTCCTTTGTAACCAAGTATAAAATGGAATATTACTAAGTTTAGAATATGCCCCCAAAATAATTTTTCCTAAAACCCCTTATGCTGGTGTTGATGCCATGGATTTGCACTCGGCACATGAGGCCGAGCTCCTGCCTGTCCACACACAACAATGGAAACTCCCCTCTCACCTGTGGAACAGGCAAAGCTAGAGGGGAGAGTCTCTAGATGAGGGCTAGCTCCCTCTAATGTATCTGTTAGGCCCTAGTTTCTCCTACTGCTAACAAATAAAATGAAAAAGGGGGGGCGATGAAAAGGGAGAGAGAGATGTTGAAAACAGAACCTAAGCCTAAAAATGAAAAGGTGATACACCAAAAAAGTGACCCACCCAGCCCAAACATACACTTTTCACCAAAAAGAAGCACCTATACACTTCATCTAAAGTGGGAAGCTCTTCTACAATAGTCAGCCAGGGGTCCATGGAAGTACAGGGAGGAAGGAACTAGCAGAGGTGTTCTAAGACGCACTTTGATAGCCTATTCACAGGCACCTATATTCTTTCTATAGACACTTCTGGCAAACCTACAGAAATAAGACTTCACAATGCACTGGACATGCTATGATCGATCTATGAAAGCATGAAATACAATGACTTAACATAAAGGAGAAAATAGACATATACTTTAAAGTGCAAGTCTAGATGGAGGTAAAAATGCTAAGTCCTGATTCAAGGTAAAAATTTGGTAGCTTTGCCCTACAAGCCCAAGAGATTTTTGGGTAGAGTTTCACCTTAAAGCTGAGAGTGGATCCTTCTCAGAATGAGAAGTCTATAATTTATAGAGGAAGAAAGGAGGCCTTTTGGCACCCTTTTTACAAGTGATCCATGTGCTTTCTGAGCATTAGGATGAGGAAGCCACTTGAAGATAATGCTATGTCAGCCCCTATCATGATTCAAAATTATGGGCCGCACCTTTTGTCTACTCATCAATGCAAAAAGAAGAAAAATAGGTCACATCATTCACTATTACACCTCTTGATGATTGCATGGTAGGTACTATGTTAAACACTAAAATAACTCCTTGAATCGACACTTTCTTGTGCCACTTGGATCGCTTTGTTTGCTTCTGTGCTTGGCCATTTTGCCTCCTTTGTCTCCTTCTGCTACTTCTTTGTCTCTTAGCTGAGAGCACATCTACTTTTGACATGTGTCATAGTCTACTACTTGGGCACTTAGAAAACACTTTCAAACATGGATGTTGACACGTGGTGGCTTCTACTAAGTTGATAATGAGATGTGGCAACATCCACTTACCTCAGAGGGTCCTTCGAGAGTCAGGTGGAAGTTGACATGTGGCCACTTTTGCCTACTCTTTCCGCTTAATCTAGAGGCTTTGGAAGTATTTTTTGAGATTTCTGTAGAAGGTGACATGTGGCCACTTCTGTAGAGCCTTTAGCTACCTTAAAAAAACTTTTGGGCCCTTTTCTGGTGCTTGTAGATGCAGACACTTGTCAACTTCTACTGAGCCTTATAGGGAACACGTGGCATGTTCCATTGCTCCTAAAAAGTATGTCGAAGTCTTCCACATTTGCCACTTGGTGCCTTCCATGATTTGGCTTTCTTGGTGAAAAATTTGATGTGTGCATGCTTGTCATTGCTTGAAAACCCAATGACTAATTTGCATGCTTTAATTTGATGGTTTTTGAGACATCACCATCCTTGGCAAAATTCATCAGGCCTTTTTTTGGCTTTTCTTCTTTGGGCCTTTTCTCGCAGACAAAAGTCTACAGAAATTGGCCATTTTGAATTGATGGGGTCTTTCACTTTGAACTGGTGGCCTTTCTATGAATTTCTTCAGTCTTTTTGTCTGAAGTAATTCCTTCAAACAAAAAGTCTGAAGAAATTCTGACTTAAACAAAATTCCAAAAAAATGACCCCTTTGACTACTTTTGAAAATCTCCTTGCCCTCTATAAGGGTTCTTTGACTTAGAAACTACCCTCTATAAGGGATTTTGGACCTTCAACTATAGGAGGCCTCATTGAACCAACCCATTGAACCATTCACTTGAACCACTCATTAAACCAGTTCAACTGTTCAACACTGTGCACTGAGCCCTTCATTGAACCAACCCCTTTGAACCACTCACACTTGAACGAACACATTGAACCAAGGTATCGAACCAATGCATTGAACCAGTCTATTGAACCAATTTAATGGTTCAACACTGCGCACCAATCCAAGTGGTTGAACCAAACATTAAACCTGAAGCCACTTAAACTAAGCGCTAAACTAGCCTATTGAACCAAAAGTTGCTGAACTTAAATGTTGAACCAAGGCCTTGAATCGGTGATTGAACTAGTGGTTGAACCAATGATTGAACTAGTGATTGAACGAATGATTGACCCAGTGATTGATCTAATTCTTCATGCACCAAAAGACTAACCCGTAGAGTCTGTAGAAATCCAAGCTCTATAGAGTTCATATATTTTCCACTTGTAGAGCCTGTATAAATTCCTAGACTTGTGCAAAATCAAAAAATGAAATGGCCTAGAATAGCAGGGGGAAAAAGGGGACTGATTTTTGGCCTATTGGGCAAAAAATGGTCAACAAATTGGTGACTCCTAGGGGAAGCATGCCTACTATGCTTAAAGACTAGTTTCCTTGTAGTCCATTGGGCATAGAGTTAGAATGCAGCTTTGAAGAAAGGTTAGCAATAGCCCCAAAGATCCAAGAATTGAACATGAAGCTTTTACCCCACACACAAGGCTAAAAACACTACCTGTGCAAACTGCACTTAGGGAAAGCAAGAAAATAAACTAAAAGCAAACTACTATACAAAGCTAACCGCAAATGTTTGCATCTATCTTGGATCAAAGGGGAAACTTCTTAAGTCCCCTTCCTAGCAAGAAGACTTATGGTGCCAGATAAGTGGCTGAATGAAAAGGATATTTGGTGACCTGCTCCTCTTGTTTGTCACCTAGATTGGCCTACATCTAAGTGGATCAAATTCAAACATGCTTCTGACATACATGTACTCTACTTGTCCTTAGAAGCTTGTTGAATGCTGGTCCCTCATACTGGTGCTCTTCACCAAGAAATCAATGGCTGCTAGCTCATTACCATAAGCCCTTTGATCTGCATAGTCCCTCTGTAATGCATCATGGCCTAACCCATTTTCTTCTACTTCATTGAAGATCCTGTCAGGCTCATCCTCTACTCCCTCTTGGCCTTCTTAAAGAAGGGTGAGCATTGTGATGTCTGAAATGGACTCACAAATTGATTGCTCATCCCATAGAATGTCACCTCTCTATTTGAAACTTTCTTCTTCAAGGCTTTCCTCAAGGAAGACCACTTCTCTTTTTCCTCCTCAAAGATCAAGATCTCTAGATGTTTAAAGATATCATCCTAATCCTCCTCCAACTCTAGCTCCTCAGCATAGTCATCCTCCTCATTTAAGCAACAAGGAAGTTCATCAAACAAAGGAGGAGAGAGCTTGCCATGCTTATGTTCCTCTTCATATTGCTGGAACATCTGCATGTATGCATGCCCTATGTCTTCTCCATTGCTGATGAGATCTTCAAAAGGAGCATTGATGATGATTTATTCTTCATTGCCATTCATGATATCCTCTTGGTAAAATATAGATTGGATCTTCTACTCCTGACTCACCTCCTACAGAATGGGTTCCTCCTTGAGAAGGGGTGAAGTGGAAAAACCATGTGGAAGAGGAGGCAGTCCTTGAGCTATAATTGAATGATTCTCCTCCTTCCACTTGGTCAGCACTTCATCTATATCAGGTGTGGCCTAATAGCTCTCTTAAAAGTGTGTAGATGGGGTGTGTTTAGACATAGAATGTGCCATTTGGTCTGAACCATCCATCACACATTGACTGAGGAATCTCTCTGGATTCCAACTCTATAATTCTCTTGGCCATATCCTCTTGGAAGATCCTTTCCTGGAGGTCACTAGCATCATCATGAGTAGGAGCA
Organism: Torreya grandis; assembly: GCA_037957365.1. NCBI lineage: Eukaryota > Viridiplantae > Streptophyta > Pinopsida > Cupressales > Taxaceae > Torreya > Torreya grandis. The sequence goes on from JARHVA010001620.1 coordinate 2,461,493, forward strand.
CCCTTAGCTTCTTCAAGGTTTTCAAAAATTCCTTTCTTCTCCTCCTCCCTACCCCATGATTCCACTATTTTTCCCCAGTTCAGGATCTCAGAATTGGAATTTTGCTCTTATGAACAGGCAGCAACTTTGTTTTCTCCAAGGTCCTGGGGCTCCTCCACAAGGTCTGGAAGTTTTATCTCTCTTTCATGAAGTAATCTCATCCTAGCCTCTAAAACTTCAATTTGCTTGGCTAGATTATCCTGAAAGAGTCTTTCTTGGAGGTCACTAGCATCATCCTCTTCAAGATTCTAAGCTGGTTCTTGGCATTCCTTCCTCCAACTCAGAATCTACACATCATGTTGAAAGACTTGGGGAGGTTTAGGAATGCTAGGAAGAGACTGTTGATGCACCAAAAGAGTCTCTAGAAGAGGGACGTGCTAGCTCATGGTATTCCCCCCAATGGAAGATTCACAATACAAGGAATTGAGAAGATTGATCTCCATGGGGGGCTACTCTGATGCCCTTTGATGTTGGAAAGCTAGGTGCACGGGATTGAGAGTAGATGCATTAGATGAGCTAGAGTGAGCAAGTGCTATCTGATAAAAAATATTTGGTGTACAAGAGGGGGCTTTCTTTAGGATATGAGGGGGCATGTAAGGCTGACTGCTTTGAATGAATGGATTCCTCCATTTTGTTGCCTCCTCCTCCATGGATTACAAGGCTTGAGCTTGCCTAAACAAACAATCCTCTCCATACATCAGCTCTTGCTGATATCTATACCGCTCCTCTAGTCTGTCAATCTCTAAGGCCACTTCCCTTATCACTATAGGGCAACTAGGAGAGCTGCCTAAGGGGATTCCCTGAATATCTAGAGCCTGATCATAGTTACATGAAGGAAAACAAGGTCCATGATCTTGTGTAAAGGAATTATACATACAAAAGTGATTTATAATGGCACCAAGCTACTTAACCAGTAGATTCAACTTAGAGTCACCATTAGTGTTAATGTAAAAACCTCCAAAGGCTGGTTGGTTGGTTAAAGAACACACCAAAAATTCTTTAACTCTTTGGACAAAACCTGTCCTAGTTAGTCCCACTGAGCATGCCAAAAAATATTGACACCATGGATTTGCACCCAGGGTAGGAGGCCAAGCTCCTTCCTATCCACATGCAACAATGGAAACTCCCCTCTCACCTGTGGGACCAGTGAAGCTGGAGGGGAGAGTCTCTAGATGAGGGCTAGCTCCCTCTGATGTATCTATTAAGCCCTGATTTCTCTTACTACTAACAAATAAAATGAAAAAAGGGGGGGATGAAAAGGGAGAGAGAGATGATAAAAATAGAACCTAAGCCTAAAAATGAAAAGGTGGTACACCAAAAAAGTGACCCACCTAGCTCGAACATACACTTTTCACCAAAAATAAGTGCTTATACACTTCATCTAAAGTGGGAAGCTCTTTTGAAATAGTCAGCCAGGGGTCCATGGAAGTATAAGGAGGAAGGAACTGGCAGAGGTGTTCTGGGACACACTTTGACAACCTATTCACAGGCACCTATATTCTTTCTATAGACACTTCTGGCAAACCTGTAGAAAGAAGACTTCACAATGCACTAGACATGCTATGATCGATTTGTGAAAGCATGAAAGATAATGACTTAACACAAAGGAGAAAATAGACATATACTTTAAAGTGCAAGTCCAGATGGAGGTAAAAATTCTAAGTCTTGATTCAAGGTAAAAATTTGGCAGCTCTGTCTTACAAGCCTGAGAGATTTTTGGGTAGAGTTTTGCCTTAAGGCTGAGAGTGGATCTTTCTCAAAATGAGAAGTTTACAATTTATAGAGGAAGAAAGGAGGCCTTTTGGTGCCCTTTTTATAAGTGACCCATGTGCTTTCTTTGCATTGGGATGAGGAAGCCACCTAAAAATAATGTTGTGTCAACCCCTATCATAATTCAAAATTATGGGCTGCACTGTTTGTCTGCTCATCAGTGTAAAATGAAGAAAAATAGGTCACATTGTTCACTGTTACACCTCTTGATGATCACATGGTAGGTACTGTGTCAACCACCAAAATAACTCCTTGAATCAACACTTTCCTATGCCACTTAGATCACTTCATCTGCTTCTATGCTTGGCCATTTTGCCTCCTCTTGCTCCTTCTAGTACTCCTTTGGCTCTTAGCTGAGAGTGCATCTACTTTTGACATGTGTCATACTCCACTGCTTGGGCACTTAGAAAACACTTTGAAATATGGACATTGACACGTGGCAGCTTCCACTAAGCTAATAATGGGATGTGGTAGCATCCGCTTACCTCAGAGGGTCCTTCGAGAGTCAGGCAGAAGTTGACACATGGCCACTTCTACCTATTCTTTCCACTTAACCTAGAGGCTTTGGAAGTATTTTTTGAGATTTCTATGAAAGGTGACACATGGCTACTTTTGTAGAGCCTTTAGCTACCCTAGAAAAACTTTTGGGCCCTTTTCTAGTGCTAGCAGATGCTGACACTTGTCAGCTTCCACCGATCCTTACAGGGAACACGTGGCACATTTTGTTGCTCCTAAAAAAGCATGTCAAAGTCTTCCATAGTTGCCACTTGGTGCCTTCCATGCTCTGGCTTTCCTGGTGTAAAATTTGACATTTACACACCTATCATCACTTGAAAACCCAATGGCTAATTCACATGCTTAAATTTGATGGTTTTCAAGATGTCACCATCTTTGGCAAAATTTATTGGGCCTTTTCTGTGGCTTTTTTGCTTCGAGCCTTTTCCTGCAAACAAAAGTCCACAAAAATTGGCCATTTTGAACTGACGGGGTCTTTTGCTTTAAATTGTTGGCCTTTTTGTGAATTTCTTTAGACTTTTTGTCTAAAGGAATTCCTTCAGACAAAAATTTTGAAGAAATTTTGACTTAAACAAAATTTCAAAAAAATGACCCCTTCGGCTACTTTTAAAAAGCTCCTTGCCCTTTGTAAGGGTTTTTTGACTTAGAAATTGCCCTCCACAAGGGATTTTAGACCTTTGACTGTAGGACACCTTGTTTAACCAACCCATTGAACCATTTAATTGAACCACTCATTGAACTAGTTCAATGCTACACACTGAGCCCTTCATTGAACCAACCCCTTTGAACTGCTCGTGCTTAAACCAATGTGTCAAACCAAGGCATTAAACCAACACATTAAACTAGTCTGTTGAACCATTCCATTGAATTGATTCAATGGTTCAACACTGTGCATCGAGCCAAGTGGTTGAAACAAATGTTGAACCTGAAGCCACTTGAACTAAGCATTGAACTTTTGTTGAATTTTGCTGATGAACTAAGCGTTGAACTAGCTGATTGAACCAAAAGTTGCTGATCTTTAACATTAAACCAATGGTTGAACCAAGGCCTTAAACTAGTGATTGAACTAGTGATTGAACTAGCGATTGAACCAATGATTGAACTAGTTATTGATCTGATTCTTCATGCACCAAAAGACTAACTTATAGAGTCCATAGAAAAGCTTCTCTTGCAGAGTCTATAGAAATCTAAGCTCTATAGAGTCTGTAGATTTTCCACCTATAGAGTCTGTAGAAATTCTTGGACTTGTGCAAAATCAAAAAATGAAATGGCCTAGAACAGTAGGGGGAAAAAGGGGACCGATTTTTGGCCTATTGGGCAAAAAAAGGTCAGCAACTGGTTGTACTAAGTATAAACTTTTAAGTCACTTTTGCATGTCTAAAAAGGTGAGAAAGGGGCAGAATGGTTTTGAGAAAGAAATGGAACTTCTAGATAAAAGAATATTTAATTGAGCTTAGGTAAGTTTAAGAGACACTTATTGACCATTTACCACATGGTACACTTCCCAAGGAGGTCATACAAGTGCTAAACTCCTCTTTTCCTCTAAGAAAACTACCCTTTCTTCTACATAACCTACCATATTATATTTATGTTAGTTAATTTAAGACCTAGGTGGACACATGGGGCATGACATTATATTTTTTAACCTTCATATTTCCAAATAAATGCATATAACTCATTAAACATTCAATTTTGACCCTTAAAATGACTCAAAATGATAAATGGACACAAAAACTAATTGATCAAGGCCAATATAACATAAATTGACATTAATTAACATATAATATGCCCCATGAAACTCATATTATACCCCCTATATACCTATAAAGTCAATTTTTAACCTATATGTGCCACAATTTGACTTAAAAGCTAAATTTGGTCAACAAATTGGTGATGCCTAGGGGTAGTATGCCTACTATACTAACTAAACTAGTAGCATTATTAGTCCATTGGGATTAGGAGTTATATAAAGCTTAATAAAAACAAATATACCTTTGACCATTGACCACAATATTGATTAAGACAAGACAATTAATGACTACCTCAACCAGACAAAGTAAAAAACATAGAAAATAAAGTAAGTAAACATGTGCTCAAAGCACTTAGGGGAAATAGAAAACAAATATTATGTACAAATAGAAACATAATAATACCTCCCTCTTAGATCAAATGGTAATTTTGAAACTCTTATTTCTTCATGACATGAAGGATTGAATGAGGCACATAGCCTTTTATCCTTCAGCATTGATGCCTCCAACTCTTTCACAACATTTGCCAACTTCATTAGTATGATATTCAATGAGAACCAAGCAAATCCAAAAAATTTATCTATGGGAATGGATTCTTCTTATGTCTAAACAACCTCAAATTTATCATGTGGATCCTCAATTACAACCTCAAATGATGATTCAACAAGGCATACCTTTTTGTCTTTTATAGTTCTCTCAAAAACATTGGGCTTCCTCTCTGTTGTAAGTTCTTCTAGCTCATCAAGGAGCTTGGTAAATTCTTCCCAATCTTGGTCATTTTCCTCCAAGGAATATTATTTCTTTACCTTGTCATGTACTTGGCCCTTAATTTGGAAAATCTCTTCAAGTTCTTGCAATATCTCTATTTTTATCTACTAATCATCTTTGTCTTCTTCATCCTTTAGAACAACTTCCTTTTCAATCTTGAAATGGTCATCCAAAACCTTATGATCAAACATGGAGTGTTCTTTATGTATATCTTTCTTCAAGTCGTGGTCACCTTCCTAATGGATACACATCCCCTCAAATATGGAGGCAAAAGCTTATGAATTGTCCTTTTGTTCACCAAGGGGAGTTCCTATGGTAATTTCTTCCTCACAATTGCTCATGAGGTCTTCTTGATCAGCCATGAATTGATATTTTTATTCTTCACTTGATTCTATTAACATAGGCTCTTCCTTCAAGATTTATTCTTTTCCATTAGGAAAACATTCTTCATTATAAACCAAATGAGTTTCAACACAAGAAATCACCTCTTCTTCAACACTTTGGACCTCTTGAGGGCTTTCAAATTATACCTCAACTATCATAATATAATTTTGTTTGTCAAGGGCTGCAAGATATTCCATCTCCTCTTTAGTGATGCCAAGACTACACACCTTGAAATGCAGTGACTTAGCCCAATAAGGTTTCCAAGGAGTTGCATTTTCTTCAAGCAAGAATTATGAATTTTCCTCAAGTAGTTGTTCTTCTTTTGGTTCCCACACTATATGTTCATCAATGCAAAGGGTGATGGGATGAGGACAATAGGAAATATTTGGTGGAGGTGGAACATAAGGCTCAAAATCAGATTGGGAGATCTCTTGAAAGAGGTTAGATGGGGTGTGTTTAGGCATATAATTTTCCTTTGAATCTAAACCTTCCATCACACCTTAAATTAGAAACTTCATCCTTGAATCCAACTTTTCAATTTTCTTGGCTAGGTTCTCTTGGAAAAGTCTCTCTTGAAGGTCATAGGAATCATCATGGTCATAAGGAATGTATGAGGACTGACATGGAACATAAGAAGAATCTTGAGGAAAGGTGGGAGTGACTTTCAAAGGATTAACTTCATTTTCCACTTCACACTCCTTAACAATGATTCTATCTTCTTTCTTTCCCCATGACTCTACTATCTTGTTCTAGCTTAGGATATTAGGATTTTAAGTCTCTTTTTGAGGTGGTGGGGTTATAATGTGAGAGGGAAATGAGGGCTTGAAATTGACTTCCTTTAATACCACAATGGACTGCTACATATGCATGTTATGAAAATCAATTTTCCTATCAAGATTAGCTTCAAACACAAGGTTTCTCTTTTTAACTCTCTCCTCCAATTGATTGGGAAAAGGATGACTTTGATAGGCTTGATTTGGCTCATGAGTAGGGGTCATGTATGACTAATAAGAAACTTGAGGAGATGTATATGAAGTCTGATAGGTTTGGTGAGGTTTCCTTTCATGAATGCATAGTTTATCTTCCAAGGATGCAATCAAACCACTCACATCTAACATCTCAATTTTGAGTCTTTGCCAATTGGCTCTCTCTATAGGTGCCCATTATTTATTGACTAGCTCTAATGCATTTGTCACTAGATGGATGGAATGATTAAAAGCCTCTTGAATACATCCTCTTAGAGTATCAAACTCCAACATGTACCTATCATATCCCAAAAGAGTCTTCTTGAAGGTGGAAATAGATGGAGTTGGAAAAGGACTATTTTGAATAGGATTGAGAAGACATTGAAAGGGCTGGTAATGGCCATGTGGGAGTTGATATGGATCATAATAATAATGGTAAGGATCACACCAAGGTTTATTAATAACTTTCTCATATTGTTATGGAAATCCATAATCTTGTAATGTCTCACCAACTTGTGTAAAATTATACTCAACACCAAAATTAACCATGAATCTTCACTAAAAACAAGAACACAAAGAAAACATGTTACTATCAATATTTAAAGGATAACCTAGGATACTTGACAAAATGATGTATCTTTGGAGCTTCCATTGATGCTTGGAAAGATGAATCCAAAGGATTATTATTGAGAGACAACACTAAAAATCTCTCCACTTCTTGGACCAAGGAATGAGATGAATCTCTAGATAGGGCTAGTTCCCTTGATGTACCACTTCAGATCATAACTATAACTAAACTTCAGGGGTGAAAAGGGAGAGAGATAACTAAAATATAAATAATTTAAGGTAGGTGATACACAAAATAACATTATGACATATAACCATATGCATATTACACTTCAAATCAAAGGACAAAATGAACATACTCTTCTCCAATCTTCAACTTCTCAAATAAATGTTACATTATGAAGTTATGGATGAATGTAAAAAGCTAGGAGGACTAGAAAAGAGGCATATGAGAGAAATAATGAATATATTAACTCACTCAATCCCTTAAATATTTTTAAAAACTTCACTTTCCCTATAAGAAGAAGCTTTCCAACTGTAAATAGGATGAAAGAATGACAAAACATGCTAAGGAATCCATAGTTTTCACTTATGCAAAATCAAGAATTCCAAATGAAAACACTAATAAAAGTCATATAGGAGGTAAAAATTAGTTTTATTATTTATAAAAATGTATTTATTTGATTAGGGCTTTGCCATACTCAGGTGGAGTGTCCCATACAATGCCAAAATGGCTAGTTCTTATAGAACTTGAGAGAGAGAGAAGAAGAGAAAAGTCCAAGGGTCACAAAGACACTTGTTAAGATGATAAAATTAGTTTTTTTTACATTTTAAGAGGATTTTAGATAAACAATTCAAGTTTAAGAGGTGAAAATGTCAATCCAATTCATAAACCTCATGAAAAGTGGTAAGAAACTCCTCATTTTGGCTCAAAAAAATTGCTTGCATGATTGACCTTATTTGAATGCCTCATAACTAATTAGGATAAAGTAAAATTATTAGAATGAATTTTAAGGACATAAAAAATTCATATAAATGCAATATTTTAGGCTTGGTCATCAATAAACTCTTAGAAGGAAGAAATCAGCATTTACTATCCTAAAAACTACTCTTCCATGCACCCTACACACTTGGCTTCCAAAAAGAGATCTGTTTCTCATGAAAATATGTAAAATAAAGTGAATGAAAGGTATCAAGGCCATCCATTTCATTATAATCATTATGGAAACCTTAAAAATCCATCCACTTAAAGCTTTCACACTTCTCCCTAGCTTGCCCATTATGCTAGTTTTGACTAGCTGAGTTGAAACACTTGGTTTGGAAACTTAGAAGTTGTTTCAAGGAATGAGAGTGATATATTGGGGTTATATTAATTATTAATATTTTCATCCATGTGATTTTCATCTCTTTAAAGCTATTACAACCTAAAAAACACATAAAATAGTGAGAGAAACCTTGTTTCTACCCCTATCCATACAAGTCCATACAACTCATCTTGGTGGGAAGTATCTTAAGGGAGCCCTCTTCAAGTTATAATAATTTTAATGATAAAAATATTCCATTTTATTAGATTATAACTCCATTTTCTTAATCTAGTATTTATAAGGGTTTTGGAGGGTTTCTGATTAGTTTGACCTCTTAAGGTTGTTTCATAATAACCTAACATTGGAGTGGTAAAAAAAAGTCCATAATAATGGACCTAAAGACCCCTAATAACATCCATAAAATCCTTTGGCTCCCATTAAAATCCTCCAAAAATATATGAGTATTATAAGTTGCCTAATTTATCTTATTCTCCTCTTTTCTAATGGGCTTGTTGGGTTTCTAAGCCAAAAATGGCTTCTCCAAGGTTTCTTCTACATGTTGGGATATTTAAAAAATCTATCAAGACCCTATTAACATTATAAAATTCATTAGGATTCTTTCCTAATGCTATACTTGAAAGTGACTCATCATTTGAAACTAGGCCTAGTCATGCTTATGTAGGTCTGACTACAAGTTAAGCCCAAACTAATCTTTGATTGTTTTATTTTCCTTCTGCTAGCTCAAACACACCTAAAATAGCCCCAAAAACATTTTTCAATAAGGTGGAAGTCTCTCCTAGGTCTAGAAGTGTCATTATCCTCCTATTTGGTCATTGGGCTAAAATCTTGCTTCTAGGCCAGTCTATAACTTTGGAGGTCTAGTGCACATTGTTTGGTTTCCTTTCTCTATAATTAGTCTCCCATGTTGGAATTTGTGGCCCTCATCTTAAAAATACTCTTTAAAGTTTCAAACATCATTTGGTTAGTCTCTTTGCCTCCACTCCTCCAAACTACCAGTGCATGCATGACAAAAAATTACCCCTTATCTAAGACAAACTAAGGGGGTACTTTACCTATTTTCCTAGACTAATTTAAGGTTGAACCAGATTATACAAGTGTTATGGGTTGTCTATACCAAAAATTATCTCCTGGTCTTATGCATAGATCTTTTAAAAACATGAAAGTCTAAGATAGACTTGTAGGGAAATTGGACTATGCAAGGTCTTCTAAAATGGATTGAGTTTGCATGAATAGAGATATCTCTCTACCCTGTCTCCCTATAATGGATATGCAAAAAGGTGATCACCATCATTTCCTAGGTTTTTACTAGGCTAAAAACCTTTACCAACCACATTTTCATCTTGAACTAGACTTTTACCTAGTTAGGTATGAGTGTCAATTTACCCTACCTACTTAGGAAAATGAGCCTATGAATAGTGTTTAATCCTTAAAAAATTTATCCTCAAGTGTCTTGGCTTCTCCATTAATCTTTATAACCATTTAACACTAATATTAACTCATTATTTCACCCGAAGTGACTCTAGATAATCACCTATGCATACTTCTCATCTCATTGCTTGTTATGATCAACATAGTCAACTATGTTGAGGAATGTAAGGACCTATAGGTGAATATATTTCCTTTGAAATGTTAATCATCACAATTTATTTTCATGGACCATTTCAATTTTTTTACAACCTTATCATTATTTTCTAAGACCTTCTTGTCTTCATTTTGTCATGACTATGACTTGCTCTTAGGAACCTTGTTGTACATGTGCTTTTGGCTTAAGTTTAGCCTGGTTATGATGTTTGAAGACATATTTTGAATAACCTTTAGGTATAATATCACATGTTTATACTATAATTCAATTTTAATGGTCAAAACACTTTCAAAGACTCCAACTTGGATCATTGTTCTCATTCCCAGCTATAAGTCAACATATAGATGGTGTATGGACTGAGAGTGTCCATGCAAGGCAAAATAAATGTCCATATATTCCTTTGAAGATATTTTTAGGTAATGAGGTTCCATTGAAGCATTTTAATCCAATACCAAATTTTATATGTTCTAGGATGGTCAAACTAGTGCATAAGGTCACTTTGTATTCCAAAGACTCTAAAATATACTACTTCATTTTAGTGGTTTTAGAGACATATTTGGGCCTTATAATTGTTGTTCTCCATCAATCCATCAATCCATCTAACTCCAAACCTTGAAAATATATTTTCTTATGATATATATATATATATATATAATACTAGTGAATTAGGAATGATAAAAGGTCAATATGATACTATTATATGCTATCCAAAAAAGGTGTCAGTTCTCTATTTTCCCTCTTTAGGTACTATGGCTCAAAACTCAGTCATTTCATTTCTTTAAAGGTGACCTTCATTATTCATTTGGAAACATACATTTAAAAAAAATTCTACCATGATATTTCATCATATCAATACAATAAATAAGGTTCCTCATATGTTTCAAACTCTCTATATGACTTTTACACTCTCTGCTCAGGCCCCATGTAGGTGGTCATATAAATGTGTAGGTTGACAGTAGGGAAAAGTATAAGCAATAAACATTGTTTTGCCATCTCATGAATTCAATACTTATCCAAACACCCTAAAATTCACCCACCACTTTCAAAAGGACCTAGAATAGGTATCACTACCTTATTTCCAACATGGATTCATCCATTAAATCACCTACAATTGCACATTCTAATGGTAGACTGTGCACATGTGTAGAGTATGACTACGAATCATGAAGGTGATTTGGAGAATTATGTTTCAAGGTGGAGTGATAAAAAAAATAACTTGAAAAAACATAATATACACTAGAACAACCATATGAATCCATGAAAAAGCATGGGAATCTAGAAAATGGAGGAAACCTATATGTCATCCCATATGAGACTATTCTATCAACATGAGATGATTTGCTCATCAAATCAGTTTCAAGTGTGAAACCAATTATGGATAAATTTATATAATGAAGTAAAAATCATATGGAATCATCATAACCTAATGGATAGTATTTATTCTCTCAAACAAGAGCAAAAACCATAGGGTGTATGAAACAACTAGTAGATTTGCACAATCAACTTGTTAACAATGGTTCATAAAGCTCATACCACCATTCCTTTCAAAATAAGTATCAAATATAATCTAATTGAGTTTAGAATATTCCCCCAAAATAATTTTTCCTAAAACCCCTTGTGTTGGTCATACCAAGTACAAACCTACAAGTCACTTTTGCATGTCTAAAAAGGCAAGAAAGGGGGAAAATGGTTTTTGACACTTCCAGATCAAACCAAACATGAAATTGAACTTGGGTAAGTTGAAAAAACACTTCTTTATCATTTTCCATGTGTCACACTTCCAAAAGAGGTTATACAAGTGCCAAACTCCTCTTTTCCTTAAAAAAAACTACCCTTTATTTTGCATAACCTACCATATTTTAGCTATGCCAACTTATTAAGCCCTAAGTGGACACATGGGGTATGCCATCATCTTTTTTAACTTCACATTTCCTAAGAAACCCATATAAATCTTTAAATGTTCAATTTTGACCCTTAAAATGACTCAAAATGATAAATGGATATAAAAACTAATTGACCAAGGCCAATATAACATCAATTAGCATTAATTAACATATAATATTCCCCATGACACTCATATTAGACCCCCTATAGACCTATAAAATCAATGTTTTACCTATAGGTGCCCCAGTTTGACTTAAAAGTCAAATTTGGTAAATAAGTGTATGACAAATTTGCACTCTTGGACATTACATGGATTTTTAATATAACATATGAGACCACAAAGGTAGATGTTAGGACCCTTCAATGTTGAACTATAATTAGGTTGATTTTTTTAACTCATTAACAAATTATCTTAACTAAATACAAGTGTTAATTATATTTAACTAAATGCATCATTTGTGTAATATATTTTATTAACCATCAGGTTAATCATACGATTCATTTAGATAATGATCACTATATAAAAATACTATTTTATTTTTATAAGTAAACATAGAATAGTACTAAATTATCCAAATTAAAAAGTCAACCATTATTGGTTTAAATATCACAACAAGTACATATATAAATAGGCCTCTACTATTGTGATAAATTAACATCAAATAATATAATTATACAATATTATACATATGAATATCAAATTACTAATATTTAATATTCCATAAAATAAACTGGTCTCAATGAATTCAATAATATCCACAAGTTATCATGAGTAAATCTTCTATCAGTTGACTGCTAGAAGGGGAGGGAGAGTATCATTCAAGTGCTTTTCCATACCAACCATGGACCATTGACCCCTGAAATATCTCTCAACAAGGGAATGGCCCTCCTTTCATGGATGGGTAGATAGTGATGGTGTAGAAATCTAAAAACTCAACTGGAACCCATTTGGTATAAGATAACTATCATATACAACATATCATAAAGAAATATGTTCTAACATGATATCGTATAAAGCACAAAAACTAAATTAAATAGGTGAATTGATAATATTCAAATCATAAACATTAATTTGACTAAAGTTTTAATATAGTTTCCCATATCTTAAGATCAGTCAAATTAACACACAACTCATTTAGATATCCTCTATCTATCTATTAGTGGAACTAAGTAAGTATGTGAAGTCCATCTCTCCTACTTGTTTAGATCCATTAATACTAGATTCATTTAAATATAAATAATACTTAAATCAAAAGATTCAAATAATATATTTCCTTATGAAAATGCCACAACACATATCAATACGAGGAAATCATTTAATACCATACATTTCATCACATGCATTTAAATGGTATAAATCAACTATTTGATTTTAAATATAATATTTTAAACAAAACAACTAATTTATTAATAACACATGAACATCAATAATAATCAATTATTCCTCCATTCAAATAATGATCTATTGTTAACAATCCAAATTTCAACTATCTTTAGATTATATATATAATAGTATTCATGCACATATAGAAATCTGCATGTTCTCATAATAGCCACATAACATTCTATTAACATATCATGAAATCTTTATAAATTATTATGTAATGAATAGTCACTTTTTCATTATAACTCTGTATCTTTAACGTTTATTTAGATACTCACAATAAATACCATGATGCAAGTATTTGTACATCGTATAGAAGTTTATTTCTAGGTAAGACTTATATGGAAATATAAGAGTATACAAACCTAATAAAAAGGTCAGACAATATACAAATTATATATATATATATATATATATATATATATTTCATAATTTGAGTTGAATAATCCATAAAAAAAAAATTCACTCAAAACTAAAGATTTTTAAAAAAATTCAAAATATTTATAGACATCCAAACACAAGTTAAATGTTCCCATTTAACTATCCAACAAGAACACAAAATCAAACATATCACAACTTCTTCATAACAGCTACATGGTCGACTCATATTTATACAATATTTCCACATCTAAGCCAATCTCATAACTATTATTGAAATCAAAAGATATTAATTCAAGAATACATTTTATTTTAACAATAACCTAATCATATAATCATTATATAAATATTCAAACTATAACCCAAAACATTCAATCCAATCAACTCAATAAAAAATGGAAGTCTCTACTAAATCAAAAAGACTCAAATTTTATTCCTATCCACATTAAATAATTCAAAGGGTTTGAAAACTCAAAACAATTTGTAAACACCTCTAGACTGAATGTTTACATAACCTAAAATATTTTATCAAAAAGTCATTTTAAAACAATACATTCATAAAACCCTATATATAGTTTATTTTTAGCATCACAATGTGCACAACCAATAATGGCAGGGTTTTTTGGCTCATTTGTACTCAACCTTGAGGATGGGCCAAACCCTTCCCTAGGGTTGTTTATAAAGGACCCATCTAAAATTAATTTTATTTTGAAAATAACTCATAATCATTCTAAGATTGATTAATATAATCAAACACAACATTCCTTAAAACACCTGAAACCCATTTTTTCAATACAAAAAGAGTACAATAGATATATTTTTGCGCATAGAGATTTATTAGGGTAGAAATAAAGTTGAACGATTTAATATCACATAAAAAATAACCTTTGTAAAATATGAATTAATGATTTGAGAAAAATAAAAACATCATCGACCAATTCTTCAACTAGCCATAACCTAACTTTCTAAAAGTTCCTTTTTACTAAGCAAAAGTGCAAATCGTGATTTCATTTATCTATACCTAATTAAATTAGAATACATAGTCATTTATGAAAGGGTATGGTTTATATGTGTTTGGTCCTGTGGATGGGTGACACCCATCCTCACGATTGACCACATATATACCCTTTTTTTTAAAAATATATATCTAATCAAAATTTAAAGAACCCATTTCAACAAATCAATGGAAAAAATAAGCACATTTCATATATCACTTCAAAATGATAAAACCATAAATATATTTACAACAAATCCTAGTTAAATAAGTAGACTAGGTAGTGTACATCCAAATGCTTCATTTTTTCTAGGTATCTTCATCCATCATATGTCTTCTAAAAACCCTCTAACTCCATATATCTCCATTTACTCGTAATATGCATGCCAAAACCCCAAAAAAACTCCCATAGAACTAGATCTTCAAAAACAAATCTCTAATTCTATAATTGTTTTCTAAAATTTTGGCATGGGAATTTTTTATAACCTAATAATAGTCTAGTTCCTTGATAACCAAATATAATCATTACCAAACATGCAATTCCAAAAGACTAAATTTTGACTCCAAATTATGGCTTCCAAAAACCTAGAACCCCAAAATAGATTGAAGCCCTAGATTCCAAGCATATACCCAATTACATAATCATGTTTAAAATTATGATTAATATGATTGACTTTGACCTAAAAATAGTCATGATTTTATTTAAAACTATAACCTTCATATAATCAAACATTGTCTAAAGTTAGCCATCAACATCCTCATGTTCCAAATGCCTTTAAGTCAAACATTTTAATTAATTCATGCCACCCATTAAATAACATGCCACACATGGTATTCAAACCAAGTAATACAATGAAACAAGATAATCATATAAGACCAAGTCAAGAAGATACCATTTCAATACAGATTATAAAATTTTAATTCCCACATTCGTAAGATCATAAAAGGATATCAAGGCACAAGTTTTCACAATTATATATGTGAATTTTAACCCAAAAAAACATTGAAAATATGCAAGAACATTTCAAAAACTTTCATGCAAGGATTAAAATAATATGAAATAATGATAATAAAACATTACCAATCAAAGAAACACATTAGTAACATGATGCATGCTACAAACCATAAATATTAACAAATCAAAAACACACATAGATTTCTAACTAAGTGATATGTGTAGGGTTTCAACTTTGTCCTCTCATCTCTCACTCGTCTCCATCTACTCCATCCTCTTCGATGATACACTCCATCTACCATAGTCAGGAGGGTGTAATCCATCCTATATCCACCTTAGTGAAAAAAATAGTAGTTAGATCATATCATAAAATAATTCATAATAAATTATTGTAACTAAACAAACTAAATAATCATGATCACAATATACCATAACATAATATGTACAATTAATAATAAGTTATAGATCATGATCATAAGTAATAAATAACTATCCATAAATCAATGTAGTACTAAACCAATCACTTAACATAATAATTCAGCCAATCATTAACTAAAAAATCCAAAAATTAATAGATTAATGAATCTAGAGGAGAATCAGGATGTAACATTCTTCCTTCTGAAGTTAGTCATTGTATCAATGACACTTATTTCAATAAAAGTTTTGAAATAAAATAGCGTTTAGTAGAACTAAACACAATATCTATCAAAATACTAAACAAATGAATATGAAAATATCTTATGAAACTCTTCATAGTCTTCCTAAGTGGCACTATCTTTAAAATATTGGTCTCACTAGATGTTTCACTATGACACTTCTCTATTATGAAAACTAAGTTTGTGAGTGTCAATTATTCTGACTAATTCTATTGTGACCACCCTATGATCTAGAATCTGTAAAGCATTCCAATTCAATACATGAGAAGGATCAACAACATAATTTTTAAGATAAGACACATAAAAAAAATTATGTATAAGTGTTAAATCTGGTGGTAAAGCAAGCCTATATGCCATAAGATTGATAAATTATAAGAACTCAAAGGGTCTCATATATCTAGGAGATAACTTGGCTGATTTTACAAATTTAATCAAGCTTCTTTGGGGTTTAACTTGTATAAATACTTTGTCTCCCACTAAAAAATGTTTGTTGTTATTTTTAGATCAACATAGCTTTTCTATCTATCATTGGCTTCAACCAGCCTTTACCTCATTAAATTAACCTACTCTTCCATTTCCAGAAGCATATCTAGACCAAAGACTACCTTGTCTTCTAACCTATCCCAATTGATTGGTATTTTACACCTTATTCCATATAATTCCTAAAATGGATCCATTTTTAGATCTGATTGGTATGAGTTGTTGTAGGCAAACTCAACCAATAAAATCTATTATTCTCTTATGTACTGCTAGTCCATGCAATACATTCTTATAAGATCTTCTAAAACCCGATTCACCCTCTCTATTTGTTCATTTTTTTCTTTATGATATGTTGTACTAGAGTTTATCTATGTACCCAAATCTAAATTAATAGTTAACTAAAATCTAAAAGTCATTTTTTTATCCTTGTTTGAAATAATATTTCCTATAAACTCATTCAATCTATACTCTTCTTTCATAAATCTCTTTGCAAACATAGGTGCATCATTTGAAATATTACTAGGAATGACGTGAGCTACCTTGGTGAGTTTATAAACAAACACAAAAATCATGTCATGTTGGTTCTAAGACATCAACAAACCTTGGAAAAATTCTATGCTAATAATTTTCCACTTCTATTTTAATATGGTATGTAGGTATAAGAACCTAATAGGATACACATGCTCAAACTTAACTCATAGACATTCTAAACATCATGAAATAAAATCTAGTTCATATTTTTAATTCCCTTCCAAAACTATAATAGCCTTAGCTCTGCCAATAGCTTAGTCACACCTATATGACCTAAGTAAGAAGCATTGTGCGTTTCCTTGAGTACTACACTCCTTAAATTATCCTTATCTGGTACATAAATCCTTCTTTTATTCCTTAAAAAACCATCATTCTCAAACTTTAATCCATCATACTTAGGATCTTGAGCATTCTGAGCTAATGCCAAATTTACCTATTCATAAAATTTATCTCTTGGACATAATATAACTACATGATCATGAAAGGTACTAATAGTATCTAAAGCTACTATATACCTTTTACGAATAAGGAAAAATATAACCCTTTTTTATTTACCTTTTATGTAATTAATGTCAAAATCATAATATGAAAATAAAACTAATCCTCACCTCTATCATGCATTCAAGTTAGGCTAGGTGAAGATATACTTGAGCCCCAAGTTATCAGTCTTGAGTTCAAATGATTTACCCAATAGATAATGCCTCAAAAATTTCAAGGAATTAACTATTACCACTAATTCTAGATCATGTGGGGAATAATTTTCCTCATATGGACTCAACTCTATGGACTCATAAGATAAAATAGAACCTTCTTACATGAGAACTCTTCCAAGACCATATTTTGAAGCATCAATTATTACTAAGAATTGGCCATGTAGATTAGGACTTATCAACACTAGTGCTAAGGTAAGCCTTCTTTTTAGTTCCTAAAAATCTTCCTCACAGTTTCTTGATCACACAAATTTTTATTTTTTCTATTGAAGAGAGGTAATAGGATTTGCTATCTATAAAGGTTTAGAATAATTTTCTTGTAGTATCTATCCAAACCCTTAAAAATCCTAACTCCATGAACATTTTTGGATGTTAGCCACTCCATAATGGATTTAATCTTCAAAGGATCCATATATGTTCCTTCTATAGAAATAATGTGCCTAAGACATAGTACCTTTTTCTAAAATAAGGCATGCTTTCTCAAAAAGTTTATGTTTTTGCAACCATTATACTTCAAATGTTCTAGATGTTCCTCTTCAGATTATGAATAGATGAGGATATCATCTAGAAAAACCAACACAAAATGATCTAAATAATCCTTAAACACACTATTCATGAGATTCATGAATGTTGTAGGTGTATTTATTAACCCAAAAAGAAAAAATATGAACTCATAGTTCTCGTATCAAGTCTTGAAAGCTATTTTTAGAATATCTTCATCACAAATTCTTAACTGATGATATCTTGCTCGAAGATCAATCTTTGAGAAATTGATACTCCATGCATTTGATCAAAGAAATCATTAATACATGGTAAAAGATACCTATTTTTGATCATTGCCTTATTTAAAATCTTATAATCAATACATAGGCAAAGGGTTTCATCCTTATTTTTAATGAACATAATTGGTGCACCCCATGGTGACATGTTTGGTCAAATCAGCCCTTTGGATAAAAACTCTTATAGTTGAGACTTCAACTCTACCAATTCAGGTCTTGTAATTATATAGGGGGATTTAGACAATGGTTCACACCCTAGATTGATATCAATTTACAAATAAAACTCTCTCTTAAGGGGTAAACCCAGTAATCCTTTAGGAAAAATATCTCAAAAAACTTGGAGGAAAGAAAATATTTGATGGAAGGTTCCTTTGATTCTTTCATCTCATTTATCTTAACAATAAATTCTTGACACCCTTTTATTTTTTATTTTTTAATCAAATTGTTGAAATCTATCTAATTTTTAGTTCTCTTTTTGCTCTCTAGATTTAGGTATGTTTTCCCAAATCATCTAGACATTCAAAAAATTTAAGAAATTAATTAACCTTAGCTTTATGTTGCACTAACTATTTTACTCCTAGGATCACATCATATGACCCTAGTGGTGCTCCAAAAAAATACACTACCATAGTTAATTCAGGTAGTTTAATCTCAGGTTCAACCAAACATTTATTGATCTTGACCTTAGATTCATTCCCGTATTGAATTGGCCATGCATTTGCCATAATTCTAGTTTTTTTAGATAACTTGTTAAGATTTTAAGATCAGTAAAACATTGTGTAGATCCTATGTTAATCAAAATTACAATTAGATGACCAAATAAAGTACCTAAAATCTCAATAGGAGAAGCCTAAAACTCAACTTGATTATTTTCAATAGCCACATGAATTCTCTATTGAAAATATCATTGCTACAGAGAAGAACATTTTTTCTTACCATCTGATTTCCCCTAAGTACAATCCATAGTATAATGATCATCTCCAAAAATGAAGCATCCATTAGGTGGTCCTTTCTTATCAATTTTTTGATTTCCCTCAAAACCATTTCCTAGTTTCCTATTCCTTGAATCACTACTAAACTTTGTATTTTGATTCTTGAATTGATTTTTAGAGTTTTCACTGCTTTTCCAATTCTTATTTTTTAAAGTTAATTTAGGACCTTCAAAAAATTTATTGAATTTATCTATGACATGATTAAGTGAATTCAACTTATGCTCCTACTTTACTACCTTTTTAAAGAATTGATCTATAGTAGTTTGTCTATACACATCAACCTTGCATCTAATTTAGGGTTTTAATCCCATAATGAATTTATTGATGTGAAACCTCTCATCTTCTTGATACTGAGGAACACACTTTAGGATCTTGGTAAATTTCTCCTAATATCCATTCACTGAAAGGTTTCCTTGATTTAGATTCTAAAAATATATTAGCTTCTAATCAAGTTAGAGTTGGGGAAATCATTGCGATCTGAATAAGGTCACAAACTATTCCTATGTGGTAGTTATAAAGTCAAGATTCATATCTAATTTCTTGTTTTCTCACCACATTATCGCTTCACTTGCTAACTAGTAAGCTAAAAAAACTAATTTTGTGACTTTAGATTAATTCCATATCTTGAAATACATCTCCATCTTAGTTAACCCCACTTTTTATCACAAAATATTTATAAATTATTATGTAATGAATATCCCTCTTTTCATTATAAATCTCTAGATGTAACTTTTATTTAAATACTCATACAATAACTACCACGATTCAAGTATTTGTACATCGTATAAAAGTTTATTTTTAGGTAAAACTTATATGCAAATATAAGAGTATACAAACCTAGTAAAAACATCAGATAGTATACAGCCTTAAAATTGATATGTATAACAACTATATATATTCATGTGTATATAAATTATCCCATTTAACTATCCTATAAGAACATAAAACCAAAATATATCATTATAGAAATATTTGAACTATAACCCAAAATGTTTAGTCCAATAAACTCATTGAAAAATGGAAGTCCATGCTAAATAAAAAAGACACGGATTTTCTTCCTATCCACATGCAAATAATTCAAAGGGTTCAAAAACTCTAAACAATTTGTAAACACCTCTAGATTAAATGTTTACATAGCCCAAAAGATTTGATCAAAAAGTCATTTTTAAATAATACAGTCATAAAAATTTATATATAGTTTATTTTTAACTTCACAATGTGCACAACCAATAATGGCATGGGTTTTGGGGATCATTTGTACTCAGTCTTGAAGGATGGGCCGAACCCTTCCCTAGGGTCATTTACAAATGACCCACCTAAAATTATTTATATTTTTCAAATAAATCAAAATCATTCCAAGACTAATTAAAAATATAATCAAACACAAAATTCCTTAAAATACTTGAAACCCATTTTTTCAACACAAAAAAGTACAATAAATATACTTTTGTCCACAGATATTCATTAGGGTATAAATAGAGTTGACCCATTTAATATCACATAAAAAATAGACTGCATAAAATATGAATGAAGGATTCAAGAAAAATAAAAACATCATCAACTATTTCTACAACTAGTCATAACCTATCATTCCAAAATTTCCTTTTTACTAAGAAAAAATACAAACTTTGGTTCCATTTATCTATACCCAGTTAAATTAGAATACACAACAAATTATGAAAGGTTAGGGTTTATATGTGTTCAACTTTATGGATGGGTCATACCCATCCTTAGGGTTAACCACATATATTACTTTAAAAAATAATATCTAATCAAAATTTAAATAATCCATTTTAACAAATCAATGGTAAAAACCAACACATTTCATATATCACTTCAAAATGATAAAAAAAATACAATTTCAAAAAACCCTACCTAAATATATATATATATATATATATATATATATTTATTTTTTTCTATAATTGTTTTTCTAAATTTTGGTATGGTGGTTCACCATAACCCATCAACAATCTAGTTCCTTAATAACCAAATGTAATCTTCACCAAAACATGCAATTCTAAAAGTCCACATTTTGATTCCAAATTATGGCTTAGAAAAGTCTAAAACCCTAAAATAGTTTAAATCCCTAGATTTCAAGCATATATCTAATTAGATAATCATGTTTAACATTATGATTAATTTGATTGCCTTTGACCTAAAAAAAATCATGATTTTATTTAAAACTATAACCTTCATATAATAAAACATGGTCTAAATTTAGCCATCAACTTCATCACATTCCATATGCATTTTAAGTCAAACATTTTAATTAAAACATACCACCCATTAAACATCAACATTTTAATTACCATTACATAAACATAACACATATGGTATTCAAACCAGGTAATACTAGTCTCAAGTTCAAATTAATGCCAAGACAATGGAATAAGACAATCATACAAGACCAACTCAAGAAGATACATTTTCAATACATATTATTATATTTTACTTCACACATTATCAAAATCATAAAATGATATTAATGCACAAGTTTAGATAAATATATAAGTGAATTACAACCCAAAAAAATGTTATAAATATTTAAGCACATCCAAAACACTTCACATAAGGATTAAATCAATATGTAATAACGATAATCAAACATTGCCTATCAAGGAAACATGTTACTAACATGATGCATGCTACAAATTGTAAATATTTTCTAGTCACAAACACACATAGATTGCTAACTAAGTGGTGTGTGTAAGGTTTTAACTTTGTTCTCTCATCCCCCACTCATTTAAATTTTATCCATCCTCTCTAATGATACCCTCCCTTAGTCATATTCTAGACAGTGTACTCCATCTTGCATCAACCTGAGTGCAATAAATAGTTATTAGATCATATCACAAAATAATACATAATAAACTATTGTAACTGAAAAAAATAAATAATCATGATCATAATATACTATTAAATAATATGATCAGCTAAAAAAATGTTACTAACCATGATCATAATTAATATATAAATGTCTAAAAATCAACATAGTACTAAACCAACCACTTAACACAATAATTTAACTAATCATTAACCACAAAATCTAGAAATTAATAGATTAATGAATCTAGAAGAGAATTAGGATGTAAACATGGAAAAACACTAGAAAACATCCTAAGACATTTAAGACACCTAAATAAAACACTATCCAAAATTTAAACCTAGAAAGAACATTTTAAAGGCCTCAAAATTATAAAAAGAAATTTAAAATTTTGAATTTGGCATTTTGGCAAAAAAATGCCTAAAATGCTCAAATTCAAAATTTATGACGAACTAGGACCTGTAAATAACTCCAAAGTATTCTATAAACCTTTTAAGACCTATAACAACTCAAAACAATGAAATAATAAACCAAAATTAAATATAATGATGATGCTCCTACATCACCTCTTGTTCCACACACTATGTACCTCTCATCATCTGCTACACAAGCATCTTATTTTACATAGAAATAAGGTAAGTGAAAGTACATATTTATAGCTTATTTAATTTATTTTTTTTTTAAAATTTTTTATACATTTATCTAGCTTAATTATTATGTTTCTATATTATTTTATAAATCACCATCCCATGTTACACTATTATGACACATGATGAACTTTGGGTGGGGTGGATGTATACACAATATTTTTCACTATTATCATTTATTGACATTTTCTCTTACAAAAACATGTTGAGTTTAAATTTTGAGTACACACCTTAAAGTGTGCACCAGGAAAGGGATGGGTAGGCATTTGGTGCTTTATCAGAGATATTGTTTCCTATCTATCATTATTATATCCATTCTAGCTTCCTCAAACTTGATATCATAAGTTATCTCCTTCCATATTACATCCTCAAGATATATCATGACCTATATTCCCTACTATATTATCTTGGTCTAATGTAGTATTATTGAGCACTAGTGCCTTCCCTACTAAATTGGCTTGATAGATGTAGTTTTGAACTTGTCGACATGATATTCATAACTGTATTGGCCTAACTGATGTAGTTTGAGGTTATTCAACCCATTTTGAAATATATTGAGCTAGTTGATGGCATCTAATTAATTTTTAGAATGCATTAGGGTTATTTAACACTAAAAATTCAAGTTACCATTTCATTTTGACATAGAGAGACATTCATTTCAATTACTATTGCTCTCACTTCTACCTTACATCTACACTTGGAGGAGTTATTGCCCGTGATATTATCTTAAAGGACAGCTTGTCTTATGGAGTTTTGGATTCATTAGGAATAATCATTTTAACCTAGACATTGATTTAACCTTTTAGATCCTTACAACCAAAACAATCTATTACAAAGAACCATTTCCAAGGGGGAGATTAAGGCTCGATGGGTTCTCTTCAAGGTAAGTATATTCTAAACCTATCTCTTTCATTCAATAGATATAAGTTACATAATTTCCTAGTTAATGAATGCATATATCATTTTAAATACTTTATCTACACTTATACTTAGTGTGGTTATATGATTATTTGAACTTCCCATCTATCCACTTTAGGTAACCTAGTCCCCCATTTGCCCCATGGTTCCTTATCCATTTTGATATGTTTCTAACCCTTCCCCCTTACTTAAATTACTTATTTACAATATTATATTACATATAAAACATGAATTTATTTAGAGATACTTCATGGTGTTATTGTCCCAAAGTTTTGAAAACCTTTCCTTTGAAATTGTTTTGTAGGTGATCCTTGTATACACATAATATTTTTTATCAATTACTAATGCATTTTATCTTATAGGAACCCATCAAGACTCAATATCTCTAAGTGCATGCCTTAAAAATTTCACTATAAAATGGGTGGGTAGACCATTAATGCTTTGCAAGATTGTTGTTCACTATACCACTATTTAAAACCAACATAAACCTCTCTTATATATTTATCTAAGATTTAACACCTCCATTACACACTCCTCTAAGTAATTCACTACCTCAAATAACCCCTACCTAATCTAAAAATTTTTCTTGTCACCCACCAAACATAGTCAAATGGGATGAATCTGTTCTTAAAAATGAGCATGTTACAGGAGTAGGCCAACCTAGTTGACTTAGTCCAGGACCTAATTACTTTATTTCTTAAAGAACTAGGTCGACTAGGCTAATTATTTTGGCTAAAAATTTATAAGGGTTTAGGGTTATATCTAGCTATATAAACACATATTTTCACCATTTTCATTAGAGAGAGACTCCTTAGTTAGGTATAAATTTACTTTATTAGAAACCATATGACCTAGCTAGGGTTATTATATGGTATTACCTAACTAGATGATTTGGAACCCTCTCTAGTTTATCATGTGGTAAGATACTCCTTAATTAGGTATAATTATTCTATATTGGTCATAACCCCAATTGTCTAAAAGTAATAATAAGTGGAAGGGCTAGTGTGATTTATCTTCTCTAATCTAGGATTAATTTGTAGATCAGCTTCACTTTCCCTTGTTATACATTTTAGTAAACCTAACATGAACTAACCCTTGTAGGTTTTATTTTACACCTTAATTTATTATTTATTTCATTTTTACATCACTATATTGAATCTATCAACTCAATACAACTTTCTATGTATAGGTTTAACATAAAGTGGATCTGATCAAATCTATTTTTCTTTGTGTAGGTCATCTTCAAACACAGGTAATTGGATTGATTCACTTGACTCAATTCATTTCTTCACATACATATTTTTAGACTCAACCTAACTAAATATATTAGTAGGTTAAAAATATTCATTTATATAGCACAGTATAAGAATTAAAAAAATTAAATATCTTTAAAACCATTAGGTTCATTCTCACCATCTTAGTCATTTATTCTCCTTCATTCTAGTACTATTTTTCATAACTTTTAGTTTATAAAAATATAATTCTATAGTAAAATTAATTGAATGGATTGATTGAGTTTTATATTTTCTTCTTTCTCAAGAGACTCAATTGACTCATTCGACTCTATTTCTTTGGCCCTTGCTTCAACAAACATAATCAACCTAGTTGATTTTGTTCTATATTATTTGTATACTTGGTCATTTGAACTGACCCTATAATCTTCAAGCAAAGGAATTAACTCATATTTCTAGTAATTAACTCAGATTTCATTTTGTTGCTTTATTGCTTATATTAGTACACACAGACTAAATAAGAAGTTCTAATTTATCAAATTAGTCACACTATTTTTATTTTATTCACACACTTCCAAACCACACAATATCAAAAAGTATTAAATAAATTCTACCCAAGGTATACCTACTTGGATTTCATCACCAAGGATGAAGTTGGCTTAGCTTTTTAGTCAAGTATAAATACATTTTTGATGTTATATATTGACAAAACACCTGACACCCTTATCACTATGGGATTATGAAGTGATATGGTAGGCCCTAATATCAAGCCAATATGATCACCAATATAGATTCCTTTCAACCTTAAATACCTAAAACCATCCTTAAATTGACTTTCTAGTTTATTTTTATAGTCAAATCCCTATCACATTTATTTCTAAAGTTATATTTAAAACATTAAATAATGACCACATAGATTAACCTTTCTATTTCTATGGCTTTATATTTGATAATTATATGTTGTATTGTAAAACTTATATCAAGTAACATTGTTACAAAGTTTGTGCTATGTGCCATGATGAGATTGACTGGTTCAACCTAGTTTCCTATGTGTTTATTTCAAGTATTATAAAAAATAACACTAGATTATCCAAAATTATAACTATCAAAACCTATCTTTACCTTCAAAAAATAGTTGATTGGATTGATTATGTCTCCTATAGTCTCTATTTTCCTATAGAACATAGTCAACCTACTCTATTGTGTCTTCTATATTTTCCCTTTTCCCACAAAACACAATCATTATATTTGATCTAATCTCTTATAGGCTACTTTCTATGTTTTCCTTCAAGACATAGTTAACCTATTTGATTGTGTGTCTTTCAGACTCCCTCAATTTCACCATTTGTAGAACATAGTTAACTAGTTCAACTATGTCTTTTGTAACCTATCTTACTTATTATATTACAATATAGTATCAACTAGTTTGACACACTATCCTATTAGTTTATCCTCACTTCTAAATAAGTTTTTAGCTTTCCTCCTTCATCATGAATTTTTTTTTGATGATAATAAAAATAAAAATCAAACAAACATGATGAGTATCACCAATACCAATAGGCTTCCTAAGGCACATCTTGTGGAACCTACCAAAAATTAAAGCAATGTCCATGTTACCACCTACACTACCAACTATGGGACACCTCATCATTCTCCCTCAACACTTAACCCCTTGTTTTCACTAGAAGATGAATGTGATCTTGAGTAAATAATTAAAATGATCTTTTTCATCAATAAAAACCCTTAACATAGATTAAATGATCCTACAATCATCTATAACATCATGATGGGACCTCATATAATATAATTCCATTCACCTTCCCCTAGTTTTTCCTAAGGATTTGGGGCACACCCTTTCTTTTAATCCCATATTTTCCCCTCTATTATGTCTCCTTCCCACACTATGACATCATCCACTATGTCTTCTTCTACCTCCATGAAAAGTATTTATACAAACATGGTAGGTTTAACTTATAGTGGGGCTCTTCAAAATACCCACATCCATACCCATGCTACTAGTGCATCTCATGCTACTAGTGTGTCTCATGATACCAATGCTTTTTTTATACTAATGTAAATTATATGATGCAAATGCAAAATCACCTAATACATATCCAAAAACAACCTCATAATGCTCAATGGGGAGCACAAAATTCTAGTGAACCCCCTAGGGATTCACATGGTAACCTCATACCATAACACCCACTTATCAATAAAACTATAAAAAATTTACAAAAAGAACCTATAGTACCTCAAATTGCTAGCATTGACATAGGAGGTATCACTCCCACCATCACTTATAATAGATATATAGATGCTACCTTAAATATAAAAACATTTGGAAACCTTTACAAAGATTGGGTTAATATTAATACTTTCATTTCCACTAAACTCTTAGCTAAAACACTTTTAGGTGATGCTTTGGATTGGTAAAATAAATTGAAAAAACACTCTATTAATATCCTAGAAAACTTGGTCAGTTCAATGGTCCAAGAGTTCCAAACTAGTGATCTTCCCATAAACATCTTATCTCATTTTATAAATTGTAAAAATCTCAAAATCAAAACAACATAAGTCTTCATCAAACAATCAAAAAATTTATCTAACAAATTTGAGCATAATGTGGCAGATGACAACCTCTTGCACATCTTTACTAATTCTCTCCACCCTAAATTATAATATCACATTCAGACCCTTTCTCTAAGAACTTTGGAAGAAGCTTTTGACCAAAGCGAAATAACATGTTTTCCTCACGTGTCAATTTGAAAATCCTCAACCTATAATAGGAAATCGCATGCTTATAAAAAAATTAGTCATGTAACCAATGATGGTGTTATTGATATTTATGACACCATCCAAGCTATTGATCAAAATAATACCATGGAGCATGTCCCTACCCTAATAAAAATTCTAATCATAATCCCACATTTTCTCAAAACAATCATACTAATGTGCACAATCTTTTTTCACTAGCATAAATTCAAAAACATTTTCCAAGACCTTTACTATGAGATCTTGACCCCACTCATCCTATGACATAATGGTATGACTTAAATAATTTTTTTTGGTTTCATGGAAGTAGGGTCATTCTCATGAGACTTGTATACAATTAAGAAATATTTCTATGGATTTTCTCCTTGGTCCTAACTTTGACCATGAATCTCTTATATGAAACTGTCAACAAGATTATGACATAACACTTAAATCTCATGAGACTCAAACTAAAAATCAAGATTTAAATCAAGATAATGCTCATTTATCTATTTACAAGGATCCCCTTCCTAACCACCAATATAACATTGAACAACCTACCCATATTAGAGTTAAAATCATTGAGAGGGGAGGGGGTGAATTAGTGATGCAAGATAATCCAATTCAATTCCCAAATCTTAAACATTTAACACATATAATCATGATGCATATAAATTAACCATTTTAATGAAAAGGGAAGATATAGAAAGATCAAACACATAACACATGATATATGTGAGAAAACATCTTAGAGGATGAAACCCACTAAACCTTTCAAGATGGACTATAGCCTTATAAAATAAAATCCAACATTTAGATAAGCACTAACTGATCAAGGAATACCCATCCCTTAGTTTAGTGAGACACCCATCCCATAAGGAGGAACCAACCCCCTAGGCAACCAAGCACCAAACCATCTAATTTGATCTGATCTCCACCTTTGATCTAATGTCTTCTACACCTAATGAAGGAATTATCTTACTTACTCTCTTTCCCTTTTACACTCTCACAAACTTACACACATAAAAAATGCATCCAAAACATCCTTTTAGATCACTCTTCACTTCTTAGCACATACATAATAAAAAACCTATAAAAAATCTATCATAACATCAAAAACATGGCCTATAATTCATGCACATAATCCTCAACCTACTCTGCTCTTCAATCCATCTACTAAGCACACTCACTCAATCAACCTCTAGGGCTTACTCTCTCAATCTGCTTCTTCTAGGCTCATTACGTCTAATGACCTGTGTATCATTCTAAATCAACTTGATCAAAAAACATGACTGATACTCTTCAATCTCTATTATTCCTCAATGAACTATACCTTCTCTTGAATCCATGCTCTCTCAAATCCACACTTCATCATCTAGCACAATTTAATCTAATTAGACCTTGTACTTATACCACCTTCTTGATATAACCCATCTTGGTTAGCCAAGATGCTTACCATACTTGTTATACCTTTGAAATAGGTCTTCATACACATTACATGTAATAACCACACACTCCTTAGGTTATAAAATACTTCATTATCCCCAAACCACCATTAGGTCTTGGTGAGACCAAAAATAATTAGGCCTTCATAATCACACATTACATGTTCAACTCCTTGGGCCATTTTCATCTTTTACCAATCATTTGAACACATCAAAATTATCTTTAATATACCCTTGATAACTCCCTTGTGGGTCCATTCCATGTATAACATCAACTCAACACTTGAACATACCAAATAGGTCTCCTTGTTCTTTAGGTCTTTATATATAGAAAATAGTCTCAAAATTCTAAAGTAATAACTCAAATATTTCACATAGTCATATGATTATATCACATGGTTGAAAAATTTAGGACCTTTGAAACACCTCCATGTGATTTATACACTTTAACACAAGCTCTAAGCACTTAAATCAACTCTCTTAGAATGACCACTTAGTTTGGTCATATACAATCAAGATATTTTGACTCTCCATATTTGATCAAGGAATAATTATGACAACCAATGCATTCTCATAAACCTTAGAGACTTATATAACATCTCCATACTCATTTTCTTCTTCAATTTTGATCATAGCACCTTCAACTAACCTCTACAAGATGGTCACTCAAACTTCCATTGTATTCAACAAACACAATCAACTTCTAAATAATTGTTCACACTAAATATGGAACGGTCAAACCTCCAAAATCAACAAATATGGTCCTCATGGAGTATAAAACATTATCCAATAGATATTTCATCTTAAAACATCAAAATACCATCAATAAATCTTCAATTAGCCTTTTCGGGTCACTTATAAAACATGGTCAAACACATAAACAACTTTAGAGATTAATATCTATAACTATACAAACATTCAAATCTTATAATAATATTATTTGGATGTACTTTGAATTTCTCTACAAATTTTATTTTTACATCACCATGAAATTCATCCTAAATCAAAAGATATATCTCAAATACTAAAGACTAGTTCCCCTCATTAATTTAAATATTTGAAATCAAACGGTTACTATGCAAATGTTAAACATTTAACACTTTGACCTCATCTCATTCTTCCTAGAAACTTTGAATAAATATGTACTATTGACCTCCTTATAAGTAGCATATAATTTTTCTTACAATGATCACTATTGATCTTTGATCTGAGCTCCTATGATTATTCCACTTGGTAACTTTGCATGCCTTCTGTACATTTGACTCTTTGACTTGACCTGCATCCTCGATCTCTATCTCTATAAACACCCACAAACCATTTATCTTCTATCAAATCAATGAGATAGAAACACATGTCACTAGTGCATGTAATCTTGACTATTTGAATTTAAACCATGCCATTGGATCCTTATCTAGTCAGATTAAATGCTCACCATTAGATCTATGGTTTTATTAAATGCTAGCCATATATCTTTGTATCATGAATTTGGCTAAATATGGGAACTTGGTAAACTCTATCTAAGAAGCCAACTTTTCACCTTAATAACTTTTACTTTGATCCATGTATAGACCTAAAATTTGAACCACATGATCACCTCTCATAGGGGAATACATCCGTGTATCAAAATACTCTTGAAACCTTCACATGTGTGAAAAAATGTGTCATCAAACTGCTTACTCAACCTTATCTTTCAAGATGACTACTTGAGCCTAGACCTTCATATGACTATTTTGATGAATTTCATTCACTTCCATAAGCACTCTAAGCACTCATAACAACTCATAAGGTCCTTAAAACATGTCTATACCATAAATAACATCCATCCATTTCCTATCCAAATCAAACATTTAAGAACCATGCAGGAACACTAAATCACATTGAAACACACTTTGCCATTGTCAATTTTAACACACATGACTCATTATCAATATACTTGGTCACCCTAGAGACATCAATGACAATCCTTCAACAACCCCTACTACTAAAAGAATTTAAATTCTTATAAATCTTAACACCAATAATGAAAATGTGGTTAATATGACTACTATGAGAAGAGTAGTTACTTATATTAATGCAAACCCAACACTTACACATCAAACCTCTTTAACATTTTACATTATTCAAGACAATTACCCATCCCATATCATATAATTATGGCATGAGGAACTAATACCCATACACACACCATATTCAATAACATAAAGTTATCATACCTCTCATACCATTGATATAAACTCAACTCCTTACCCAATTTCCATACCTCAATAAAACATACCTCAAACTTCCAACAATATTTATCCTACTCAACCACAAGAAATACCTCAAAAAAAAATATCATAACCTAAAGTCACTCAAGCCACTTGTAACTAATCTAAACCAACCATACCTTATCAACATAAGTTTCATTTCACATCCAACCCCCCTACAGAGGATATCTTACAACACTATGCACCTCTATCTAATAATCATCTCATGAGTTATGATGAATGGGATCCTATTATGTAACTTTCCCATTTCCCATCTCAAATCCCCTTCTTAGAGATAATGCAAACTTCTCATCACTATATACACATAATATTTTCACACATTTATCAATTACTAATGCTTTCTATCTTTCAATAACCCATTGAGTCTCAATCTCTCTGAGTGCACACCCTAAGGGGTGCACTAAGAAAGGGGTGGGTAGACTATTAGTGCTTCACAATATTGTTGTCCCTTATTATCACTTATTACCAATCCAAATATCTCCTAAAAACATTCCCCTAAGCTATTACTCCTCTTTTGTACACTCCTCTAGTATTTTACCACCTTTATAACTCCTTTTCCTAACCTTAAACCCCTTTCAATAGTTTACATGACTAGGTTGACCCTGTACTCTTATTGGTGAAACTCATTTAGGGTCTAAGTTGGCTCTTGGCTGACCTAGCCTGTGACCTAGTGAATTTTTATTAGTAATGATACTAGGTAAACTGGGTTAACCCTATGTTGGGGCCAACATACCCCCATTTTTGAAAATTGGGATCCTTGAGAAACCTTAGGGTTTAAGCATGGAATTTAGCATGTTAAGGTCATTTGTAGAATCTGGAGGTCTTTCATTTTGTTAAAAGTAGGCTTACTTGGATTTATTTTGATTGAATTTGGACTAACCATGCTGATAAATATTCTTTATGAATTTTAGTCACAGGTTCCATGGTGATGTTCCTAGGAAATTCATGTCCCTAAACCCTGGGAAAACCCTTGATTTAAATTTAAATGTTGGCAGGAATCAAATTATTAGGAACCATTTTAAAATCCATTTTGGGCCTAGATATGAAACTCATATTTTAATCTTATTCATATTTTTTAACATAGTTAAAACTTAACTTAAAATTCTTGGTCCCCTTTGTTATATTCCCCCTTTAAAGGTTCCTTTGTATGCCTAACTAGGTTATTCATTCTACAAGGTCCTTTTAATATTTCCTAACTTAGCCTAAGACTTTAACCCTAAGGCCCCATAGTATTTATTAATACTAATAGGACCTTAGTCTTAATGCTTTAGCCTAATTATGGTTCCTTGAATCCCCTTTTTATGTTAGATTGGTCCCTCACTTATACATTATCCTAAGGTTTTAATCCTAAAGCCTTGACATATTTATTAATATAAACAAGACCTTAGTCTTAACACCTTAAGACTAAATATTTTACATATTTGTGGTCCTAACTTAACTTATTTTCATCTTGTAGTATCTAATGGCCCATGATTAATTATGGTACTTGATCTAATGGTGTGAGGGAAGCCTAATAGAATCCTACATATAACCCATTAGACCAATCACATTCAAGCCATCAGATCACTATCAATGGCCCTTAATTTATCATAAGGACCTAATCAGACAGAGTGAAGTATAGTGGAAAGGTCAAAGGGATATGAAAGGCCCAAAATATTGACGTGTCAACTTCACATTTGAAAATTAAAAATAAATGGGTCTCACCTAATAAAGTGACCAACCACAAGCAAGCTCCTAGATTGTAATTGATGGCTGATGTTTTGTCATGAATTTTAATCCAATAGAGAAAATTAAGTCTAAGATCTTGGGAGGCCCTATAGATGTGCTAAGTGACATTCTCACACTAGTTCATAATAATTTGATGAGCTTAAAATTCATGTTTATGCGACTATCATTTGATGTCTGTAAAGATGTATTTCATGTCCATGTGATTGTCAACTTTAAGCCCATCAAATTAAAACTTCATTAGCCTAAAAATTGATGTTCATGCAATCATCGTTTGACATCCACAACGATGTATTTGATGTTTATGAGACCATCAAATTTAAACTGATGAATTATTATGCTTAGGGTCAAAATCCACTCCCAAATTTTGTTGGAAGGCTTGAAAATGGCTTTATAAGCTAAAGGAAGTGCTCAAAAAATGCTCAAACACTATAGGTCTTCAAATTGCAAAATATGGAAATGGTCTTATAATCTAAGTATGAAAAATAAATATAGTCTAAGTCTAAACTTTAAGATCCTTATGAAATTTTATTCAAACATCATGAACCTTAAATTATATACTCATACTAAGCCTTATTTTAAAAAGAGAGTCCTTATATCGTAAAATTTAGACCAAAAGCATATAACTAAAGGTTTTCATGTGTTTTTTCAATACAATAAAATCTTATTTATTATTGGGCCATTATGCCATAGTGATTATTTTGGCCATATTTTAAATCCTTGGCATAAATATTCTAGACCAATCAATACATTGTGTTTATTAAACACAACGTAAACATTGGCCTAAGAATATTTAAGCCATGGCCCCTGTAGAGTAAAAAATACTCTACATTTCATTCTAATTTTTAGTTACACACTGCAAAAATTTTCCCACACACTTTGATTCAAGATGGTGAAGTTTTGAAATAGATCTCGGGCTTGATTTTCTTTTTTCCTCATTTTTCTCTAAGTGTCAAAGTCAAGCGGAAGCTGCCAAGTGTCATCAGCTGAGGCACCTTTTATAATTTCTATAAGTTGGTCAGGACATGCCACATATCTCATAGTAACTCAGAGGAACATGACAAATGTCAGCATCCATGTTTCATATCGGCATCCGTATTTCAAATCTCTTTTAAGCAGAAGGTTTCAACAAGTTAAGTATCAGGATCAGGCAGAGGGCACCGAGTGGCAATTGTGAAAGGTTTCAATTTACTTTTATAAAAGTCACAAAAAATGCCACATATCTCAGCTAAAGAGAGTAGAAGCCACCATGTGTCAAACTCTGAATTATCTTCATTTTATTTCACAAATACAGTAAATACTTTGGTGGGTCTCAAGTTTTGTTTCTAAAGCAAGCGAAAGCCACCAAGTGTCGATGTCCGTGTAAATATGAAATGAGTCCTAATTATTTTTAATATAAATAGAGTGATGTGGAGACCAGCACATGTCACCTTCTATAGGTTTCTCAAAAGGTGGCTAAAATTAGTAGAGATTGCCACATATCCCTAGTTAAGTAAAGTGGAGATTGCCATGTGTCCTTTGTTGAGGCAAGCGGAAATCGCCACCTATCCCTATGCCCTTTTTAAAGTTGCTCAGGCAAGAAATATTGTGGGTCTTATTTTATATTAAGTTGTTAAAGTTTTGAAGAAGCAGATTGTGACAGGTGTCAAAGGTGGAACACTCCTGAGCAAAGACACAAAAATAGTATAAGTTATGCAGAAAGTGCCATGTGTTTTCGGTAAGTGTTGTGGAACATGCCAAGTGTCATTTTCTGGTGCATCCTAAATAAAAAGAAGGTTTTCAAGAGGAAAAGGGGAATCAACCAAGTGTCCTCTCCCATTTTAAAGTAGGAAACATCCTGAGTATTTACTTCGACCAATAAGCTTGTAGAGAAATAGAATGTTTCAAATCTAAGAAATATCTTCTAGTAGACACTTCCAGTTCGGCTAGTTTTCAGTTGGGCCATTAGATTGAGAACATGCGGACAATTTGGAAGGAATCCAAGGCTATAAATAGGGGTGTAGAGATCACCAAAAATCATCATCAGATAATTAGAGAGAATTTTATAAGAGAATTATTGTCAAGAGTTTTTAGACTTTCTAGAGCTGTGATTAGGAATATCATTTGCCTTTGTTTTATTTTCTTAAGTTGGAAAGTTTATGTAACTATGCATGTTTCTATGCCTCTTATGTGACTAGAGAATTAATAAGAAGATTGAATCATGTGCCTTTGTTGATATTTTCTGTGTCACTGCAAAAGGTAGTCTAAGCTGTGAGCCTTTGTTT
Source organism: Torreya grandis (assembly GCA_037957365.1). Lineage (NCBI taxonomy): Eukaryota > Viridiplantae > Streptophyta > Pinopsida > Cupressales > Taxaceae > Torreya > Torreya grandis. The sequence continues at coordinate 2,496,976 of JARHVA010001620.1, forward strand.
CTATTGTTTTCATCTTTTACATTGATCATGCCTTGTTTGCTCTTAAATGTAATTGAATCTTACATATAGTTTCATTGTGCTCAAAATTAAGGGTCAAATTACATTCAGGTGCATCACCATAGTTAGATTTTCTTTCTTTGCATTTGTGTTTTTGTTAAAATTCCTATCCCTTTTCCCAGTATACACTCAATATAAAGAAGAGACCAGCTTCTTAAAAATATGGAGGTTGTTTCAAGTTGCAAGTCCCACATTCTTGAAACTTCCCATTGTTGGTGTTAGAAACAAAATGCAATTTTAACCATCAACAATTTTTGGCACACCTGGTGGGACACTATATTGAAGTTTCTTTCAAGACCGTATGATCCAGAGAGCTACAAGGAGTCAGAGCTGCGGACCAGTACCCAGATCTCAGTTTGCTGTAAATCTAGGTATTCTTTTACCACCATTGGTAACTAGTCCTAGAAGAAGAGTCAATCTATTTATACCAATACCAAGAGCAAATATGGGAGCCCCTATAGCCCCAAGAAATTATGCAAGTTGGAACACTGGTAGTCCTTTGATTCTCCCAATACAACTAGACACTTGAGACCCTATCTTAATGAATGCCCTGAAAGCTCTACTCAAATTTAGTGGGCAAGACTTCAAAACACCTAAAGAACATCTGTAGGATGTATCAGATGTCTATGTTATACATGTTGTCACATAGCAAAATGTGGCCATAAGATTATTAGCATCTTATTTTAAAGGGAAAGCTCTAGAATGGTATTGGTCCTTGACCCCAAATACCATATCTACATGGGATCAACTCGGAGATCTTTTCTTTAAAAGATTTGAAGAGAAGGGTGATAAGTCTTCTTTATTACTGCAATTGATTACCATCCAAAGGGCACCACAAGAAGCAATGACTGACTTCAATTCTAGATTTCAAAAGACTTGGGAAAGAATCCTTGCTACGGCTAGACCATTACTAGGTATGGCTATAGTGTTTTATCTTAAGGCTTTAAATTCAGACCTATCTATTATGATTCAGTCACTTGGAGGTCAAACTCTGCCAGAGGCTTATGACTATGCAGTCAGAGCTAAAAATAATTTGATAGATGCTATAAAGTTGCCTCCAAGGCCTCCCATGCCCATGTTTCTAGAGATTTCCTTGCCATTACCTCAAGAAGCCCCTGAATCCATAGCCCCACCTATGTCTATATACACATATCCTCAACCACCTGCTAAAGAAATTGTCCTTGTCCAGTCATCTGAGCTGGATGATATCAAGAATATCTTAAGGACATTTTCTAATGAGTTGATTAATATGAAAAGATAGTAGAATAATTATACTAAACCCCAATATCAAGGCTATCAAGGAAATATATTTCCATCACAGCCAAACCAATATCAGGTTCCTCAAAGGCAAAATAACCCTTAGCCAACAAACCAATTAGTTGCAATCCCTACACCCTCACAGACTATTCCTCTAAATTCAAATAGAGAGATTGTTCTAAGGAAAAATAATTATGTAGATGGCACTAATGCCTAGTGTTTCCCTTTAAATAATTCTCATACACTTATAAATTGTCCCATGGGTAATCTACAACAAAAGGTAGTAGAACAAAGAAGAATGGATGGACAATTGGCAAGTTCTAGTGACAATCAAGCCTACCAATCTTCTGGTATGCAAAATTTAGTCTAAATGGCTCAGATGCAAGGGATGTATTTTCAACAACAAGAAGAAATAGCCCCCAAACATCCTTTGTTCTCATGGGTTGAAGATGAAGAATTAGTTTTCTTGAATGAGGCTTCTACTTCCAAGAAACCAGTGGTGCAATTAGAATACTATAATAGATCAAAGAGAAGAATGTTGGAATAGCCTGAAGTTGCAAATAGTCAAGTCATTGAGAATCCTCTATTTCAAGGACAAAGAAACATAGATGTTAGACAAGAAATGCCTCAACCAATGCAAAACCAAGTGATTCTTGCACAAATTCAAGAAAAAGCAAAATATCCTTATTTTCAAAGAGCTCAGACCTTGGGACCAATAAATGTGGTGGATTAATTGAAGAAGACTCCAGCACAAGTATCAATATGGGATATATTGGCTATTCCTAAAAACAAGACACTACTACAAGAAGCTCTATAAGGCCAAGTAGTGACCAAATGTATTGTTATCAAACAAGGACCTACTGAAAAAGAAAAGCTCAAAGACACAGTTCATCTGCAGATAATAACCCTAGTGAACAATGCACTAGAGGTAAGCAAATCCAAACCGAATCCCTTATATTTAACTTTGATAGTTGGCAAGAAACTATTACATAATGTAATGATAGATTTAGGGGCTAGTACTATAGTAATGCCTAAGCAGATAGCTGATGCTTTAAAAATAAAGTATGAACCACTCACCAAAGGAGTCATGTAGCTAGATGACAAAGTAGTACAAACAATAGGGAGAATTAAACAACTCCCATTACAATTATATACTTGTCCCAATATAATTGTAAATCAAGATGTAGTAGTCATAGATATACCTCCTGTATTTGGCCTATGCTTATCCAGAGATTTTACAGACAAAATAGGAGGATATATGTCACTTGATTGGTCTCACCTCATCCTAAGAACCAAATATAGTTCAAAGATGAAGATATTATCTGAGCCATTATATATGGATCAAATCACCAATGAACAATTGCAAATTTAGAGGCAGCTCATGCTATGATGAATAAAGAAGAAAGAATTTTTGTTGAGGAATTAGGTGAATGGACTAAACATGATCAAGAAGAGGAAAATGATCATTTATTAGCTATGATGCAAAGTGACCCATATGGAAATTATGACTCCATTGGTCTAGGTACTTATGTCATATTTGAGGAAAATCATAAAATCTCAAATGTTTTAAAGGAAGAAAAGTCAAAATATACCTCTTTTATTAATCCTTGGGTCTCTCAACATGAATTCCATATTCTGAGTGAGAAGTCATAGGCGTATGCCTTAATCTCTAATGAAGAAGAGATAATTTTTGACTTTCTTCTTACTTTTCAAGATGATGTGGAGGAGCATGGATATTTCCTCGATCATGATTTGAATGATTTTTTTGAAATCATTGGGTCAGGTTATACTATTTTTCAAGGAGGTTGTGAGCTGGTTGTAGATGAACAAGATAGCATTAAGACTCAATTACATATGCAAAATTACTGCAAACTTTCAAAATTATCATCTCAAGAGGTTGGTAATTTTTAAGTCATTAAAGAGGATGATCATGCAATAAAACCTGAGTTTGAGGTAAAAGGAGATAAGCCAATAAATGATATATATCAGAGGGCTTCTGTTGATGAGCAAATAGTCATTAATTTTTGATAAAACATGCCAGTATCAAGAATCAACATTTGATAAGCTTCCAAGAACAAGAAGAGTTTATATATGTTGGAAGCATGTTTGACTCAGACTCACTCAAATTCAAGCCAATCAATGTGCCATACAAAGAAAGCAAGTCACCAGAGCTACATCCAATTCAACCACTTGTCTAGCAACATAAGTCATCTTGTCATGAAGGAGACTTTAGAAATGCTTCTTTTAATCTAGGAGGGAGACAAAGATACTTGGTTAATGTATTATAGTTAGATAGTTTCCCCTTTCTGTATTGCTTTGTTTTCTTGCTTTTATTTTAAATAAGTGTGCTTTGAACACATAGCAGCAACTCAGAGTTTTTCAAAATTTTCAAAATTTCTCAATACATTGAATATCTCCCAAATCTTTAGAAATCCCCAAGGTACCTTGTGCTGCCACTTGCATAATGAGTTTATCTCACTGTCCCATAAAGATTGAGTAAGATTTGTTAATGGTTATCCAAGTTTAATGCCATTTTGAGACTTGATATGTCAACAAATACCTCCTAGCAAGAGTTAAAGCTTACAATTCTCAAACATTCTTGCATCTACGAGAAAATATTTTGCTACTTGCATTTTCAATTTTATTAGTAAACTTGTTTCAGTGAAAGTGTTTCTATTTGCAAAATTTCATACCAGTTATCACATAAAAGATATAGAGATGGAGGGAGCACAGTCTTCACAACAAAGATCTAGGATGTATGAATCCCTTGATAAGTTTCTTATGAGTAAGTCATATGGTTCAGCTCCCATGCAACCATTAAAGACCTATCCACAAACCATAATCCCTGAAGTTGGTCAAATGAGTGACCTAGAAAAGATTAGAGATTATGCAGATGGAGTCATGGACCTAATTCTTTAAAGAGCTAGTAGCAAAACTCTTAGAGAAGGGGCACATCAAAGGTGTCTTCAAAGGGCTAGGGTGGGGCAATATGAGACATTTGCAATGAGGATATGGACTTCACAACTAGAACAATCCATTGTCCCAGGTGTGCATACATGCCCTAACTTGGTCGAACTATGCGAAAACTTGTTCCATGCACCTTCAAACACTATACAACAGGGTTAATTCATGGTGCAAATCACACCCTAGGCTATCAGGGACATGTTAGCCCTGTATCATGATAAGACAGCTATGTTTCCTACTATTGCTAAAATATAAAGAATGTGGGCAAACATCAATACTCAATTGAGGTTCTTAAGATCCAAATTGCAAATGGGTGATGATGATACTACTATGCCTACACTCCCTACAAGAAGAGCCTAGTTCACATAGGCTAGCCAAGATGCACTCTCTATGATGGCTTTCATCTTCAGCATGAAAGATGATATGGCAGTTTATGGAAAACAAATGGCTATCCTCTTTAGACTAAAAACTGTTGATAAGACTCAAGAGTATCAGCTTGATTTTTTTGAACAGATTGCATATTCAATGGTGGAACAACTTGCCCAATTCAAAACAAAAGGGGTTTTTAGGTACTCTTCTTATTTGTTTCACCTCATGTTATATCAGAACTCTGACATCTTTGCCCAACATATGCATCTTGATATGTACAACCCAAGTTTTGATTTACAAAGGACCATTCTTGTGTCTACATGGACACATATTTTGTCAAAAACTACTGACCCATATGAATTTTGGGAATTATTTGTTACCCCTGCTTTTTATCACCTCAGCCCCGAACTAGTTATGAATAGACTATTTCCAAGTGTTTCAAACATTTTGGCCAGTTACCCAATTCCTTGTGATTTCTATTTTGGATCCCACCATACAATTACTAGAGTCCATGGTTTTTATGGGGAACCAATGTTGCTACCTAAGATTTTGACTCTTAGGTTAGAATTCTTAGACGTCACTAGGCAGGTATCTATAGTAGATAATGAATATGGCTTTAGGAAGAGGAAGAGGAAAATGTATGACATCCCATGGATGACAACCAACATGGCACTAAAAACTAGAGATGCCAAAATTGTGTTGCTCAGAAAGCTAGCATTTTTGGGTTTCCTACTTATCGAAGATAAATGGGTATATGACCCAAATGGTTTCATAACTTCCTAGATAAGGACTAATAGGGTTGTAACTAGAATTGCACATGAGGGCTGCCCCTTTTAGGAAAATAGGAAAAATCCTAGGGAAGATACTCCTAGACTTTATGTTGAATTAACAGATTTGCCCCTTCCACAAAATAGACCATGGGAAACTTTCTATGTTAAGCAGAGGGATTTTGATCCTAAAGTTAGAATGACTTATAGCTTAAGAAGGGCATTAAATAATAAAGATTGGGATGCTAAGAAAATAGAAGCCTATGGAAATATAGGCAAGAAATTTGTCAGTTTACTCATTCTTTTGGGAACATGGACACAGATGAGAGATGGGAAGAACTATGGGATGAGTGCCATTTGTCCCTTGTATCTAGCCCTGACACAAGAAATTTGTTGACATAGGGTGTAGAGATGAATGCCAGAGCAAGATCAAGCCAAGAGTCACAGGCCTTAGGGCAAACTGTAGCTATAGTAACTGTATCAGTTTGGCCCCAATCTCTCAACATCATGTGTAAATCAAAAGAGTGTGGTGCCTTCACCACCAAAAGCTTCCCCATCAGCATCAATCATTGAAATTCCCAGTTCTCCACAAGCATCACTAACGATAGTAGTAGATGTTAAAGGAAAAGAAACACAGCCAGAAGAAGAGACACCAAAGAAGTGAAACAGGGTGCAGTTTTAGTTTGATTCAGAGGAGGAAGCATAACTTTCACAACAACAATTACATAGTACTATAATTACTCCTCAGGTAAGTATTATTCCCCCTTCTCCTTCTCAATCTCTTTCTTGTCCTGTTGGCATGATGATTCCATCTAGCCAGATGACATCCCCTGCCACATCTACCATTCCCATTTCTCACTTCACCCCATCTATATCTACTCAAGCTTTAACATTACCTCACTTTTCCCCCTTTGTTCCTAAGAAACTTCCCCCTTAGATTGCCCATAGCTAGCAATTAGCTATTCAATATGGTTTGCCACAAGGACATCCTTTTGTGAGTGGGCACATTGCCTCTCCTTCTACCTTCCAAACCCAAGTAGATGTTGTTAGAAAGGAAAGGGAAGCCTGAAGAGAGAAAAATAAGATCAAGGAAAATAAAGCCTTAGCTATACCACATCTGCAGTCACAATTTGACCCAATTCAATAGCAATTGACGGTGACTCATTTATCACCAAATGTAATCAAGCCAAGTGAGCAGATGCAGATGGAAGACTACACAATGAATGTAGTGGCCATAGATATGTCCTTGTTTAATCCATAAGACAAAATCAAGTTGCTAACTGAATCCACTTTTGTAGTTGTTGAAGACTACTGGAAAACATCAAGGAGGCTATAAAAGATGGAGGCTGATTTAGCCAAGGAAAAGGCAAATTGTAACAATTTGACCATATAAATTAATAGAAAAGACAATGAAATAGAGAATCTGAATAAACAATTGTAAGAGACTATTTCCCTTCAGACTCACCAGGCAATCCAGGCCCAAAATGATTCCTTAAAAGTAGGGCTAATGCAGGTAAAAGATGCAGTGACAACCCTAAGGTGTGAAAAGGTAGCACTGCAAGAAAAATGTGAGGAACACCTACTATAGGTTACCCAATTGCAACAAAAGATGCTAAGTGAATAGAATAATACCATGGCTATACAAGCCCAATTTCAAGCAAAGCAACAAAGAGTAGAACAATTGACACTGGAGCTGGCCAATAGGCTAAAAAATGTTAGATTGTTAAGTCTGGTGAAAGAGCTTTATGAATCCATGTGGAAAAGAATCTCTTCAGAGATTATTCAGCTCAAGCCTTCTCTCACCTTCCTACTAAATGCATAAAAAATATGCAAAAAGGTGGAGAATTCAGTTGTAAACACTCTGGCTATAGTTTTTGGGAGAGTATTGGACTCTGAAATGCTACTACAAAAGCTTTATGATGCAACAAATGGAACATTGTTAGTAGTAGGAATTGAGAATAGAATGGTCACTGCTAAGCGAGTGAATGAGGTTCTCAGTTTCAATTCTATAGCCATCAATTGTAGAGAGCTTCTTGACGTAATGAAAGAAGGAATCAATGAAATGAAACAACACATTGAAGACTTAGTGTAATTAGGTCTTCCTTCTCCATTTCCCAATGACAATAATATGCTCATGGTTGATGAAATTAAACCTTTGATGTTGGCCAAGTAGAATGATCAAACAATTTTTCAAGATTTAAGGGATGATTCATCAATCCCAAAAGTAGAAGTTGTTTTGATTCCTGTTTCCCATCTCGAATTCAAATTGAAGGCTACAGTTTAGATTTTGCAAAAATTTTCACACAAGGATATATTAACCTTGATTTATCCTTCAATGAATTGTAGAATAAATAGGGGTTATATGATGATGAGTTGTCCACCTACCAAACATCATTGCTGAAGCTGTAATTTTGAAATTTTGATCTAATAGAAGTTGTGGTTTCTTTTTGAGTAGGCTCAAAAGTCCTTGGGGTTGCCAATAACTATAGAGTAAAAAATACTCGACGTTTCATTTTTATTTTTAGTTACACACTGCAACATTTTTCCCACACACTTGGTTCTAGATGGAGAAGTTTTGAAACATAGCTCAGGCTTGATTTTCTTTTTTCCTCATTTTTCTCTAAGTGTCGAAGTCAAGCAAAAAGATGTCAAAGTTTTGAAATAGAGCTCAGGCTTGATTTTGTTTTTTCCTCATTTTTCTCTAAGTGTCGAAGTCAAGCAAAAGCTGCCAAGTGTCATCGGCTGAGGCACCTTTCATAATTTCTATAAGTTGGTTGGGATGTGCCATGTATCTCATAGTAACTCAGTGGAATGTGACAAATGTCAGCATCCAAATTTCATATCATCATCCATGTTTCAAATCTCTTTTAAGTAGAAGGTTTTAACAAGCCAAGTATCAAGATCAAGTGGAGGGTGCCAAGTGGCAATCGCAAAAAGTTTCAATTTTCTTTTCTAAAAGTGACAGAAGATACCAGATATCTTAGCTAAAGAGAGTGGAAGACACCATGTGTCAAACTCTGAATTATCTTCATTTTTTTCACCGATATAGTAAAGACTGTGGTGGGTCTCAATTTTTATTTTTGAAGCAATCAAAAGCTGCCAAGTGTCGTTGTTTGTGTAACTATGAAATGAGCCCTGATTATTTCTAATATAAATAGAGTGATGTGGAGACAAGCACGTGTCACCTTCCATAGGTTTCTCAAAAGGTGGCTAAAAGTAGTGGAGATCACCACATATCCCTAGTTAAGTAAAGTAGAGATTGCCATGTGTCCTTTGTTGAGGCAAGTGGACATCGCCACCTGTCCCTATGCCCTTTTTAAAGTTGCTCAGGCAAGAAATGTTGTGGGTCTTATTTTTTGTTAAGTTGTTAAAGTTTTGAAGAAGTAGATTGTACTAGGTGTTAAAGGTAGAACACTCCTGAGAAAAGACACAAAAAGAGTATAAGTTACGTGGAAAGTATCGTGTGTCTTCGGTAAGTGCTACGGAATGTGCCAAGTGTCATTTTCTAGTACATCCTAAATAAAAAGAAGGTTTTCAAGAGGAAAAGAGGAATCAACCAAGTGTCCTCTCCCATTTTAAATTAGGAAACATCTTGAGTATTTACTTCAACCAATGAACTTGTAGAGAAACAAAATGTTTCAAATCTAAGAAATATCTTTTAGTAGACACTTCCAATTCAGTTAGTTTTCAGTTGGGCCATTAGATTGAGAACATGAGAACAATTTGGAAGGAATCCAAGGCTATAAATAGGGGTGTAGAGATCACCAAAAATCATCATCAGATAATTGGAGAGAATTTTTTGAGAGAATTATTGTCAAGAGTTTTTAGAATTTCTAGATCTGTGATTAGGAATATCATTTGCCTTTGTTCTATTTTATTAAGTCAGAAAGTTTACGTAATTGTGCATGTTTTTGTGCCTCTTATGTGACTAGAAAATTAATAAGAAGATTGAATCATGTGCCTTTCTTGATATTTTCTATGTCACTGCAAAAGGTAGTCTAAGTTGTGAGCCTCTGTTTCTATTGTTTTCATCTTTTACATTGATCATGCCTTGTTTGCTCTTAAATGTAATTGAATCTTACATATAGTTTCACTGTAATCAAAATTAAGGGTCGAATTACATTCAGGTACATCACCATAGTTAGATTTTCTTTCTTTGCATTTATGTTTTTGTTAAAATTCCTATCCCTTTTCCTAGTATACACTTAATATAAAGAAGAGACCAGCTTCTTAAAAATTTGGAGGTTATTTCAAGTTGGAAGTCCCACATTCTTAAAACTTCCCATTGTTGGTGTTAGAAACAAAGCACAATTTTAACCGTCAACAGCCCCCTTGGATATAAATATGAAAAATTAGGCATAAACCCATTACCCTAAGGTTTATTTCATACTTTATAAGTGGAACAAACCTTAGTCTAAGAGACTTAAGCCCTTATAAGTCATAGTCTTAATAATATGTGAAATTAATGTTCAGGCATCTTTGTAGATCAATGACATGTGCTTTATCACTAGATTTTGATTCAATGATACAAAGGAACCTAGGGACTTTTCAACAAGGCCTTAAGTACTTGAAAAATCTGTGTGGCAAAAGTACATTTGAAGCCAAGCTGGCAAGATGATCTGATAGTTCATGCTTTACCATTATATTTTGATTTAATGACATGAGGGCACTCATGAAATTTAAAAAGCCTAGAATCTCACTAACTATCCAATTCTCATTCGACAAAGGATTAACAAAAGATTTGGAGCATGGAGAAAGCATGTAAGGTGCCAAGTGTCATGACCACATGGTTTAGAATAGAAAGAACCAATCATGGCCAAGGGCCCAAATTATAATATATGGCTCATGATAATCTAGGATTTTGATCCTATGATGAAAAATGAAGAAGGTATTTTAAATACCAATAGCTAGTGTTCAAATGGAATTTATGAAAAATGCCATGAAAGGTCTAGACTGATGCCACATAGACTCTATATAAGTAAAAAAAGACAAAATATAATATCTTGTGGGCTCAAAAATGCAAAAGTATAAAGGTAAAGGTCCAAATCAAATCCAAGACACATATAAGCCCAAGCTTAGATATATTTTGCCATTAAATCTCCATAACCATAGATCCTACATAAAATCAACCCAAATAGACTCAATTGGTCTTAATTCGATCAAAAAAGAGCTTCCATAAAGACCATTTGTTACTAGTATAAGAAATTTTTAGAAATAGAAATAATGATAACCCATAGATAAAAGTTGGAGGAAACTAACCTCTATTTTTCAACAAATAATGAGGGCTAAATCTTTAAAGACACTGAATTAGATATTGTAGCCCTAAATATCTTTGGTGTTAAGAACTACTCTGAGCTCTTCTTCATGATCAAGGAATTGAATCCCATCACAAAAGAAGAGGAAAGAATTTCCACAATAAACTAAAGGCACTATGACTTGGTTATAGTCCAGATGGTTGGTCTTCACCATGCCATGGCAAAACCTGAGTTATTACATTATATTGACATCCTTGTTCCCATCTTTGTTGACTATAGAATTGATAATGAATGGATCATCAGGGAGGGAAACTCCAAGGAAGTAGCATATATTTCTCTTGTCATATTTGAGAAATATTATAATCTCCCTCTTCCTCATGTGTATTTAGCTAAGATCAAGGAGTGGACAAGCAACCATGATTTGGAATCTATCCTTAGACCCTAAATACACCAAGGCCCTCACATCTTCAAAGGTTTTGAGGGTAAAATCCTAGTAGTAAAATTTATGGAGGGCATTAGGGTAATAATGACCTTGTTGAACTGAGCCTTTAGAGTCCCCCTCAACCACTTATGTGAATAAAATCTAGGTTTCATTTATCCATTTCATGTTGGAACAAAAGATTACCCCTCCAATTAGAGATTTAATTAGCATCTTCCTCACCAAGAAATTCACTACCATAAAAAGGAAGTCTAGAGTAAAAAACTCTACATTTTTCATTTTTTGAGTTTCAGTTATGCACTCCAAGTTTTGTCCCTGCATGCTTTGGTTCGAGATAGTGAAGTTTTTTTACTCAAAGCATGGGTTTGAATTTCTTTTCACCTAATTTTTGTCTAAGTTTCAAAGTCACGTAGAAGCTACCAAGTGTCATCAGCCTAGGCACAATTCATAATTTCTATAAGTTTCTCAAAACATGCCATGTGTCCCATAGTAACTCAACAGAGCGCAACAAGTGTCAACATCCACATCTCATGTTTCTTATATGTTTTTAAAGCTTCTCTTCAATAAGCTTTTCTTAGGATCAGGTGGAAGGAACCAAGTGATAACTGTAGAAGGTTTCAATATGTTTTTCTAAAAGCAACGGAAGACACTACGTATCCATAGCTAAAGAAAGTGGAAGCCACCATGTGTCAACATCTTAATTATCTTCACTTTGTTTCATTGATAAGTAAAGACTGTGGTGGGTCCCAAGTTTTGTTTCTAAGGCAAGCAGAAGCTGCCAAGTGTCATCATCTATGTAAATATGAAATGAGGTCTAAATGTTTCTATAGTATAGACAGAGTGATGTCGAGACCAACAAGTGTCACCTTCCACAAGATTCTCAAAAGATAGCTAAAAGCAGTGGAGACCACCACATGTCCCTTGTTAAAGATACGTGGAAAGTGCCACCTGTCCTTATTCCCTTTTTGAAGTTACTCAGGTGAGAAGTGTTGTGGGTCCCATTTTCTATAAGTTGTTAAAGTTTTGAAGAAGTAGACTGTGATAGATGTCAAAGACAGAACACTCCTGAGCAAAGACATAGTAAAGAGTATAGGTTACGTGGAAAGTGTCGTGTGTCTTCAGTAAGTGCTATGGAACATGCCAAGTGACATTTTACGGTGCCTCCTGAATAATAAGAAGGTTTTCAAGTAGAGTAATGGAATTGGCCAAGTGTCCTCTCCTGTTGGATAGTGGGAAGCATCTTGTGTATCTATTTTGGCCAATGAGCTTGTAGGAAGATGAAATGTTTCAGATCTAAGAAATATCCTATGTTAGACACTTCTAGTTCAGTTAGAGTTTAGTTAGGTTGTTGGATTAGGAATATGTAGGCAATCTAGAGCTAGTTTGATGCTATAAATAGGGGTGCAGAGATCACCATAAATATCATCAAAAGATAGAGAGAATTTTTTGTGAGAGATTATTGTCAAGAGTTTTTAGAATTTTTTAGCTATGATCAGGAATATCATTTGCCTTTGTTCTATTTTTTTGAGTTAAAAAGTTTATGTAACTGTGCATGTTTTTGTGGCTTTTATGTGACTGGAGAATTAATAAGAAGACTAAGTTTTGTGCCTTTGTTGATATTTTTCTACGTCATTACAAAAGTAGTCTAAGTTGTGAGCCTTTATTTCTATTTTTTTTCATCTTTTACATTGATCATGCCTTGTTCGCTCTTTAATGTAATTGAATCTTACATATAGCTTCACTATGCTCAGAATTATGGGTCAAATTAAATTCAGGCACATCACCATAGTTAGATTTTCTTTCATTGCACTTGTGTTTCTATTTAATTCTTATCCCTTTTCCCATTATACACTTGATAAAAAGGAGAGCTAGCTTCTTTAAAATTTGGAGGTTGTTTCAGGTTGCAAGTCCCACATTCTTGAAACTTCCCATTGTTGGTGTTAGAAATAGCATAATTTTAATCATCAACAATTTTTTGGCACGCCTGGTGGGACACCATTTTAAATTTTCTTTCAAGACCATATGAACCAGAGAGCTACAAGGAGTTAGAGTTGTGGACCAATAACAAGATCTCAATCTATTGTAAATGTAGGTATTATTTTTCTACCATTGGTAACTAGTCCAAGATGAAGAGTCCATTAGTTTATACCAATACCAAGAGTAAATATGGGAGCTCTTATACCCCCAAGGAATTATGTAAGTTGGAACATTAGCAGTCCTTTAATTCTCCCAATACCACCAGCCACTTGGGATCCTATTCCAATAAATGCCCTAAAAGCTCTACCCAAATTTAGGTGGAAAGATTTCAAAACACTTGAAGAACATCTTTAGGATGTGTCTAATGTATGTGTTATACATGTGGTCACACAATAGAATGTTGCCATAAGATTGTTAGTAGCTTCTTTTAAAGGAAAGGCTCTAGAATGGTACAGATCTTTGACCCCAAATACAATATCTACATGGGATCAACTTGGAGATCTTTTATTTGAAAGATTTGAGGAAAAATGTGATAAATCTTCTCTATTGTAATAATTTATTACTATAAAAAAGGCACGACAAGAAGCAATGACTGACTTCAATTCAAGATTTCAAAGGACTTGGGAAAGAATCCCTACTACAGCAAGACCATTACCAGGTATGGCTATAGTGTTTTATCTTAAGGCTTTAAATTTAGATATATTAGTCATCATTCAGTCACTTGGAGGTCAGACTCTGCCATAAGCTTATGACTATGCATTCAAAGCTGAAAATAATTTAATAGATGCTAGAAAGTTGCCCCCAAGGCCTCCCATGCCCATGTTTTTAGAGATTACCTTACCATTGCCTCAAGAAGCCCCTAATTCCATAGCCCCACTTGTGTCTATGTACACATATCCTTAACAACTTGCTAAAGAACTTGTCCCTACCCAGTCATCTAAGATGGATGATATCAAGAACATCTTAAGGACATTTTCAAATGAGTTGATCAATATAAAAAGATAGCAAAATCCTTATCTTAAACCCTAATATCAAGGCTAACAAGGAAATATATTTCCACCTCAGTTAAACTAGTATCAGGGTCATCAAATGAAAAATAACCCTCAGCCAGCAAACCAATTAGTTGCAGTCCCTACACCCTCACAGACTGTTCCCCCCAATCTAAATAGAGAGATTGTTCAAGGGTAGAATAATTATGTAGATAAAACCAATGCCTAGTGTTTTCCTTGTAATAATGCTCATACACTCAGAGACTATCCCATTGGTAATCTACAACAAAAGGTAGTAGAGTGAAGAAGAATAGATGGACAATTTGTAAGTACTTTGGACACTCAAGCCTACCAGTCCCCTAGTATGCAAAATTTAGTCCTGATGGCTCAGATGCAAGGGATGTCCTTACAATAAGAAGAAGAAATAGCCCCTAAACATGCTTTTTTTTCATGGGTTGAAGATGAAGAGTCAGTATTCTTGAATGAAGCTTCTACTTCTAAGAAACTAGTGGTGTAATCAGACTACTATACTAGATCAAAGAGAAGGATGATGGAATAGCCTAAAGTCACAAATAATGAAGTTATGGGACCTCCTCTATTTCAAAGTCATCAAAACACAACTGCTAGACAAGAAGTGCCTCAACGAGTGTAGAACCAAGTAGTTCTTGGACAAGTTCAAGAAAAAATAGGGTGCTCTTATTTTCCAAGAACCCAAACAATAGGACCAGTGAATGTGGTGGATCTACTAAAGAGAACCCCAACACATGTGTCAATGTGGGACATATTAGTTATTCCTGAGCAAAATACATTTTTACAAGAAGCTCTGCAAGGTCAAGTAGTGCCTAAACATACTGGCACCAAAGAAGGATTTGCTATTAAAGAAAAGCTCAAGGACATAATTCCTCTAAAGACAATAGCCTTTTTGAATAATGCAGCAGAGGTAAGTAAATCCAAACTAGAGCCCTTTTATTTAACTTTGATAGTGGGAAAGAAACTGTTGCATAATGTGATGATAGATTCAGGGGCTAGTACTACAATGATGCCTAAGCAAATAGCTGATGCTTTAAAAATAAAGTATGAGCCACTTACTAGAGGAGTCATGCAGCTAGATGGCAAATTAGTGCAAACAATTGGAAGAATTAAACAACTCCCATTGCAATTATATACTTGCCCCAATATAATTGTCAATCAAGATGTAGTAGTCATAGATATACCCCCTATATTTGGCCTATGTTTATCCAGGGATTTCACAGCCAAAATAGGAGGATATATGTCACTTGATTAGTCTCACCTCATCCTAAAAACTAAATATGGTTTAAAAATGAAAATAATATCTAAGCCATTATCTAAGGATCACATCACCAATGAACCAACCTCAAAATTAGAGGCAACCCATGTTATGCTAAATAAAGAAGAAAACGTCTTTGTTGAAGAGTTGGGTGACTGGACTGAACATGACCAAGAAGAGGAAAATAACCATTGGTTAGCTATGATGCATAGTGATCCATATCAAAATTATGACTCTACTGGTCTGGGCACTTATGTCATTTTTGATGAAGACCATGAAATCCCAAATGTTTTAAGGGAAGAGATACCAACTACTTAAGAATCTGAAAAAGATTCAGAAATATGGACCTTAAACTTTGATGGGGCTAGAAGTAAAAGTGGTGCTGGAGAAAGAATTTGTCTTTTTGCTCCAAATGGAGAGAAAATTTTGAGAGCTATCCATTTCCAATTTTCTTGTACTAATAATGATGATGAATATGAATCCTTAGTTCATGGGCTCATATTAGCCAAGAAAAAGGGAATAAAGAATCTAATAGTAAAAAGAGATTCAAAATTAGTGGTGAAGTAAATTAGGGAAAAGGCAATACCAAAAACTGTAAGGATGAGATCTTATAGACACAAACTTTTGGATTTAATAGAAGATTTTGAAGCTTTCAATATTGAAGTAGTTCCTAGAACCCAAAATTTTGAAGCTGATAAGATGGCATAGATTGGCTCACAGTTTGATCCAGCAACTAGCCTATTAGCTAATAATGAGTCAGTAAAAGTTATAGTAAGGCCAACTATCCCAAACAATGATGAGAATTGGCAAGTATTTTAAAATGATTCTCAGGTACTTTCTTTCTTGCAACAATCAAGGGAATTTGCTGATCAATTGCAACCAAAAATTGAAGAGGCATATGGAGACCAAGTTATACAATTAAAGAATAATAAGATTCCCAAAGGCTTGATCACTTTAGAAAACCTTTTTGATCTACAAGATGTAGGCCTAGAGAAGAAAAGGTTCCAAGTAAATAAAGCAAATTATTCTGAAATAGAGGTGAGTGAAGAGAAAAAATTAAAAATTGGAAATTTTGCAACTCAAGAGGAAAGGGAAAGACTAATTGACTTATGAAAAAGATATGACAGAGTCATAGCTTGGAGCTATGAAGACCTTCATAGATATAATAGAGACATCATTCAACACACAATAGAACTAACAGAAGGATCTAAGCCAGTTTGATAGAAGCAGAGGCTAGTAAATCCAAGGATTGAATCTCTAATGGTGGATGAGTTGCATAAACTTTTAGATTCTAAAATAATTTTTCCAATCAAACACTCAACCTGGGTATCAAATCTAGTGCTAGTCAGGAAAAAGAATGGTGACATAAGACTCTGTGTAAATTTTAGAGACTTGAACAGAACATCTCTAAAAGATCACTATCCCTTGCCCTCTATGAAATAAATTCTATAGACTATGGCTAGATCAGAGAGATTTTCCTTACTAGATGGTTTCTTTGGATACAATCAGATTTGGTTGGCTGATGAAGATCAATACAAGACTGATTTTACTACCAAATGGGGAACATTTACATATGCTAATATGCCATTTGGCCTGTCAAATGCTGGAGCCACTTTTTAAAGAGCTATGGATGTAGCATTTGGGGAAATTATAAATAAAATCATCTTGATTTATCTTGATGATCTTACTATTTTTTCCAAGAATGTTGTTGATCATTTTGATCATTTAGACTCTATTTTTAAGAAATGTCAAGAATTTGGAATATCCCTGAATCCTAAGAAATGTATCTTTGTTGTACCTCAAATCAAATTATTGGGACATATAGTATCTAAAGAAGGAGTTTCTATAGATCCAGAGAGAGTTGTAGCCATAATGAACTTGCCCTTACCAGTAAATAAGAAAGCAATTCAATCTTTTTTGGGGAAGATTGATTTTGTCAGTTGGTTCATATCTGACTTTGCAGGCTTAGTAAGACCAGTGACACTCTTGTTGAAAAAAGACTTGGTTTTCAAGTGGACTACAGAAGGAAGGCAAGAATTTGAAGAGGTCAAGAAAGAAATTTCAACAGCCCTAGTACTTAGAAACCCAGACTTTTCTAAGCCTTTTGTAATGTATGTCTATGGAGGAGAGCTCAGTATTGCTGATGTTCTAACACATAAAGATGATAGACAGGAGGGAGAGCATCCAATAGCCTTTTTCTCAAGGACTCTTAGGGAATATGAAACCAAATACAACTTTGTTGAGAAAAAAGCATATGCTATGGTAAAATCCCTCAAGAAATTTAGGCATATAGTATCAAGAAGTAAGATTCTGATACTTGTGGCTCACCCAAGTGTCAGAGAATACATTATGGAGGGTGAAATTACTTAAAAAAAGAGAAAATTGGATAACAAATATCCTTGAATATGACATATAGGTCAAACCCACTAAGTTAGTCAGAGGTAGGGGTTGTGCCAATACATGACTCAAGAGCTTAAAAAGATGATACCTGAAGAAACAGATTTAGAAATAGAAAAGGAAACTATATTGAGGATACAAGAGGTTGATCAGAACTCTTGGGTCAAAAATAAGATTCATTTTATGAAATATAGGATTTACCCAAGAGAACTCCCTCAAAATAAGAGGAGATACTATAGGATGCAAGGGGTCCCTTTTGTTTTAATTGAACAAGTTATTTTTGAAGAAAATTTGATGGCAAACTTTTAAGATGCGTAGAGAAAGATGAGGCTAAGAAAATACTACATGAAATGAATCATGAAGTCTCAATTAGACATTTTTTTGAAAATACCATAGCTATAAATATAAGTGAGGCAGGTTATTTCTAGCCTACTTTATTTACAGACTGTTATCAACTAGTTAAATAATGTCAATCTTGTCAATATTATGTGGGGATGAGAAGGAATGCAATAATGCCTCTTAGTCCTATAATTATTGATGAACCTTTTGCTCAATGGGGTCTTGACTTCATTGGAATGATAAATCTAGTGTCTAGTATGGGTCACAAATGGATTCTAACTGCCACAGATTATTTCACTAGATGGATTGAGGCAGTGCCACTTAAAGAAGCAATAGAAAATGTGATCCTAGACTTTTTAGGGAGTATCACTACTCGCTTTTGGGCTCCTCACACCATAATTTTAGATAATGCTAAAGCATTTTTAGGGTCTAAAGTATCTAAATTTGCATTAAAGCATGGAATATATATAAAAACTTCCTCTAATTATTACCCTCAGGGTAATGGTTTGGTAGAATCAAATAACAAGAACTTGATTAGACTCATCAAGAGAATAGGGGTTGATCATCACAAGGAGTGGCATAAAGTGCTTAATATAGCACTGTGGGATGATAAAATTACACCTAAGAAGGTGATAAAAATGTCCCCATATGAATTGGTCTATGGCAAGCCTGCTGTAATACCTCTAAGTTTGGAGATTCCTGCTCTCCAACTGATAAAATAGATTGAAATTGAGGAAAATGGCCCCATGTAGGTCAAACTTGCTAAAATTTTAGAAGTTCAAGAAAAGAGGGATGCAATACATGATTCATTAATAAAGTATCATAAAGTAATTAAAGATGACTTCAATAAAAGGACTTCAAATCTTCATTTTTAAGTAGGTTTAATTATTTTGAAATGGAATGCAAGAGCTACCAAGCCAGGTCAACACACTAAATTTGAAGCATTGTGGACTGGCCCTTATAAAATTCATGCTTGTAAATAGAAAATTTTGTTTAAGCTAGAAACAATGGACAGCGAAACTGAAGAGATTCCTATGACTGGGATCTACTTGAAACAATTTAGTTAAGTTATGTCTCTATGTATTATAGTTACATAGTTTCCCTTTTCATGTTGCTTTGTTTTCCCATTTTGTCTTTCCCACTCTTTCTTTTAAATAAGTGTTCTTTAAACATGTAGCTATAGCTTAGAGCATTTTTTTTCAAAATTTTCAAAACTCTCAACACATTAAATATCTCCCAAATCCTTAAATTCCCCAAGGTACCTTGCGCAGCCACCTTCATGACGTGTCTAACTTGCTGTCCCATGAATATTTAGTAAGATTTGCTAATGGTTATCTAGGTTTAATTCCATTTTGAGATTTGATGGGTCAATAAATACCTCATAACAAGATTTAAATATTATAGTGTCTCAAACATTCCTACGTCTACTAGAAAACCCCTGCTACTTGCATTTTTAGCTCATAGAAAATGTATTTAAGTGAAAGTGCCTTCTCTATTGCAAAAGCTTCATACCTATTACCATAGTTCATTATTTTGAAGAATAGATATAGATATGGAGGGAACACAGTCTTCACAACAAAGGTCTAGGATTTATGAATCCATTGACAAGTTTCTTACAAGCAAATCATATGCTTCAGCCCCTACACAACCATTAAAGACCTACCCACGGACTAAAGTCCCTGAAGTTGGTCATGCAAATAACCCAACAAAGGTAAAATATTTTGTAGATGGAATCATGAACCAAATTCTTTAAAGAACTAGTAGCAAAACTCTCTGAGAAGGGGCACATCAAAGGTGTATTCAGAGGGCCAAGGTTGGACAATATGAAACATTCACAATGAGGATATGGAATTCACAGCTGGCACAATTCATTATCCTAGGTGTGCATCCATGCCCTGACTTGGTTGAAATATTCACAAGATTGTTTCATGTGCCTTTAAATACCATACAATAGGGTCCATTCACGGTGTAGATTACACCAAAGGCTATCAGAGAGATGTTGGCCCTGTATCATGACAAGACAACCACGTTTCCCACCATTACTAAAATGTAGAAAATGTGGGCAAATGTCAATACTCAATTGAGGTTTCTAAAATCAAAATTGCAATTAGGTGATGATGATACCACTATGCTGACACTACCAATAACAAGATCACAATTTGCATAAGCTAGTCAATATGCACTTTCCATGATGGCTTTCATTTTCAGAATGAAAGATGATTTAACTGTCTATGAAGAACAAATGGCCATCCTCTTCAGATTGAAAATTGTTGACAAGACTCAGGAGTATCAGTTGGATTTCTCTGAGTAGATTGCATATTCAATGGTTGAACAACTCACCCAGTTTAAATCTAAAGCATTTTTTAGGTATTCTTCTTATCTATTTCACCTTATGTTGTATCAAAACTATGACATCTTTTCCCAACACATGCATCTAAATAAATATGACCCCAAGCTTTGGTCTACATAGGACCACTCCTGTGTCTGCATGGACACATATCTTGTCCAAAACTAGTGATCCATATGAATTCTAGGAAATTTTTGTTGCCCCTACTTTTGTCATCTAAGCCTAGAACTAGTTGTAAATAGACTATTTCCAAGTGTCTCAAACCTTATGACCAATTGCACTATTCCTTGTGATTACTTTTTTGAATCCCATCATATTATTATTATAGTCCATGGTTTTAGTGGGTAACGAATGTTTCTACCTAAGATTTTGACCCTTAGGTTAGCATTTTTAGAGGTCTATGGTAGATAATGAATATGGCTCTAGGAAGAAAAAGAGGAAAATGTATGATGTTCCATGGGTAACAAATAACATGGCCCTAGAAGTCAGAGATGCTGAGATCATGTTGCTAAGAAAGCTAGCCTTCTTGGGTTTCTCTCTAATTGAAGATAAATGGGTATATGACCCAAATGGTTTCATAACTTCATGGATTAGGACTAATAGTTTGCTGCTAGAATTGCACATGAGGGCCGTCCCTTTTGAGAAAATAGGAAAAATCCTAGGGAAGATATTCCTAATTTTTATGTTGAATTGACAGATTTGCCCCTTCAACAAGATAGACCATGGGAAAAAATTTATGTTAAGAAAAGGGATTTTGATCCTAAAATCATAATGACTTCTGGTTTAAGGAGAGCATTAAAGATAAATACTAGAACACTGAGAAAATAGAAGCATATTAGAAATATAGGTAAGAGATTTTTGAGATAACTCACTCTTTTGGAAATGTAGATTCAAATGAGAAATGGGAGGAACTCTGGGATGAATGTCATCTATCCCCTATCTCTAGCCCTGATATAAGCAATTTTTAGATATAGGGTGGAGAGCCAGAAGCTAGAGCAAAATCCAGTCAAACATCACAGACCCTAGGGAAATCCTCAGCTGTAGTCACTATAACTATTTGGCCCTAATCTCTCAGTACCATTGAAAAACAAAAGAGTGTGGTATTTTCACCACCAAAAGCTTCTCCATCAGCATCAGTCCTTGAGGTTCCTAGTTCTACACAAGCACCACTAGCAGTAGTGGTAAATGTTGAAGAGAAGGGAGCACAGCCAGAAGAAGAAACACCAAGGAAACATAAGAGGCTGAGGTTCCAACTTGAATCTAAGGAGAGGGTAGAACCCTCACAACACCAATCATAGAGTACTTTGGTTGTTCCTCATGTGAGTATTGTTTCTCCTCCTCCTCAATTTCTCTCTTCTCCTATAGGGGTGATGATTCCATTAGGCCAAATAATGTCCCCTGCCACCTCTACTATGTCCATTTCTCATTTTTCCCTATCTATCCATACTCAAGTCATATCATTGCCTCATTTTTCCCCCTCTATTCCTAAGAAAGTACCTCCTTAGATTGCCCCTAGCCAACATTTGGCTATTCAATATGGCTTGCCACAATGTTATCCTTTTGTGGGTGGGCACATTACCTCTCCTTCTACCTTCCTTACTCAAGTAGATGCTACTAAGAAGGCTCAAGAAGCCAAGATGGAGAAAAAGAGGATGAAAGATAAAAAATCCTTGGCTACACCACATATGAGGTCATAATTTGACCCAATATAGTAGCAACTAATGGTGACCCATTTGTCACCTAATATAGTTAAGCCAAATGAGCAGATGGAGCCTAAAGATTACATAATGAATGTAGTGGCTATAGACATGTCCCTTTTCAGACCACAAGATAGAGTTGAGATGCTAAATGAATCCACTTCTATAGTAGCTAAAGATTATTTGAAAGTATCAAAGAGGCTATAGAAGATGGAGGCTGATCTAACCAAAGAGAAGGCAAATTATAGTGGTTTGAATATAGAAATCAATATTAACAATATTGAAATAGAGAGTCTATATAAATAGTTGCAAGATACTATTTCTCTTTAGACTCACCAAGCTATCCAGGCCCAAAATGATTCTTTAAAAGTAGGGCTAATGTAGGTGAAGGATGCAGTGACAACCTTAAGGCGAGAAAAGGTAGCATTTTAGGAAAAATGTGAGGAAAGCCTGCTACAGGTTACTCAGCTTCAACAGAAGCTGCTGAATGAGCAAAATAATACCACTATTATATAGGCCCAACTTTAAGAAGAGCAACAAATGATACAATAGTTGACACTTGAGTTTGCTAATAGGCCAAAGAATACGTTGGTTTTGAATTCTATTAAGGAGCTTTATGAATCAATGTGGAAAAGAATCTATGCAGAGATTACTTAGCTCAGACCCTCTTTAACCTTTCTACTAAATGCACAAAAATTGTGCAAAAAGGTGGAGACTTCAGTTGAAGACACTCTATCTACTATCTCTATGAGAGTTTTTGACTCTCAAATGCTGCTACAAAATTTATATGATGCAATTGATGGAACATTGTTAGCAGCAAGGATTAGTGACAGAATGGTCACTGCTAAAAGAGTGAATGAGGTTCTCAATTACAACTCCACAATAATCAATTGTAGAGAGCTTGTAGATGTGGTGAAGGAAGGAATCAAAGACATGAAACAACACATTGAATATCTAGTGCAATTAGGTCTTCCTTCTCCTTTTCTTGATAGCAACACTGTGTTGATGATTGATGAGATTAAACCTTTTTTGTTAGCCAGGCAAAATGATCAAGTAGTCTTTCAAGATTTAAGAGATGATTCATTAGTGCCTAAAGTAGTTGTTTTGATTCCCTTTTCCTAGTTGGAATTTAAATTGAAGGATATAGTTCATATTTTGTATAATTGTTCACACAAGGATATCATCAACCTTGATTTAGCCTTCAATGAATTACAAAATAAGCAAGGATTATCTAATGATGAATGGTTTATTTATCAGACAGCTTTACTAAAGTTGCGACTTTTTTTCACATTTGGTCATGCGGGAGATTGTGGATTTTTTATTTTTGATCAGGCTCAAAAGTCCTCAGGGTTGCTAAGAACTGTAGAGTAAAAAACTCTACATTTTTCATTTTTTGAGTTTCAGTTATGCACTCCAAGTTTTGTCCATGCACGCTTTGGTTCAAGACAGTGAATTTTTTTTGACTCAGAGCATGGGCTCAAATTTATTTTTGCCTAATTTTTGTCTAAGTGTTAAATTCATGCAAAAGTTGCCAAGTGTCATCAGTTGAGGCACATTTCATAATTTCTATAAGTTACTCATAATGTGCCACATTTCCCATAATAACTCAGTAGAGTGCAACAAGTGTCAGCATCTGCGTCTCATGTTTCTTATATGTTTTGAAAGCTTCTTTTCAATAAGATTTTCTCAAGATCAAGTAGAAGGCACCAAGTGACAACTATGGAAGGTTTCAATATGCTTTTCTAAAAGCAACGGAAGATGCCATGTATCCCTAGCTAAAGAAAGTAGAAGATGCCGTGTGTCAACATCCAAATTATCTTCACTTTGTTTCATTGATAAGTAAAAAGTGTGATGGGTCCTAGGTTTTGTTTTTGAGGCAAGTGAAATCTACCATGTGTCACCATCTATGTAAATTTGAAATGAGATTCAAATGTTTCTATAGTATAGACAGAGTGGCACAGAGACTAACAAGTGTCACCTTTCACAGGATTCTCAAAATATAGCTAAAAGTAGTGGAGACCGCCACATGTCCCTTGTTAAAGATGCATGGAAAGTGCCACCTATCCCTATTCCCTTTCTAAAGTTGCTTAGGTGAGAAGTGTTATGGGTCCCATTTTTTATAAGTTGTTAAAGTTTTGAAGAGTGGACTGTGATAGATGTCAAAGATGAAACACTCCTAAGTAAAGACATAGTAAAGAGTATAGGTTACGCAAAAAGTGTCGTGTGTCTTTGGTAAGTGCTATAGAACATGCCAAGTGTCATTTTCTATTGCCTCCTGAATAATAAGAAGGTTTTCAAGTAGAGTAAGGGAATTGGCCAAGTGTCTTCTCCTGTTGGACAATGGGAAGTGTCTTGTGTATCTATTTAAGCCAATGAACTTGTAGGAAGATGGAACATTTCAGATCTAAGAAATATCCTATGTTAGACAATTCTAGTTCAGTTAGGCTATTGGATTGGGAATGTGTAGGCAATCTAGAGCTAGTCTGATGATATAAATAGGGGTGTAGAGATCACCAGAAAGATCATCATAAGATAGAGAGAATTTTTTATGAGAGATTATTGTCAAGAGTTTTTAGACTTTTTTAGCTGTGATTAGGAATATCATTTGCCTTTGTTCTATTTTCTTGAGTTAGAAAGTTTATGTAACTGTGCATGTTTCTGAGCCTTTTATGTGACTAGAGAATTAATAAAAAGACTGAGTTCTATGCCTTTGTTGATATTTTTTTGCATCACTGCAAAATTAGTCTAAGTTGTGAGCCTCTGTTTCTATTATTTTTCATCTTTTACATTGATCATGCCTTGTTCACTCTTTAATGTAATTAAATCTTACATATACCTTCACTGTGCTCAGAATTAAGGGTCAAATTAAATTTAGGGGCATCACCATAGTTAGATTTTCTTTCATTGCACTTCTATTTCTATTTAATTGCTATCCCCTTCCCATTATACACTTGATATAAAGAAGATCCAGGTTCTTTAAAATTTGGAGGTTGTTTCAGGTTGCAAGTCCCACATTCCTAAAACTTCCTATTGTTGGTGTTAGAAATAACACAATTTTAATCATCAACAAGAAGACCTCTAAGAAATTTTATATGATTTCATACCTATTAAACAACCTTATTGCCTCAATCACGTTCCCTAGGATTAGGAATTAGACTCCAGATGGAAAGACCACCATTTCACACCACTATTCCAAATTATATATCTTCAAGTATAAGAACCACATGTAGTTTATTTATGATTATGTATTGCCAACCATAGTTGAGACCATCATCGGTGTTCCCATGCCTAGGGTCTACCACCTAATCAAGAAGTATATTGAATTGATGGGTAACATCTGGTATTACCTTGATTTCATAGTCATCAATATCAAAGGAATCATGTCCCAACCTTATAAGTTACTAGTGTATGTTCCTAGCAAGATGGCAATGTAAGAAATTACTTCCCAGTTACTTCATGGCATTGATAGTACTTACAAAGAAAAGAAGAAGGATCTTCTCCACCCCTTCACTATAATCATAAGATAGACCATATTTTAGGATTTGAAATAATTTGAGACCATGGCCAGACAAATAGATTCATTTGATTTTCAATTGGATGAACTTAACATTTGGGATAGTAAGGGTATAGTGGCTAGCCACTTGAAGGTTAAAAGCTCCTAAAACCAGATGTTACACCATTTATATCAAATCAAATAATTATGAAGAAGTATTAGCCAATATCTAAGGCCATAACATTAATCTTGAACACAGGTTAACTAGAGATAATAATCCCTTAAGAGAAGCTTGGAAAATGCATCCTTTATAGTACCATTTATTACCTAATCCATCTAGGACAAATCAAGAGCAAACTCAAGTAGAAAAACCATAGCCACAACCTTAGGTGCATCCTGAGAAAATATAAGATGAATAAGGTAAGGGAAAGGAGAAAGTGGGAGAGGTGAAATTGGAAGAGAGGCCTAGAGAGGGGACCCTATCTTCAACACTCCCATAAAGGCCACCTTCTCTATTACAGTATTTGGACATTATTGCCTTGGGACTAGAAGAGATACTTGATGGTGCCTTTAAGGAGCTTGTAGAGGCCTATGCTTTAGATAGGGAGGTGGAGACTAAGGAAGATATATGAAAAAAGTTGGTCCTTATGGCATCCTAGGAGAAGAGGAAGGCATAGTTAGCATTGCTTCCTGCAAGACTAAGATAGAGACCAAAATTGACCTTCTCTCACCCCATAAGCGAGTTAAATTTTTTCAGTGATGAGTTCCCTATTCATATACTAGTAATTCCTAATTAGTTCATTTATGGGAAACTACAAAATATCCCCTCCCTTTCCCACTCATGGGCCATGACAAGGTTGTTGACATCATAGTACATGATGACATGAAACCATAGATCAAAGCTATGTTAAAAGAGTAATAAGAATGAATAATTGTGGTTGACTAAGGACTAGAAATTAAAAGTATGGATGCTCTAATATTATCTAGTAACTTAGGTGTGGAGGTCCCAAAACCTCCCAAGTTTAAAGAACCAGTTACTACCTTCCATTTCAACCCTGAAATAGTTAGGTTGGAGAGAATAAAAATAAAGATAGCTATGGTTGGAATAGAAGAATTCACCTTTTAAAAGGTGTAACTCTTTATGGGATTAACCTTAGTGGGAGGCCAACAACTTGGTGAAGTTATAATTCATGAGGAGGATGTGGAAAGTCTAATTAAGGCCTAGTCTGCATAGGCTAAAGATTGAATCCAAGGCTTGAATCAGAGGATCCTAAATTTGTAAAAGGAAAATGAAAACTTGTAGACACAAGCAATTTTATTAGTGCCTAAGGTAATGACCAAGATTATTGATAAGTCATTCTATGACATGTTTGAAGTCAATGAAGCTAAGGTAGAGTATATTAGAAGGGTAGTGTGCATTGGCCAAAAACCTAAAAAGATAAAATGTACCAACTTATAAATATTCAAGTAAGGAAATAAATCTTAGGCTTTAGGACCATAAATTTGGGACATTTGAGTACAATTATAGGGTTTGTGATTGGAAAGATTTAAAGTTTAAGTGCATGGCACAATGGTGTGGAAAGGGTCCTAAAAGAGGATAAGGAACTAATTACAAGAATTGAACAACTTTTTGGAACCATGATTATAGAGACTGCATAACCTAATGCCCTTGGAATCATAAGTGATGAGGAATTTAATCATATGGCTACTTTGGTAACCTAAGAAATCAAAGGAAAAGGCCAAGGAAAATTTGGGGTTAATAACGGTAAAATCCTAGACATGATATTCAATGTAAGAGAAAGAATAAATGAAGCTAGGAGCATTAGAGAAGCCATGAATTGGAATGATATAGAATTTAATGACTTGGTGGATCAAGATGAAGACCAAATCTTGAAGCTTATTCTAGATCTAGAACTAATTGATGAGCATCATATAAAAGCATGAACATCCTATAACAACTTGAAATAGAGGGCCCACCGAAAAATTAAATAATATTCTATTTTGTAAAATTTGTAACATTTTGAAATATGATATTATATTGTAAAATCATATGCTAGTTTGTTAGCATATCTACCTCTAAGTTAGTATTATTATGAAAAGCACTTATATTTTAGAACTTGTAAGGGTCATTGTCCTTACCTTTGTACACCTATATTTTGTAACTGACCAGTATACTTCCTGACTTTCCTATAAAGTCATGTATTACCATTTGTAAAAGAGGGAGATTTTTGAGCAACTTTGTACAAATTTAATTAATTAATATAATCAAGGGAATTCTACAAGGATTTTTTATGTTTGATGTGTTAATTTTCATTTTATCTTTTCTCTCAATTACTAGTTAAGGTCTTGAATTTGAATGGTGTCTTGGAATTCTAAGTTATATCCTTATAATCACAGGGTTTCTAATTTTTGCAACATGATAGATGAGCTGAAAGATCTTTGGTTCTCCTTCATTTTCATTTTACTCTATTTTTAGATGTGCATGTGCTATTTGATAATATTAGTAAATCTTTAAGGAATAACTAGTTCTTACTTGTGATTCTTCACACTAAACTTTGAAATTGGCCTGGTATATAGTGGAATTTGAGCTTAGGCTATTTTACATTATATATTGGTTTGAATGCATACTCAATTGAAATTGATGCTTTATCATAATGTTTAAGGCTAAAATTGGTAATCACTCTTTTCTTTTCTACCTTACCCTTCTCTTTGCTCCTTTTTTACCCCAAGATCATGTTAGTTTTAGCTTCATTATAAATATCCACATAGATTAGTTTGTAGCTTAAATCTAGAGTGTAATTCACTAAGAATTAACATAAATTCTTAGCAATTCATGAAGAAAAAACCAAGGTGGACTTTAACCAAAAAATTATATTAATATTGTAGAATAATTTATCTTAATCTATTGCTATTTCAACATAGGTGACTATATTTCCAAAACCTACAACTCATGCCTCAAATTTTCCAAATTCTAAAATGAGAAGTGTTCTTTAAACACCAAGAGCACATATGGTTCATTTATAAGCATGAACACCCTATCGACCAAAATTTTTGGAAGGGTTTAGGGTTAGATCCACTTATATAAACACATCCATTTCTCCATTATTAAATAGACATCAAGATTTATTATTCATTTATTCTTCTTTACAATCTGCTCTTCCACCATTCTACTTGTGGAGTCTTAGCTTAGGGTTTCTACTTGGAGAATAATCTAGTCTTGTAGAGAAGTCTTGGATGATTTGGCCTTTATTAGAAATCCTTAAAAACCATAATAACCTCTTAAGAATCACCTTTGTCCAAGGGAAATATTGAATCTCAATGGGTTTATCTTCTAGGTAAGTAGCTATAACTTTCCCACTATATTTAGTAAATAGAAGTAGCATAAGTAATGAATTTTAAATAATATTACTCTTCTTCTCCATGCATTAGGGTCTTACCTATACATAGCTTAATTAATATTCTATTATACATGTTTACATTCATTTGTTTACTAACCCCCCACTTTGTGCCACAAGTTGTGGTGAGCATTAATTAGATTTTTTTCTTTACTTGTTATTTATATAGTGAATAAGAAAACATAGTACCTAATGGCTTATTACATAGTTTTTCTTGACTAGAGGATTTGAAACCCTCCCTAGTGATATTATTGTGGTAATATATCCCCTAATTGGGTCTACTAGATCTGTATTGGTCATGTGTATCCCCAATTAGAAGTGTAAGTAGAATCTATCTTCTCTAAGATAGGATTGATTTAGGGATTTAAGGAATTTTTAATTATGTACACCCTCCATCATAATCACTTAAGTTGATTATTATAAAAATTTAACATCCCTCATCCTCATCTTGTAGGGAAAGAGGCTACCTTATTTGGATATGAAGAGAGAATCCTTCAATAATGTGAAGATATGTCCATTCATGTTGATGAAACTATGGACACATCCCTCTCACTTAAGTTTCCTATCTCTTCTATGATTCCCTATGAGATATTAATTTATGTGGATGATCCTTATTTATTTATTAATATTCAAATAGGTGATATCCAAGTTAAGCATGCCTTAATTGATGACGGTTCAAACACTTGTCTTACATCTATTGACTTTATTAAAACACTTTAATACTCTGAATGTAACCTTAAATTTACATCCATTATGTGCCAAGGCTATGACAGAAGATAAATGCCTCCTTTAGGCTATAAGGATTATTTTAGATAATATGGACTTATGTCCCTAAATTGGATTTGAGATAAAATTAAAAAATGAATAGTTTTTAGGTTCTGCACAAGTTGCACATGAAGAGTATGGTAATTTTTAGATCTCTTACTCATTTATTATATTGGAAAGAATTTAAAATTATAAAATTTTGAATAATGTAGTTTTATTATTGATATATTTTTTCAATTGGACTATATATAAGTCCTAATTATCTAAAATAGTCCCTTTGTGTTTGGTTTCCATTACTATTCCTCTTGTTACCATCTGTGTGAAAGTCATGATATTTAACTTTGTATTTTATTACAATATCTTACTTGGTTGACCTTAAACTCATCGTATGAGATTAGTTGTTTCATTCACATGCCAATGTGCCAAATTTCCTCAAAATGGTGTTATATATAAGATTCAAGGGGACATAAATCCTTAGAATTTTTAAAAATTTCAAGAACATGGTGTTTTTAAAATACCCACCCTTGAACCCTTACCTAGTGTTCCATTTTGAGAATCAAAACACTTTAACTATATTATTAACTCCACTAGAGGTTATAATGGTCATCTAAAATTAATTGGGAATATTCCACCTAACCTCTCAAACTCAAATGATAATGCGTTGAATGAGATAAGACTAAAGAATAAAAATTTTGATCTCTCCCTTCACATTATCACTTAACTTCTTTCTTCTCTTCAACCTTGATTCTATTATTAAATTCTTGATGACATATTGGTTACTTTAACCAAAACTAGACATTCCATTCACCATGCTTCCTTGATTGATAAAATGGTTCACACATGTGATATCAACTTACATATACTCAATTATGATGATGGTTATGCATTAAATGACCCATGTTAGATGGATTCATCCAAGCTAAAAATGTTGAAGTTCTTATATATCATTCTTTTTTATTTTAGTCTTTTTGTTCTTATATCATTATTTATGTTATAGTACCAAATATTAGTTTTTATGCTACTATTCATAGGTTAGAGATGGATCACTCATGTATTACACCTCTAATAATAGTAGATCCTCAGGAGTATGCTCGTAGATTATGCCATGACAAGACCCTGTCATTTTTCCAGATATCATGACCCTTATAGTATGCTTCCTCCATAGATTGTAACCACTTTACTTAAACCCACTACATAACTATCCTTACCTACATGTGGGCCTAGTATAGTTTCTACTCTAGCTTCTCCTTTCCTTGGTGATGTTCTTCTTTTATTACCTTAGCTTGATCCCTTACCTATAAAATGGGTAGATGATCCTTATTGTGACATTTATAGAATTATTAGTCATTGGACTAAGGATTGTCATCTATATTAGTAGACATAGACTTATTTTTCCCCTTTAGCTAGTAGACCTCCATAATCTATTAACATATGTATTTTTTATTTCCATGTAAAACATAACCATTCTTCTACCCCCTATCAAAAACATAGGAAGTATATCGACACTTTGTGACCAATCATTACCCATCCCAAAGATAAGACTATCCCACCTCCCAAGATACTTCCAGAGTACATCCCTAAATATGAGTAAGTATATTTTTTTGGCATCAATGTTCTACCCATCATATCAATCGATTCCATGTGATTCAATGGCATCTACAATATTTCCCATAGTCTACACCAGCACCACTTATTCTTCCTCTTATAGGTTGCTCATGAATGAAGGTTCCTCCTTATATTTTAGTTGCACCTCCTCCTAGATCCACATATACCATTCGTATCAAGATAATTATTCTCACATTGAGTATCACACATAGGAGATACCACATGAACATTACTCTTCTTATTCTACACCTACATTTTTAGTCAAGATGATATGGAAAGAAGTCTTTTCATAACTTCACATGAATATTGATGAGACTCTGACTAGAATCATAATTAAGTTGTATAGGGATGTGTCAAATGTTATGGATAACATTTATGATCAGATCTATTAGCATTTGTGAACATAGTATGGTGTTCTCTCACATTATTTATTATCCTATTATTTAATTTGGATTGGATTTATGATTCATTTATATATCTTCTATTTTTAACTCATTGTCAAACATGATTTTATTCATTTATTTTACATGAACCATTATATTATGCTCTATGTGATTTACATGGTTTCATTATCTTCTAATTTATATTATGGTTTATTTTAACTCTTTTCATGAATGCAAACTTATGCTTATGTTTTCACTTCTTTCACATGGATTCTTTTATTTTCTCTTTCATGATTATTTTCTATCTTTCAAACTCAAATAAAGATCATATATTTTTTACTTGGTTATACAACCCTTATTCCCTTAGTATTTTATATTTACCATATGATCAATTAGCAAACAAGACTTCTCATTTCATTAATTTTATACACTGATATATTTGATCTCCCTTTTCCCCTTATTTCCCTTCCACGTACTAAGCATACATATGGTTGAAACTTGAGATTAAATAATGGTTCATAGGAAAGACTAAGTCAATTAGTTAGTCATATCTTTGGTGAATTATCCTCCTTTAACCAAAGTCTAAATCTCATTCATATGTATCACTTTTATCACTCATGTTGTATATTTCAAGTATGTATGGATGAGGAATCATAAAATCCATAAAAAAGTTAAAATCTAGATAATTTGAACAAAAGACAATGATTCAAAAGGCAATATAAATTTTAAAATTTTAATCACACCAAATTACATGATTATTTAACACATATCTTATTTATAATCAAATCTCAAACTCCATAATAGGCCTCATAATAGAGCCAAGGTCCATTGGGGTGTATTATGTAAATAGATTGGGATAGGAGAACCAAAAAAAATATATAGTGCTACCTAATTTCTCACACAAGTACCCAATATTCACAGTAGATTGACAACTTTATAAGAAGTCCTAAGGAATGGGAAACATGTTGTGGGAAGGTACGTCCATTTTAATTTCCTTGTTCATATAACCTTCATGAGTTGATCTTAGTTTTCCACCTATTTACATATACATCTTTGTAATTATTATGAGTAAGTATCCTCTGTATTTTGATCATCACTAACCTCTTAGTGTCTTTCCTTCTTACCTAGTATGCCTCATTTTTACTAAGGTTTTATCATAAACACCTATGTTTAGGTTTTTACTTTCCCTATCTCATTATAACAATCCTAATATTTTCCCTTGATGAAAATTGTTTTATTAACTGATCATACCCCCAGGGTTTCCATTTTTTATTTACATTGTAAGCCCTTTCATAGGACTAGGCATTCCTCACAAAATATTTCCTTATTTTTTCCCTTGTTACCATCCACCTCATTAGTGTTAACCTCATGAGTTCTAGTGTAAGACCTTATATAGGACTAGACATTCCTAAAAAATTACCACATTAAATCTCTTTAAATTATTCCAAGATTTCTATCCACATCATTAATGTTCCCTTTGTGAGTTATAGTGTAAGACCTTGGATAACACCAAGCTCTCCTAAAAATATATTCCAATAAAAATTTCATACTATAACCACATCACCATAAAATTACATGCTTACAATTTTAGATAATTTGTGTTACATTATGATTTACACATCATTTACATACTTCCCATCTTGATTTAGTATGTTTTATGCTTACTTCATAAACACTTCACCTTTATTTTTGTATTTTCTGATTACATGTATGCTTACAACCTTTTTATTAAATTTCTCATACTTCCCATCTTGATATAGTATGACTAATTTTATTTATACTTACATTTTATTTTTCTTTTCATACTTCCTATCTTGATTTAATATGATTGATTAAGTTTATTGTTTGTTTGTCTTCTTGTCATTTGTTATAACACATTTACCACTTTATTACAAAGTTTCATACTTCCTAACTTGATATAGTATGAATTATATTTGTTTTAATTTGGTGCAATGTTTACTTTTACATGGTTTTCAAAGATTTTTTTGCCTTTTAATTTACCATTTTTGTTTGTTATATTTATTCATATTTTATTTTTACACATTTCCCATCATGATATAATGTGTATTACATTTTATGATTATTTATACTTTTAAAAATCATTTGATTTTCTTATTAACCATGCATGTGTATCACATAATGATAGAAAATAAAATATACATCACATATTTAACACAACATATACAACAGAAGTAAAATACATGTACTAGAAAGGAAATGCATCTATACATACATCTATGATATCAACACATCTCATAGATCAATAAATTTCCATATCAATATATATATATATATAACATGATTTTGAAAAAATATAATATAAATACAAAAATAGATAAAGCTCTAAGGCTATGCTCCATCATGTCTATTATATCACTGAGATATGCTACCCATAGATGCCTGTGATTAACCCCTTTAAATGGTATGCTATAATGAGGTAGTTAGGGATCTCAAGACATCAACCTATCCCTATTAATTAACCACCTGGGCCTAAAAGTGTCCAAGATCTATAGTAGTCACCATATGGGCAGCTCACTCCTATGTTATTGCCACTAGGCTCAGACCTCTCCCTATCCTACTCTTGTAGGTGGTTGTAATCCATCTCCTCATTCTTAAAACTATTAATCAGCCACCCCAACCAATCTAAACCAACTATCATAAGTTGGGGTAGATGGTATCACATGATCTACTAAGGCATATGGGTTATAATGTGATAACAACCCATCCCAAATATCATGGTGTATAGCCACAATCATAGCTCCCCATATGATATCCTTTGTATAAATACCTAAAAAATAAAAACCAAATATACATTTCATCTCATGTATATATCTCAAACCATTTATTTACACCAAGTACATAAAACATAGTGAAACTAGTTATCTATGCCAAAAACTTAATAAATTAAGGTATTTCTTACCAGTGTTGATATCACCAATCATGATCTCCCTCTTTTCTCAACCATAGATCACATCCTCTATTATCTACCTCTATGCAAGTTCAAAACTTGGAGTCATCACCCATGCCCATTATAGTCCCCCCCCTTAGATTTCTCTCTCTATATACTAGTTATGTCTAATAGCCATCATGGGATCTCCATGTGTGACTTCTAGCACCCATGTCCCCTCCCTCCAATGGTGCATCCATATCCTATGAAATTTTAATGGATGATGTCATCCCTATTATGTCTTCATATCTTCCTTCCATGCATTATCACCCTTAACATATAAAATTATACCATCCTTTACATCAGGCCTCACTACCTCCTTCTAGTGTACTTGACCTACCTATGGTATTACTCATTGAAGCCTAATGACATGTATGTATATAGACACACCTACACCTCCTCTACCCCCTGGATATCTAACATTACATGCCTAATATGTAGGCATGACTAAAAGATCCATCAAATGTGGTAGGCCTAGTTGTCTAGGTAAATGAGCTATTGGATGTGGCTCCACCCATGAAGTATAATGGCTTGTGATACAAATTCACACTAATAACAATGATAGACCAATTTGGATAACTAAATTAAATATTATTGTACGCTAACACACTATCTACCCTCATGTCATAGTTTGTAAAGTCGAGGCATGGGGCATGGAATGCACTACATGATCATGATTCCATCGCATCACCTAAGGTATCCTATCATAGACCACATGGGGAAATATAACCAACTAATATATAGGGAAATTATCATAAATACAAGCACTCAAAAAAATGATAGGGCCATAGGATTTTGATCTTGAGTCAGCATACCATACATATCATACATGAGTTGTACCTAAATGATATAGCCTAGACCATATAAAGCACCCTAATCTAGGATGGATTGACATAAGGATACCATGTCCATTGATACCTTCTCATATGACTTGTGGCACAACACATGCTATTACAATTCCTATCATGGCCTTCTAGATATTTGTAATGGATGAGATATACACATCAAATAAACTAACCCATAACCCAAGGTAAAACTTCTCTGACCCTATCACCCAATATGTTATGGATCACCTCTCATCCTCTACCTTCATCACATCACATATTATAGGAGTATCAATAATGATAATTTTAAACAAGGCATGGACATCATCCATGGTGATGCCCATCTCTATGGTATCCCCCTCCACCTCCCATCAAAAAGTGTTGGTCAATCACTTCCATGCTCCTAGGAACATGATGATTGAATCAACATTGATTAGAATCCTCCTCATCTCCATGAAGCCTCCAAATCCCATGGAAACCATTTGATATTGATCCACATCTGATAGCCACTCTAAAAAATTTAGTAGTGATGATGCATCAATAAGGTGCCAAAATATCCACCATTTGTACAAAATGTTAAACAATAGAGAATGTATTAG
The DNA here is from genome assembly GCA_037957365.1 of Torreya grandis. NCBI lineage: Eukaryota > Viridiplantae > Streptophyta > Pinopsida > Cupressales > Taxaceae > Torreya > Torreya grandis. The sequence goes on from JARHVA010001620.1 coordinate 2,533,129, forward strand.
ATCTTTATGTAATAATACTAAAAATATAAAATGTCAAAAAATACTAAAAATTAACTACTTTATTAGCCTAATTTTTTTTTATTTTCCTATTTTTTCATCCTTTTCCTACATAGTTAGCCCTTTTGATACTAAATCAACCCTATCTCCTCTTTACCATACTATGTCATCTCTCTGCTACGTAGTCATCCCATCCCTACATACACAATTGGACTTTTTGATACTAAATAGGCCCTTTCCCATCATTTTTATATTATATTATACCTTTTCCACATATTTATACTCATTTAACATATTATATCAACCACCTACTACATACTACATTGGCCAAAATGCACTAAGTCAATCATGTTTTTCTTTTCAATTGAGTAGCTCCTCTACTACATAGTTGACCACCCCCAACAATACTAAATCATCCCTTTGCTATGTAGTCAACCTCCTTAACTCCTCTCACCTTTTCCAATCAAATTTATAGGTTCAACTTTTTTTGAAAATTATGGTAAATTTTTAACTATTTACCATAAATACCTTAGGCATTTATTGGTCTAACTTTTTCCTACCCAATATCCTATTTTAACTCTAGTTTACCTAGAAATTTCCTAGGGTCATTTTTGGTATCTACATTTCCTCTAATATCTATTTTTATATATTTAAGTTTTTTTTAAAAACTAAAAGGGGGTAAAAATTTATTAAGAACGGAAATAAAATAACAGTTACAAGTCTTTCTCCTGATCCACCAAATGAACCAGTTCCTGATACAAACTCATAGGGAGCATTCCCTGATCATGTAATATTCCAAGATGGACCATTCTCTGAGGCCCATTTAGCAAGGCAATCAGCAACACCATTCCACTCATGGGGAATGTGTTTGAAAGAAATAGAATTCAAATAAGTACTAAGATGCCTAATCTGTTGAATAATAACATTTAAATGCCAATCCACTTTACCTGGATTACAGTTATTCAGCAAGTTAATCACCACTTGCGAGTCTGATTTACAGATAACATTATAACAACCACATTGATAGCAGAATTTCACTACCTCCAGGATTGCCATGGCTTCCATAAGATTATTTGTATGACAACCTTTATAGATTGAAAAGAGAAACTGGATGTTCCCAGATCTATCCCAACCAATACCACCAATGCCAACTTCACCTGGGTTCCCCCATGAGGAGCCATCAGTGTTTATTTTAACAGCTCCATCTCCAAGTGGAGTCCAGTGACTAGTTCTGTTAACACATCATTGCTGCTATGCTCTCCCATTCACCGACCCTATACTCATCACAAAAGCATTGCTTGTGGACAGGGTCAGACCCAGGCATTGACAAAACCCAGCCGCTTCCACGTCTAAGTCACTACCATTCATACATTTCATTTTTATATATTTAAGTTAATTTTAATTAAAATTACCATTTTTTTTAAATTAATGTACCACTTACCTGAGCTACACTAGTTGTGGTCACTAGGCATCCTCCACATTGAAGTTATCATCTCCTCACCATGGTCACTCTCTAGAATTAATTAGGTCTCTTAGAGTAGTATTTTTTTAGGAAAGCAAAACTAAAAAATGAATTAATTTTCACCCTATTTATATTTACTATTCAAAATTATTTACCTACCAATTATTTGCTAATAGATTATGTTTTTCACCCATAACTTTGTTTCTACTAACCCTTTTTCCAAACTGAAAAATGTTCTAGAATCCTAACATAATAGAGAATTTTCCACATATTAAATTTATATTTTCTAAAAATTTAAATTTTTTGCTTATTTTATAGGTTTGAATAATGTTCCTTACATTAGACACCTTTACATTTCTCTCACTTTATTTCCACTCTACAATACTAAGGTAAGCAAAGGTATGTATTTTTCAATTTTTTATTTCATTTATCTTATTCACTTCTTACTACAATTTACTTAGTTCAACATTGTGTGTTGTTGTGTTCTTCTCCTAAAGCACCATACATTTTTATAGCTACATGACATGTGATGAGATTAGAGTGGGGCATATGTATACACACAATATTTTTTATCAATTATTAATGTTTTCTCTCTTCTAGAAACCTATTGAGACTTTATCTCTCTGAGTGCATGCCTTAAAGGGTGCACCAAGAAAGGGGTGAGTAGACCATTAGTGATTTGTAATATTTTTATTCCCTATACCACCACTTCAAACCAACACAACCCTCTCCTATATGTTTCCCTAAGCTTTGACACCTACCTTACCCTCTCATCCAAATAATTCACCACCTCAAATATCCCCTACCTAAGCTAAAACCTCTTTTTTTACCCATCAAACATAGTTGAATAAGTCAACTCTATTATTATAAATGAGAATGTTATGGAACTAAGCTGGTCCAATCGACTTATTATAGGATGTAATTACCTTATTTATTAAATAAATGGGTCAATTGGGCTTATTATATTGGCTAAAACCTTGGAAGTTTTTATGGTTAGATCTGACTATATAAGCACATCCTTTTCACCATTTTAATTAAAGAGAGATAGAGATAATCATTTATTTTTGTTAAGCATGAAATATACTGAGATGGGAGTTGAATCAATATATTATTTATCTTTTAATTAATCTTATTTCTTTTCTTTAACCACTTAATCACACATTCAAGATATGCAATAAAACTAAAATAATAATTTGCATCACATGAGAGAGAGAGAGAGAGAGAGAGAGAGAGAGAGAGAGAGAGAGAGAGAGAGAGAGAGAGAGTAGATTTTTATGTGGAAACCCAAAGTGGGGAAAACCATAGAGAAAAATATCAATTATATGAATGAACACCAACTCAAATTACAAAGTTTTCAAGCACTAATTTACCAACCCATTTTCTGAGCACCAACACAATAACTATTAATGACCACCATCCCATAGAAGCACCAATCCCTTGCAAATATTTGTGAGAACCAACCCACATGAGCACCAACCCCTCTTGTGTATTAAACACAACTATCTCTCAATGCTGCTTACTCAACAAATGATATAACTCTACAATATATCCTTCTTTTCTCTCTTCAAAAATAAATACAAACCATGCACACTCTTTCATTATGACAAATGGCTTCTCAAGCCTTTATTTATAGCTTTCAAAATGTAATTTGGTATTCACCCTTTGTGACCCTTAAATCCTCATGGAAAATGACACCAAACTTGCATGACCTTCATAAGCAAATGCATCATTTCCTCTTTTGTCTTATCTTGGTGAATTTTCATATTCCTCAAGATGAATCTTCATGAGAAAATGTGCCATACCCTCTTTTTCCTTCGCATGGTGACTCCTGGAATTCTTCAAGATGACTCTTCATGAGAAAATGCATCCCATTCCTCTTTTATTATTTACCCCATAACTCTTTGACTTCTCCATGGGCCCTCTTTTGACTTATATGAAACCAAAAATATATTCATTAATATTTAAAAAATATTAACACACATTAGTCAAGATATGAATATTAAAAACACCATTAAATGCAATGGGGCCTTTAACACCAATAATGCTAGAAATTTGACATCAATGATAATATTTCCAACAATCTCCCCCTTTGTCACTAATGGCAACCTCAATCTAAAATTGACACATCCTGAAACTTGCACATACTACCATCTTAAAAACATACAGTAACTCCCCCTTATTGAAACAACTTATACCTACTCCCTATACCTATTTTTGTTCTTCTCTCCCTTTGACATTAGTGGTAAAGGGCCTACCTAGAGCTAACACTTATCTCCCCCTTAACTGATGTTGAACCTCAATGGTAGGAAGTAAAAGAAATTACTCCCAAATTCTCTTGTAGATACATGAATGTGTCTTTTGGTAGTGCCTTTGTGAAAACATCTATAATCTACTCTATAATACTGATATACTCCATCTTAACCTACTGATATGTAAACTACTCTCTCAAGAATTGATATCTAATGGGAATATGTTTTGTTTTTGAATGTATCACTGGATTCTTTGAAATATTAATATCACTTGTGTTGTCACAAAAAATATAAATAGGTTCATCATATTTTACCTTGATATCTTATAAATTTTTCTTCATCCAAAGCACTTGAGTAAAACATAATATTGTTACAATATATTCTTCTTCAACTATAAAAAGTGATACTAGATTCTACTTTTTGCTTAGCCATGATACTAAGCTATCACCAAGGAAGAAAGCTCCTCCACTTGTACTCTTTCTATCATCCAAGAAACCTACCCAATCTAAATTTTTTTAAGTAACTAAAGTGAAATCTCTACTTGTGGGATACCACAATCCATAATCCAATGTCCCCTTGATATATCTAAATATTCTCTTCACCAACTGAACATGACTATTTTTTGGATCTGACTAATATCTTGCAACCATACCTACTACATGCATGATGTCTAGCCTTGATGTTGTCAAATATAAAATACCACCAATCATATATCTATACAAATATTGATCTACAATAGGTGAATATTCATCCTTTCTCACCTTATTTCCTATACACATTAGTGTACCAACTAGTGCACAATCCTAAAAACCAAATTTCTTCAACATTTCCTTGGCATATTTACTTTGAGATATGAAAATTCCTTTATCTAATTGAAATATTTGCAATCCTAAGAAAAATGGCAATTATCCAAGCAAAGACTACTCAAATTCTTTTTTCACATTATCAAAAAATTATTTTGTCATCTTTTCAATGTTTCCTCCAAAAATGATGTCATCAACATATACCACAACAATTAATTGATGCTCACCTTCTATTTTGATGTAGAGATTACTATCAGTAAATCCTCTCTTGAAACCTTGATCTTGTAGGTAGTTATCAAGTCTTTCATACCAAGATCTAGGATCTTGTTTCAATCCATACAATGTTTTCTTCAATCTATATACATGGTTGTTAATATTTGAGAGCATAAATCCCTTAGGATGGTCAATGTAGACCTCTTCTTCTAAATTCTTGTTTAGGAAGGCATAGTTGACATCCATCTGAAACACTTTGAAATTTTTAAACACTATATATGCAATAAAAAGTATAATAGCCTCTGACCTTGACATTGGTGCAAAATTTTCTTCAAAATCTATTCCCTCAATTTGAGCATATCTTTTACATACTAATCTTACTTTATTCCTAGTCACTTCTCCATTTTCATTAAACTTATATCTATAAACTCATTTTGTTCCTATCACATTATGATCTTTTGGTCTAGGTGTTAATTCCAAAGTATCATTCTTTTATATCTAATTTAATTCTTCATCCATAGCCTTAAGCCAATGCTTATCATGTCTAGCTTTCTAAAAAGTTCTAGGCTGAATTTTGGATAACAAAGAGAAATTAACTTGCTCAGATTCACTTACCATCATTCTTCAGGTGTGAATTCCTTTATTTATGTCCCCAATGATATCACTATAATTATGATTTATCTAAACATATTTGGATGGATTTTTGGTGTCCTTTTTCTCCTTCTTCTCATCTTCATTTGATTCTTCAAAATCTTCCTCTTCAATGATTTTAGGAATGTCTATGAGATCACTAATTCTTTGTGTTCCATCTTCTTCTATCCTGACACTTAAAATTTCAACAATTTTCTTAGTTATTTTGTTATAACATTTATAATCTTTACTTTTGAAATAATAATCAATAATAATACCTTCATCTGCTCTAGATTCAAACTTCCCAAGTTTTTCATCGGTTCTCTTTATGAAGCATCTACTACCAAAAAATCTAAAATAATCAATTGTTGCTAGTTTGTATTTCCATAACTCATAAGGAGTCTTGTCACTATTGACTCTCAATAATTCTCTATTCTAAATATGTACTAATATAGTAACTGTCTCTCTCCAATATTTATATGGTATCTTTTATTCACTTAGAATTGTCCTCAGCATCTCCTGAACTATTCTATTTCTTCGCTCAACTAATCTATTTTTCTATGGAGTTATAGCTACTAAATAATGTCTCTTTATTCCATGGTATTCAAAAAAATCAATAAACTAATCTAACATGAATTATCCTCCTCAATCTAATCTTAGACACTTAATCTTGAAAATAGTTTCATTCTCAACTAATTCTTTGAATGCTTTGAAATGTCTGAAAGCTTTTGATTTTTTCTTTAAAAACATTACCCAAGTAATAAATGAAAAATCGTCAATAAGTAATATAAAATATTTCTCACCTTGAGTACTTTGAGTTCTCATGGGTCCACATAGATCAGTGTGATCAAGGACTAACATTTGAGTTGTTGAGTACTCTTTTGTTTTGAACCACCTTCTGGCTTACTTCCCATGATGACAAGGTTCACAAAGCATGTTGAATGGCTTTGTAATCTTTGAAATATTTCTAATTTCTTGCTTTTTTCTTATGTTGATAAGATTATCAAAATTTATGTGTCCCATTCTCCTAATCCATATCCAACTTTCTTCAATCTGACTCAAACAACATCTTTGACCTTTAATGTTTGATAACATATATAAATTATTGCCCATTCTTTGAGCATCTACAATCAACACATCTGAATCTTTTCTCCTAATTTCACAACCTTCTACATAAAACTTTAGTGTGTGCCCTTGATCACACATTTGACTTACACTTTAAAGATTATTTTTAAGACCCTCTACATATAAAACATTTTTAGTTTTATTTATACCATTATCCAAACTTAGTATACCTTTTCCAACAATTCTGGTAGTGTTATTATTTCTAAATTTTACTATGCCACCATTGATCTTCTTCAAGTTTATGAACTTTATCTTATCTCATATCATGTGCCTCAAACATCCACTATCAACAAACCATGGATTTTCTTCATTTCTTGCATGCCAAGTTGTCTTTACCAACATAGATTTTTCAAGTTATTTCTTCTACCATGAACCTATCTAAACTTTCTTCTTGATGAATGGAGCCTTGAAACTCTGGTCCTTCTTGACCAAATCTAACACGCTTCTATAGTACTGAGCTATGTGTTCAAATTTGTTATACTTGTAACATATTATGGCCTCTTAATTAAAGCCTGATAGAGGAGCAAAAGAGTTATTGCTTTTACTTGACTCTACATGACTTTCCTTCTCCTTATTTTTGAAATTGTTATCCCTTTTTTGACATTATATTTTCTAATGACAATATCCATTACAATAAAAATAGTAACCATAAAAATAGGACCTATTTTTGTATCTCTAACCTAATGACCTTTTGTAGCTTTGTTCCCTCTAGGATTTTTTGTTTGATATGTCCTCTGTATTCTTAACTTATTCCATTTTTATTTCCTCTTTTGTAAGAGCTTCAACATAGCTCTTTCCTTTTTCCTTATCTACACAAGTAGTGGCCTCACCTTTCTATTTTTCAAATCTGATACCTATCTTATCTAACATTGTTATTTGAATTTATAATATTTTATTCAACATATTAGTGTTATTCTCAAATTTTGAATCATTGGTTACTCTATCATTGATTGATTTATTTGTTTTCTCAAGATCTAATTTTAAAGAATCAATTTCAATAACATACCTTTCACATTCTTTACTTTTTGAAACTATGATGTTAGATCTTCTTCATTCTTCTTGGCTTATTCAAAGTGTGCTTATAGATCTTCAATTATTTCTTTTGACTCCTTTTCATTTTTATCGATATGGAGCTTTAATCTTCAATTCTTCTTTTCAAGATCTTTTAACTCTTTTAAGGCACAAACAAGTTCTCCTTCTAGATTTACTTCAGCTTCATCCTATTCTTATTCTTGATCATCTATACTTTTACTTACAGAGGCATCTTCATGTATGGCCATGAATAGAATCTCTTCTTCTTCTGAATCACTAACTCCACTATCTTTAACTGAGCTAGGATCTTTAGAATACAATCTCTTCTTCTTGAATCCCTTCTTGAATTTTCCTTTGAAATTCTTATTATATGTAGACATTATTTCTTCATTATCACCATTGACTTTATCTAGGCACTTAGCTACAAAATGTCTAATATTTACATAATTAAAACATTTAAAAGGCAATTTTACTTGATATTTACCTATGTCCTTTTTTGTCTTGTGCATGAATAGAGATCCATCGTCATCTTCATCATCGCTAGAACTTTCACTTAATTCTTTAATCTTAGCCTTCTCTTTCTTTGATGTCTTGAAATAAAATTATCTCTTTGAGGGTTTCTCTTGTTTGTTCTACATTTCATATGCCATAAGAATACCATGTAACTCATCTATATTTATCTTGGCTAAATTATTCATCTCTTCAGTTGCCAAAACTTTTACATCATATCTCAATGGTAGATATCTCAAAACTTTTTGTACCACAATTGATTCTTCTAACTTTTCTCCAAGACCTTGAATCTGATTAACTATTTGATCAACCTTCAAAATATAACTTTCTATATTTTTTTCTCTTCCATCTTCAAACTCTTAAACTATCTTCTAAAATTATAAAGCTTAGCTTGCTAAACCTTTCCATCACATTTGTAAATATTCTCAAGTTTTACCCAAGTTTCATGAGAAAATTTACATTAACTAACTTTAACAAATTTTGATTCACATAAACCACATAAAATAACATTTAAAGCTTTAGCATTATTTTCACTTGCCTTCTTTTCTACCAAAGTAATTACAAGTGTTTGTGGCTCTTCATATTCCTCCACCACTGCTTGGCAAATGTTGAATCCAAGGGCCATCAAATAAGTCTTCATCCTTATGCTAAAAATCATAATTTCTCCCAACAAACAAAGGTGCCTTATTTATATAAAAACCTTCATGTGATCTAGCCATCATGCTTTCCCAATCTACCTTCAAGCTATAAAACTTTTTCCAAAGGAACCTATTTTGATACCAATTGTTAGGCATGAAATATACTGAGAGGGGGGGTGAATCAATATATTATATATCTTTTAATTAATTTTATTTCTTTTCTTTAACCAATTAATCACACATTCAAGATATGAAATAAAATTTAAGAAATAATTTATAGCACATAAGAGAGAGAGACACAAAATTTTTATGTGGAAACCCAAAGTGAAAAAAACCATAGAGAACAATCTCAAGTATATGAATGAGCACCAACTCAAATTACAAATTTCACAAGCACCAACTTGTAGGAGCACCAACCCCTTTTCTGAGCACCACACAACAACTATTTATGATCACCAATCCACAGGAGCACCAACCCCTCTTTTGTATTAAACACAACTATCTCTCAATGTTTCTTACTCAACAAATGATAGAAATCTACAATATATCATACTTTTCTCTCTTTGAAAACAAATACAAACCATACATACTCTTGAATTATTACAAATAGCTTCTCAAGCTTTTATTTATAGCTTTCCAAATGACCTTTGGCATTTACCCTTTGTGACCCTTCAATCCTCATGGAAAATGGCACCAAACTTGCATGACCCTTCGTATCCTTGCATTTGAAAAGTCATATAGTGACCCTTCATAAGCAAATGAATTCTTTCCTCTTTTATCTCTATCTTGGTGACTTTTATTATTCCTCAATATGACGCTTCATGAGAAAATGCACTATACCCTCTTTTGTCTTCACATGGTGACTCTTGGAATTACTCAAGATGACTCTTCATGAGAAAATGCATCCCATTCCTCTTTTGCCTTTTACCCCATGACTCTTTTAATTCTCCATGGGCCCTCTTTTTACTTATATTCAACCAAAAATATATTCATTAATATTAAATAAATATAAACACACATTAGCCAAGATATGAATATTAAAAACACCATTAAATGCAATGGGGACTTTATCACCAATAATGATAGACCTTTGACATCAATGACATTATTTCCAATAAGTTTCACTTCTTTACAATCTACACTTCCACCATTCTACTTGAGGATTCATTTCTTAGGGTTTACACTTGGAGAAAATAATCTTGTCTTGTGGAGAAGTCTTGGATGCATAGAAAAATTCATATAGCCTAGATTTGGCCTATCATTTTTATATTTATAAACCACATCAAACTCTTAAAAATGACCATTAGTCGAGGGAGAGATTGAGTCTCAATGGGTTCATATTCAAGGTAAGTATTCCTAACTCTTATTCCTCTATTTTGATAAATAGAAGTAGCATAAGTAATGGCTTGTGAATTTATTTCTCTCTCTAGGAATTACGATTATTTATATATTAATTTGATTAGATTTTTTTTCATGTTTAATTTTATGTTTATTATCCTCATTTGTGACATAAACTTTGGTGAGAATTATATTAGATTTAATTTACTTTGTCATTTACTTTGTTAGAAAGCATATGACTTAGCTAGGGTTATTGTGTGGTATTGATTGACTAAAGGCTTTAGAACACTATCTAGTGATATTATGAGGTAATAAACCCCTTAATTAGGTCTATTAGATACATATTTGTTATGACCTTAATTATCTAAATGTACCAAGAAGCAAAAGGGTTAGCATGATTTATCTTCTTCAAATTAGGATTAATTTATAGATCAACTTCACTTTACCTTGTCATATATTCTTGTGAACTAGACATGAAATAACCCTTGTAGGTTTCATTTCACACCTTCATTTATTATCATTTATCATTTATTTCATTTTTACATCATTAGATCAAATCTATCAACTTAGTATTACTTTATGTGTATATGTTTAACACACAGTCGATTTGATTGAAACTATTTTTCTTTGTGTAGGTCATCTTCAAACACAAGTAAATGGATTGCTCCATTTGACTCAATTCACTTCTTCACATATAGGTTTTCAAACTCAATCAACCTAATCAAATCTATTAGTAGGTTAGAAATATTCATTTGGATAGTATGGTATAAAAATAATAAAATTAGCATCTTTAAAATAAATAAGTATATTCCCACCATATCAATCATTTATTTTCCTTCATTCTAGTACTATTTTTCACAAATTTTAGTCTATAAAACTATACCCCTACAATAAACTTAGTTGACTATATTAATTGATTTATATAGTTACTTACTTACCAGGAGACTCAATTGAATTATTCAACTATGTTTCTATGGCCCTTACTTAAATAGATAAAATTGACCTAGTCGATTATGTTCTATATTATGTGCATACTCAGTGGTCTAAACTAACCCTATACTCTTCAAGAAAAGGAATTAACTCATATTGTTAGTAATTAATTCATATTTCATTTTGTTGCTTGCATGCTTGGAATAACACACATAGATTAAATAATAAGTTTTTATTTATCGATTTAGTCACACTATTTTTCTTTTATTTACACACTTCCAAACCACATAATATAAAAAAACAATAAACAATTCTACCCAAGATTTATCTACTTGGATTTCATCACCAAGGGGGAAGTCAACTCAATGTTCTAATCAAGTATAATATATTAATGATATATATTGGCAAAGGACCCAATACCATTATCACTATTGGATTGTGAAGTGATGGGGTTAACCCCAATACCAAGATAATACCATCACCAATATAGATCCTTCTTAGCCTTAACTACCTAAAACCATCCTTAGATTTCCTTTCTAGTTCCTTTTTACAACCAAATCCCTATCACATTTATTTTTAAAGTTATACTTTAAAACATTCAGGAATGACCACATACATTAGAATTTATATTTATTCTACTTGCTCTTTGATAATTGTATGTTGTATTGGAAAAATTATATTGGCTAGTATTTGTGCAAGGTTTGTGTTGTGTGTCACAAATAGATTAACTAGTTCTACCCAGTTGTCTATGTGTTTATTTCAAGTATTTTATAAAATAACACTAGGTCATCTAGAATCATAATTGTCAAAACCTATCTTTACCTTCAGAACATAGTCAATATGCTTGACTATATCTTCTACAGTCTTTGTTTTTATAGAAATCACAATTGACTCACTCGATTGTGTCTCTTATAGTTCCCCTTTTTAGATAAAAAACTATCATTATGTTTGAACTATTCACTTATAAACTACTTTTTATATTTGACTTCAACACATAGTTGACCTATCTAATTATGTGTCTTTTATACCCCCTTAGTTTCACCATCTATAGAACACATTTGACTAGTTTGATTGTGTCTTTTACAACCTATCCTACTTAATGTATTAAAAGATAGTGTTGATTGGTTTAACCCAATATCCTTATAGTTGATTCTCACTATAAATAGGTTTTTATCTTCCCTCATTCATCATGAATTATTGTTTTATGATAACGTAACTAGCAACACAAGTTGCACCCTTTGGAGGAAATTGTTCAATTTTGCTTCCAACTTGGACTAACATGGGATTGGCTTAAAGGTTGTGGGTTACCTATAGCTAGACCAAACATATAGTTTATGGGGATATATCCCATGGTATTTAAACTTAAAATCTTATTATAAGACCTACTTATATTGGGATGAAAAGGGTTAGGATGAAAACTTGAAAGGAAAACCTATAATAGGGGTGGTGATGCACCAATGTTCACTTATCATTTCTTGACTGATATTTAAACACACTTACGAATAAAATGAAAGAAAATAAACTAATTAGGATTATTTATATAGACATAAACATGAATATTTCATATGGAGGTTAGGTATAAATTTTGAAACTTGAAGGAAAAAGAATGTAGGTCTACATAAGACACTACCAATCAACTCACTCTTCAACACCACTACTACCTATCAACACTTCATATGACCTACATAGGATGATAATATGACATTAGTTGAAAGAGAGGAATTAAAAAGGAAGATAAATCTCACAATTTCTCAAAATTAACAATCATAACACACACTAATTCTCATACATAAGTCTACAACTATTCCTTCTTTATTGATTCAAGGTGCAAGATATAATTTTGGTAGAGATTTACGACACCTAGCCAAGGGATGATAAAAAAGAGTTTAAATCTTAAGTATATAGAGTTTACATGTGAGAGAGAAAGGAACATATATATATATATATATATAAGATGCCATGAAGAGGCCAAATTAGTCATGCAGTAGTTACAATAGTTTCCTTTACTCCCCTATGCATTGCTTGAGTGGATAGGTGCTTTTAATGGGCTATTTAGATATTTGATGTCTAATTTTACCAAATTTTGACCTATGGAGAGTTAATTTACACCATATTTAGTAAATATCATCCCATTTCATTAGTTACTAACATTTAAAGAGGTTTAATTATGCCTTTTCCATGAGGCATTAAGTGGTTACCCACACTTACAAATTAACCTTGATAAAGTAACTAACCAAATCCTTCATAATGCTCATCAATATGGGGTCTAATAAACTAAATGGTTATTTAAATATGTACTTAGGTGTATAATTAACTCCATGGTCACTTTCTATGCCCCATAGAACTTCCATCTTATGGGTTAAGTAGGTCTCATGAGCTAGTAGTCCATCTTTCTATCCATTCACTATTTAGATGACTATGATAGTTAAAATAGACCTTCAATCTATCTGAGGAGGATTGAATCATACCTAAAATAACCCTCTACATCATTATCTATACCATTTTAACATATCACACTTGAAACCTTGCCCTTATTACATGATTAGTCCATTTTGACTAGCTTTGCAGACTAGTTGATTAGTGAAGGTTGGAAGAGGTACTTCTAGGCTGGTAGGTGGACATTTATAGATTTAAAGAGGTGAAAAAAGTCCTAAACCAACACCCCCAATTATTTGTAAATTGTGACCATTTTATTCACTTCACTTCTTACTTAAAACCTTGAAAACTTATAGTTTATAGAGGTTTCATACACCATTCATACAACTAAGTACCATGAGTATGGCCTCCTCTGAGAGAAAAACATAACCTAGATGTTAGTTAGGTGGTTCCCATTTGTTTGGATGCATTTTTATTAAATATCTCTAGTAAAGTTCTTATTAGGCTTTTAGGGAGGTTTAATAGTGTCTATGACTCTTAACAATGGTTCATAGAGGTTAGGGCCTAAACCTTTAAACTAATTAAACTAAATACATTTAGACAAACCCCTTCACCTCTCCTAAAGTGCTTAGCCTCCCATGCAGGATTTATGTATAGTTATGAACATGTGAACTTATCTCTCAAGTGAAAAACATGCTTTTTAGATAGTCTCTATGTATCTTTAAATCAGAATGGCTAACTATGGCATCTCTCTTATAACCCAAAGTGGCATAAACTTCCAAAAAAAATTGATGATCACTCCTATATAGTTTGGAGGTGTCATTTGATCTCCTTTTTGTCCTCTATTATGACCTCTAAGTGGCATTATCTCAATGGAGGTGTTATACCAACGTGTCTAACTATAAGGTCTCTAAATTTTGGCCTTAACCTAGGGTTTTTAGGTACCTATACACTATTATCATCATGAAAAACATCTTTAATAGTCTTTAGAGTGCCTGTGTTGGAATCATCAAGACATCTTCCTTATGTGACATATAATAGTGCCTCTCACTTAGACACCTAGGTTTAATTTTATGGTTAACTAATTATGAAGTCTATTGAAGTGACTAATATAAATTTATTTGGGGACTTTGGGACCCTTCTCACCTAAAAAATTAATGTTTCATACAAATCCTTCTCAATTCTTTGCTTATAGGTTTAAACTAACTCTCTTAGGCCTAATATGTATAATATGTGTCCTAAAAATGATAATGAATAGGTCCATTAAGTGATCAAAAGACCTAATTAGACCTTTAGGTACATTTCATGGCCAAATTACTCCATCTAAATTCATTTTGAAGCATAATTTTGTCATCGGATACCATCGAGGGTTTATGAAGGGTTTTAGAGGTCCACCATCTTAACAATGGTTCATAAATTATAGACCTCCAAAAAAAAACCTACTACCATGAATATTTAGTAAATTGACCCCTTCATCTCTCTTAAATATCTTACCATCCCATGTAAAGAGTGTGTGGAGATAGGAGTTCTAGAAGGTATACCTCAAGATTTATGTTGAGCATTTGAGTAGGTTAACTTCTTAAGGATCATTCATAAAATTGAGCCCCTAAATTCCTTTCATTATTTTATGGATTTTGAGTCCATATGGGTACTTAAGTTTCCCTAAGATATTTGATCTTGGGTCCTTTTATGGTGAAGGGTGTGAGTGTTAGAAGGTGCATCTCAATAGGCCTACTTAGGAAAATAGAGATTGGGAAAGGGTTAGAGCCATTATGGGATAACTCATTAAACTCACCTACCCCAAATGTGATTTCCAATTCTTGAAACATCCTCCCACACAAATTTGTTTCTTTGAACCTATTTGGAGTTTTGGACTTGTCATGAGTTGGAAGCAGGGTCTTAAGACCTAGATGGGAAGGGCTTAGGCCTAGACCCATACTAGTGTTTGGGGTCTAAATATACCTATAGGTGTATCTATGGTTTTCATACTACCAATACACCCTTTTAAATCCATCCTCTACCTCATTTTCATGTTATCATCTACTTATACCTTCTATCACCTTTCCCCTTCCTATAGATTACCTTGGTCAACATGTCTAGTGCATAAGACTATACTAGCTGATACTAACAACCATGAGAAATCTTATTTTAAATGATAAAAATGTGTAACTAGATACCAATATTCATGTTTCAACTTGATCATAGCCTTAAGTTTCATTAATCTAACCCTTCTAACATATCTACATATACAATCATATATGGGCATGTGTGTGCTTGTAATTCTATAACTCAGAGTAAACAAATTCATTGCTTAAGAGCACTCTCAAACAATATATTAATGATTTTGTATGTGTATTTATCCCATATAAAATATCCTTTCATGTATACTAATCCTTTTTACTTTTATTGGTCTGCCAAATTTCTATTCTTGACAACTAAGACTGATTGTGTGAGATTCACACAATCTAAATGCACTTATATAGGTTCCTTTGGGTTTGGTGAGGTGACAATAATTTTTTACCCTTACTCCCAATATGAAGCTTCTCCCTTTGGGTGTTTATGATATCTTATACTCAAGGTAGGATATAGATCTTAGGACTTATCAACAACATTATGGACACTGGTTCATATATGTTGACTGTCTATAGGGGTCTATGTATCATGGTATGATGAGCATAAGGGAGTGACTTATTATTTAAATATGAGGTCTCACTAGCTCTCTCATTATAACTCATCTCTATAATATGGGCATCTTGCTCAGTAATACCCTTCTCTCATGCTTAGGATTGATCTATACATGGTGACTTTGTAAGATTCTACTAAGGTAGATTTAGGTCATTTATTGTAGGTGGTTTTTACTCTTTCAATAGGGTATATAGCTATATGGCTTATCCTTCATGACATGATAGTTCTTAAAAACCCTAAGGAGTGATAAGGTCTTGATACCATGGATTGGACTAGGGTGAAGAGGGGTGGATAGATTTTGGGTGATGATAATGAGGTGAATGAAGTTGAAGATGGAGTTTAGGGCTTAAATTCAAGTAAAAAGGTAGTGCATAGGTGGTCAAAAAGGTAGGATCACTTTAAGGACTCAAAATGGACTATGAACTCACACCCAATGTGACCTAAAAGAACTTTAAACACCTCCATACATATACCTAACTAAACATGACACTTTGGAGGCCATGAAAAGGCATACATAGTTAAAATATGAGTGCTAGGACTTTCCAAAGAATCTTAATATTTGTTAGTAAGCTTTAACTTATGCTAAAAGAGTTGTGAGGGTGTTTTAAGATAATTAGTGGTTTCAAGTCTTGTGGATGAATATAGTGAAGTTTGAAAACCTTGAAAGATGGAGACTTTGGTATTAATATAACACTCTATGGTGTGTTTTACTCTGTTTTCTCAATTTTAAAGCCACCATTAGATAATATACTTCCTTTTATGTAATGAAACTCACATCTATAGAGCATATTGCTTAAAAGTACCAATTAATAAGGTTATATTCCATCTAATAATTCAATTTGGAGTAAAATACATGATTAACCTCATGATACCATGATTAAACCTCCAAACACTAGCCACCTTCATATGTGTATACTAGGTGTTCTTCTTCACTAATGAAACCTACCTACAGTCTATATACACTGGTAGTTTGGATATTTCTCACCTTCATATGGCCAAAAGTGTGAACCAAATGTTGAGGAGATCATGAAAAGTCTTAGGCTTGAGGAACTAGGAAAAATAGTCATTTTGATTAAATAGACTAGAAATTCAATAAAATTATTCTCCTCTTTTTGCCCTATGTGGATGAAGATGATGATTAGATCACTTAACTTCTTAGTGAATGTTTACAGAGATTAGGGGATAAATCCTACAACCAATGCCCATTATTGGAAGGTGACCAAGTTTACTTTCTCTAGCTATAAGCTTGGGGCCTCTTTCTCTCTCCTCCATATATATCTAAGTACAAACTTGAAGTGCTCTCAAGGCTTGTCAATGAGATTGATGGGAAAGATGGATTGGTTTTGGGCTCCTCAAGCATTTAAATAGTTTAATTTCTTCCACACATGCCAATAGTGAACTCCTCTTGTATACCATTAACTTTGCATAATCTATTCCATACTATATAGATTCATACTAATTATAAAAATCATAAAACCTATAGATTCCTTATATTTTATCATGTTTTAGACCACAAGCCATTACCATCAAGTAGGAGGAAGGAAAATAGGAGTTAGGTTATGCATTAAAACTCATGGTACAAATTGGAGAAGTTATAAAGACATATTTTTGCATGTGTGGTGCCTATTAGTGGTAATTAAGCATTGAATTTTGTGGAAAGGGGATCAATAGTGTATGAAATTCCTTAGATAGGGCCTATTGGGATTCATGAAAGCTCTTAAAGGCATTAACAGTGTCTTTAGTGGCCTTTCAAGGTCAAGTGAAATCACATTAAGGTTAAATATATCAATTTCAGACTATATACATGACCTTAAGGAGGGATATTAGATTAATACAATTTCAACACCTGAAAATACTTTAGAACCTACTAGAGAAACCAATTAGGTTCTTACGCTTCTAGACAACATCCATAATACTTGATATTAAATACCCTACATACTTTTAATGCACTATAAATGTTCATGATAACTCAATAACTACATCATCGAATCATCTCTACCATGGAACTTTTAAACTATTGAGACCACTTCAAAGCCTATTATGGTCCTTCATACATGTTCAAACACCATGGGGACACTTAAAAAAAAACTTGAAATGTGAGGTAGGGGACAATCACCATATGTTTGATAATATGAATAGACAGTGGAACTCTTACATCTAAAATGACAACCAATGACCATGTTTTGGACTGACCTAAATCATTAAGAGCTATGACAACTATGAGGGTAGAAATTGGTCAACATTTTTGGTGATTAATTTTTCTTAACCTACTTGTTGGTCAAGAAAACTTAGAATCCCTTAATTTTCCACTCATGAGTATATGATGGACCCTTGACTACATATAGACTCTATATAATACCTTATCGAGCTTAAGAACCAAAACCACAACAAAACACCAAATAAAAAACAAATAAAGACAAAGACACACAACAATAAATAACTAGAACAAAACAACAACTACCAAGCATGTGCATTAACACTTAGGGGAAAAAAACTAGACTAACTATTATGTACAAGAGAACTTGGTACTTCTAATAACAATACTTTATAAACATACCATTGACAAGGAATGAGGAGTTCCTCACCACTCAAATTGGATAGTTGTAAAGCATTTCTCTCTTTAAAATTGGTAATGATGTATGACCCACTCCAACTATTGTCAAACTTTTAATGTTTACCTGGCTTGGCACAATCCTCATCCCACTTAAGCACTATGTCACCTTATTAAAAGGTCTTGGATGAAGATATCTTGTAAAATGATATTTTTACTTGGTCTTGGTTAGACCACATAACATGCATATCACTGTCCCTTATCTCTTCTAACTCACTCAACTCTTTCATCCTTATTTCCATTTCATTATCCTCCAGGAGCTCAAACTAGTGTGTAAGGTCTAAGCCTGGTAACTCAAGTGAGATGAGAAGTTTTTATTCTCTTACATAAACAAGAAGATAAGGAGAGTTACCCATATAATTCTTATTATTAATTCTATCTTCCCATAAGGCAGTCCTTAACTTGGTGTGCCACTCCTTTTGACTATCTTCCATTGTCCTTTTTATGATTGTAATCAAGTTCTTATTGGTAGACTTTACTAGTCCAATTTCCCTATCAATAGTAGTTGGATGAGGAATTGATATATATTCTATGGTTAAGGGTCCACTCACATACTTTATCACTATTTGATACCAGTGCATTATCTTATATAATGGTAGAAGGGACCCCAAACCTAGTCACAAAAATGTCATACAACTCCAAAATTGAGTTCTCATTTGATTCTTTGAGTGTATATACCTCCACCCACCTATTAAATTAGTTAGTAGCTATTAATACAAAATTATGACTAGAAATAGATGAGATATGGATCATACCCATGAATTCTAAGCCCCATTGCATTAAGGGATTCTCAACTTGAATTGGTTTTAGAGGCAAGTCAATCAGTATTCATTTTCTGGTAAACATGGCACATTTGGGACACTTCCTAGCCTAAAAATGAGAGTCCCTAAATAAGGTGGGAAAAAAATAGCCTAATATTATGATTTTTATTTTGTGTTGTTGGAAACAAAGTGTCCACCTTTAGGTCTATCATGAAGCTTCTCTAATAACTTTTCTATTTGAATAGTCTCAACACACCTTAGGAGCATGCCACCAATGCCATTCTTGAAGAGTACTCCATATACTAGGATGTAAGTAATGGATTTAAGTCTGAAGTGTCTCTTACTTTTATTATCTAAGCCCATAGGACATTAAATTGTTTGGAGGAACTTGATTATATCTTGGGTCTAGCTAGAAGGAGTCATGTTTGCAGTTACTTGTTGATTATCTTGGACTACCAAGACCATCTCTTTTTCTTCCTTAACATCTACTACAACATGTTGACAAATCCCTCTACCCCTAATAAAATTTATAAAATTCATCTCTATATCATATTCCATGTACTTAGTTAGATAACTAGCCATTTTCTCACTCAAGTCCCTATTGAATATGAAATCCTTTATGCTAGGGTGAACCACCATCACAAAAATCTTATTATTAGACACCATGTATCCAAACTTTTTTAGGCCTCTCATGACATCAAGGACATGTCTTTTAATAAATTTATATCTATCATCATACCCTTACAATGCTTGACTAAATAAATCAATGGGTTGCTCTAGTCCTTTACCATTTTGTTATATGAGCATAGCAAAAATATTATCACTTGTGGAGAAGGCATACATGAAGAAGTCTTTTATAAAATCAGGGTTAAGGAGGGTGGGATATTGAGAAATGGCCTACTTGATGGCCTCGAAACTTATTTTAATCTCTATGGTCCATGATAACTCCTTATTTTTCTTGAGCATGTGAGTGAATGGTCTCACCAATTCTACAAACCTTAGAATAAATCTTCTAATGAAATTGATTTTTCCCAAAAAAAATGGCAATCATTTCTTATGTTTAGATAAGGATAAAGTAAGGATTGCCTTTATCCTCTTAGGTTCAATGGATAGGCCATATTTTTACATAATATGTCCTAGAATTCTACCTTTATGGACTACAAATATGCATTTTTTGGGGATTCAAAGAGACCCCAAATTGCATGCGCCTATCAAACACCAACCTAAAATGTGTCATGTAATCCTTGGGATATTTTGAAAAAACATTGATTTCATCGAGGAATATGAGTAACATATCATTTATGATCCCTTATAAGGCCACATCTATTGCCCTTTGAAAGGCATCCCCTTTATTGGACAGTCCAAAAGGAATCTTCATGTATGCATAAGTACCCCACTTAGTTGTGAAGGTAGTTTTATGTCTATCCTCTTCTCTCACCAATATATAATTGTATCTAGAGTATACATAAAACAAATATAACCTTTTTGAGCTTGAAAATATATGAAGAATTTGATCTGTAGATGGTATAGGATAGTGATCTCTTAAAGACATTGTATTGAGATCTCTAAAGTTCACACACAAATATATCTCCACATTATTCTTCCTCCCAGGTATAATATTTATCACCCATGAATAATTTATGATGGGGAATATTATCTTGGATTTAATAAGTTTTATCAACTCCTTCCTCATAAGGATCTCAATTTTGGGGTTGACTGACCTTTGCTTCTACCTCATTGGCTTGGCATTCTCCTCCAACTCTATTGTATGTTGGGCCAACCTAGGGTCAAAAGCCTTCAAGTCATGGTATTCCCATGTAAATATATTTAATAACTCTTCACATAATGCTATGAAGGTAGATATTTCTTTCTTTGTGTTCACCTTCCCTAAATTGAGTAACTTTTCCTTGAATATGACAACCTTCTCATAGTGTTCCTCTTTGCTAGAGATGTTTACCTTATATTTTCTTAGTTCGTCATCCTTATTAAAGATACTCTCCAATGTCACCAAGCCTTTAGGAAAATTATTTGTCCTTAACTATATAATTTAATCTCCAAATTTATGTTTTATCCTACCTTGGTTCTTTGAGAAAAATTCTACTTATGTTTTAAAAAGCAAGTATAGACACCTAAAATTGGACACAACTAGCTTCTAACCAAACTTTAGACCGATTCCTATGAACCATTGAAAATTAATCCTAAGATTCACTAAACATCCCAAATTTGCTTATGCATAATTCATCAAATCTTATAATCATGTTGAATCATCCTTAATTTGGGTATCCTATCGTATGCAATAAAAACCTCTCATTAATTCATCCCTAATCACCTCACAACACCATAACTATCAATTTTGCCTATGGACCTATTAAATGGGGCACTTGCACACTTAAATAAAATATTGAAAGAGCTAAAAGGCTAATCAAAATAAATTAAAAAATTGAATGACATTAAATTCTTGGTTATCTATTTGAAATTAATGAATATCTAAAAAAGGAAATTTGAAATTTTAAAATATCTTAACCTTTCATCATTGTCTTTATGAGTTGTCAAGCTCTTTGAAAATATCCTAAAATATCTAATTTTGAGATCCATTCCTAGTAATTTCAAATCATAATTACTTGAAAACTATTAACTCTATTGGAGTTATATTTAACTTAGCTAGGTTTACTTTGAACTCATTTCAAGCCTAAACTCAACCCTAACTCACCTTAGGTGAGAGTTATTTCCCAAGGCTATACGTACATGGCCATACCTCTTCATTAAAAAATAGATTGGATATTTTAGAGTTATTATGAAATATTTACTTCAAGAGACTCATACCAACAATGTTATAATGCCAAAATATCAAGCCAAGCAACATTACAAGCCAAGGTTCTAAGGAGAGAAGGAGCCAAACAAGCTTCATAGTTAAAGACTTCTTGATGCACAAGCCAAGCAAGCCACTCAACAAATCCATTTGGAACTCCCAAGGAAGGTAAAAGAGTTATTTTATTTTATGTTTTTGTTGTGATTTCATTTAGTTTTTTTTACTAAGCTCTCCCTAGTGTCTAGGCTAGGAATGTAATTGTTAGTGTGTTTATTTGAGTTTTATAGCTTAAACTAACACTATACTAACCTCACTTGGATTCCTATGATCACAAAATGGCACACATGGTGGGACCTAATTGAGAATCTCATACAATCAAAAATATCAATATGCATATTTTAATTTTTCTAATGAATGCTTAAGAATCTTAAAAATTTGAGTTTTAACTTTGTTTTTCATGTAATTCTATTTTTTAGTAACACATACGTTGTACAGAGACCCATGTCAATTCCTTAAGACCAATGCCATTTCTCCCAGAACTGATGTTAACCCCTATGTAAATAAAAAATCATGGCATAATGTGTGACTAATAATTTTTTCTTGCATTTTTTTTGGTTTTTATTCTATGTTCAAAAACTTGCATATTATGTGTTTAAACATTTTCCTAATGGATCCATAGAGATATTTGATTTATAGGCTTATTTTGATAACACTCCTTTTATCAAACCATATTATATTTTTTTTTGTTTTTATAGGAATCGATGTCAATCTATGTCAATTAACATTGATCCCTATGTGGATTGATCAACATTGATCTTAGTGAACTGACATCGATCCTTGCATGGATCGATGTTGATCACTTTGAGACAAAAAATAGGAAACCTGAGAGCTCATTCTCAAATTTTGTTTTCTCACTCAATTTTGGGATTATAAGAAGGAAAATACTCTAATAATTTGTAGGTCCTAAGGTGGAAAAATATAAGCTTGAACATGATTAAATATTACATAATTTGTCTTTGGTGTTTAAAATGAACTTAGTTCTTTTCAATACCTTAGTTGTTTATGAAGTTTTTTTCAAGTTTTTCAACTAATGCCAAGGGACCTAAAATTCACTACAAACTTTGTTTTGGTTATTTAAATGAACTCTCACACTAGATAAATTCTCCTAAGAGTTGTTCATTTTTATGCTTATTTGTTGAAAGTTGTTTGTTTTAAGTAAAATTATTGATGCTTGTATACTCTCCCCCTGTCCCCTTTAAGGAACTTGGGTAGCCAAAAGCACTCATTTTTTTCCTTGACCACTTTATTCCAAAAGTGTAAAAAGAACATAGTTAATACCTTCCTCAAATACATATGGTTTTGGTAATCCAAACATGGCCCCAAAGTCTTTTCACTTATCTTTATTTTTGTGTATTTTAGTTTGTGATTAGGAGTTCATCACCTCCTCATGATTTATCTATGGAAACATTGACCTATGAATTCATCTCCTAGCATCATTTCAATCCCACTCCATGGTTGTGTGTATGAATTGAACTAGTGAATCACTAGGATGGTGTTTTGAGTGGTTAAACTACCTCTGTTAGTGACTACTACCCTCAGAATGTATGATCAAATCAAACATAGCACTACACTGAGCAAGTGACATATGTAGTGGTTGTCAAAAATATGAGACATTTTCATAACAATCTTATTGATGCAAATCTAATCTATGTGAGCATCTTTTATGTTAGCCATATTTGTAACCATATAGAAATGTACAAAAATTGAGAGTTTAGAACAACCTCACTTGTTGTAGACATATTGTTGATGTAGGGAGAGTAGTTTGAAGTTCCATGTAATAGTAAAAACTCTTCAGAGAAGAGGGGGCCTAAAAAACCTACTTTTCACGTGCCTTTATTTTAACATTAACCATTAAAATTATTTCAAGAGTGAGTGTATTGATGGAATTTGAAAATATTATGTAACCTTGTTAATTTAGGACATTACACTTAGGTGTTTGTGTCATTTTATCCTTTCTTACATGGTTTTTAAATCTAAACTATTAGTTTGTTATACCACATCAAAACAAGTCTTGTTTATACATCACTCCTTTATTTTAGGAGGCATTACACCACCCACTTAACACCATACCTTTGCCTTAATCTTTTTGTCAAAACTTTTGTATCTATGTCATTTGATTGAAAAGGGTGTCATTATGCTACCCAATTCATTTAAAATATTGTGCTTTTTTAGTCTTGAAACAAACCATTGATCATATGTTTAGAACATGATAACATCATTACACTTCTCAAAATAATTTCAAAGACTTTTTTGCCTTATGTGAAAATTTCAATTTTGAAACCAAAACCACGTGTGCCTTTTGGATCTTTACTTAGTGATGTTATGTCATTAATTATTGTTTAGCTTGTTGTTTATTCAAAGAAGTCTAGTTCTCTACATTGAATTTGAAATTATCCTTTGACAATTTCAAATGCAAACATTGGTTAATTTCTTCCCATGCCTTGTGTGTAATTTTGGCCTAAACATTGATCTTTCTCTTTTAGGTTGTGTGACTTAGGTTAATTCTTTATTCAATTTTAAAACTATTATTTGTGCCTATATTTTGGAAGAAATAAACTATATTACATATGCCTTTTGTTTCATGCCTTACAAAAATTGACCAAGTTCATGTCTAAATTTGAATTCCAATTTTATGCCAAAGTGTTTCAAATTTTTAGATTAAATCTCATACTTTATTTTATTTAAAGTCTAGCTATCATGCCTTTTCCAAAATACATATCATATACTTATTTTGAGCCTAGATTTTGTGCCTTATCTGAAAAACTTGGCAAAATTTGTTTTCTTTATATTAGACTTTTTGGAACATTTTGGACCTAGAGTTTAGCATTTTGGTTTTATTTCATCCACTTGACCTTTTTATGTAAGACATTTGACATTAGAATATTTTTTACCAAGTTTTAGCATAGACCATTTGGAGATACAACTCCATTATTTGACCAAATTAGACTAAGTTCAAACCATTTGTCCTTTGGATATTATTTTTAAGATTTTGTATAAATCTAGGCATTTTTCATAAAACATTCATCATTGATTTGAAGGTGTCTCACTATATGTGTAGTAGAGCCATGTACAATCCAAGATATGATAATGTGGTCACACAAAAACACTTTGTTCAAGACCCTTATAATGATGTTGTAGTTTGTGATATGGATCCCTATCCTCCTTACAACACTCAATCAAGGAAACCAAGCCAAGATCCTCTAGCTCACTATTTGGTTAACATGCCTCTATACTCAGAGAAAGACTAAGCATAAATAGTGCAGTACCTTGCTAGTGTAGCATCGATTGTGCACCAAGTTCAAAAATAATTGTATTATGTTATGATTCCATAAAAATTTAATACCTATTTTTTGATCATCAATTACTGGTAAACAAGGATGAATTTTTAATCAGAGATGCATAGGTAGAGGCCAAGTTTCTAGCAAACTTCCCCCATAAAAATTTTCCTAGTCTAGTTAGAGTGCCTTACAACATGCCTTTTAATCAAAACATTGAACATGCCTCTTTTATAAATACTCAAGCTCTAGTGTTGATGTCATCCCATGATCCAAATATGATTATCACAAGAAATGGACTCATGGATGACCACTTTATACATATTCAGACATCATACTAGACCTATTTGAACTTAGCACACAATTTCAATAGCATGACCATGTCAAATTCTCCACTTATCAAGTTAGCTCCTTTAATAGAAGTATTAATCAAATTGATAAGATAAGAAAATGTGGGTATAGACCCATTCATAAAAATCACTTCCATTGGAGACATGTTCAATGACCTAGCTATTGAAGAATTGTCTACTACTTCTACATAGATAAATGTGACAAACATAATGGATAACATGAAAGTGTCATCCAACCCAGACCAAAATTATGTAACTACACAAATAACTAGTCCAAAATAAGTTATTTTATTTAAAACCATGAGTGGTTCACAATATCAAGAGGTAGGAACTTCTACCCCCAACCAAAACAAGCTACCTCTAATCTGTAATCAACTACTTCTTTTAGCATGCAATTGTAAGGATTAAGTATTCAAATGCAAACTAGTGCCTTGACTCAACAAAATGTGACAAAGGTTACTCCACCATAGTAGATGACAAATAATATTCCACAATAATCAGCATAATCTAGTATTATAATGTAGTAGAGGTAAAACATTTTTCCACCTCAATAATGGGAAATGAATGTTCCATCTCATCAAATAATAAGCAACATACCTCAATAGTCATAGACCAACGTGCCTTCATAAACATTATCTAATAAATAACATATGTCTATTGATCAATGAAAAATACCATAAGCATAAACTTCACAACAAGTGTTTACAAAACCAAGAGGTACTATTTTCCAACAAGTACTAGTTATGCAACAATTGTCTTTCATTCTAAATATGCCACACATTCAATGACAGGGCCTTGGTTCACAAGTTCCCCTCATTTTGATAAGATTTACTAGTCAATAATAAGTCCTTATTCAACTATAATAGGAATAATAATTCATTCAAATCTATATCCTTTCATCTAAGCCATAATTCCCCTAAAACTAGGCTTATATACCGAATCCAAACTAGAATATCACATTGTAACATGTGAAATTACAAAAATGGCATCATAATCCATGAATGCATATTCCTAATCAATTCCCTAACTAAACTAGCCTTCCAAAATAAACCATGCCTCCACTATACCCCAATCAAAGTAATCCAATTTTGACCACCTAGCCTCCACCTTAAGCCAATATTCCATCTAGTTTCTTGGCACAAGAACTACAACAAATGAAGGATACAATTACTACCATCCAAGCTAGGAAACAAAACAAAAATTTTAAGTTAGATAATGTGTTTTCCTACCCATTAAACATGGATTATCTACAAATACCACTTTCTCTAAGGTAAAAACCATCAAAATTTGACAAGTACAAGGGTAAAGGAGACCCTAAGGCCCATTTAACATAATTATTTATCACTTTCTATCCAATGGATTAGAGTAACATATACATCCTACTTTTGGTTTTTTAGTGTCTAGCAAAACAAGCTTTGGATTAGTTTTTGAAATTGCCAAAAAACTTAGTATCTGATTTCGATGACATTTTAGACAAGTTTGTGCAGTGTTTCTCCTATGATCTCAAACATGAGATCTCTTTAGTATATATAATTCAATCCAAACATAAGGTTAGTGAAATTTGAATGAGATATCTATAGTGATGGAGAACACTTTCCATCTTTTTCAACCATACTTTACCAAATAAAAAATTAGCTATTATGTTTACTAAGAATTTGCATAATGAGATATCCTACCATCTAGAGTTGTAGTGTGCACACACTTTTGAAGAGATCATTGGCAAAGGTTTATTAATTTAAAAGGCCCTTATTAATAAATTGATTATCAATATTACCTTGTCAAATCAAAATAAAACCCAAAACCAAGGAAATGGCCAAAATCAACACTAAAATCAAGTCCAAACATGAGCATTGGCACTAGCTCAGGCCAATAATTATGAAATATCCATGTAGTTTAATTTCAACAAGAATATTATTATAAATGGAGTAATTGAGGCATGACATGTCCAAATGGTGCAAACACCATCTACTCAGCCAATGTTCTAATTGTAAATTACTCCTTACCAACAACCTATTCAAAATGTACAACCTAGACTAGTTCAACAAATGTAATAACCTTTGCCTTTACAAACCCCTCCTCTAGAGAGAAATGTGTCTACTTTTTGAGTCTTCAATGACCTTGGATAACATATCAAATCTATGTTTCATAAACTATCCTTCACTAATATGATTAGTTGGTTAATTCTAAAGCACTACCGTGAGGGCATTCCTTATTCAGATTGGTATAGGGAGAATATTTTTGAGAATATCATCAGGTTAATGGACATAACCTATGATGTTGTCTGAAAATCAAACATCTCATTCAAAATATGTTAAAAAATGGATATATAACATTGGATAATAGAGCATCTACATCTAATCAGAACCTAGGTATTTATCAAAACCCTTTTTCACAAAATAACAATAACAATCTCCAATAACATAGTCTAGAAAAGTATCAATAATAGTATCAACAATAGAGACAACAACAATACTAGAAACAACAAAACCATTGTTATCTAAATGGATGGAACTAAGTCCAAAATGATTCTAATAACCAATAGACTTACCATGTAGTTACACATGACTATAATAAAGTTATAAGCCATATTAAAAGAGGTCATACTTCCACCATCACCATTAATCCAAGACCAAGTGCTAACTAAATAAGACTATTACTAATCAATTCAAATCAGCTAACCTATGCTAGTGATCCTTCCTTGACTTAGGACTGTATACATGCATACCAACAAGTAGGGATTACTAGTTTTGGACCTCATACCGATAAATCACCATTGACCCATGATCACATAAAAGTGTACAGATAACCAAGACTTATCCTATATGGTCACCCTCCACCATCATTTAATAGAAATAATGGTCATGTCTCTAATCCTGATTATGAAATCATAACTCGATGGTCAAAGATTACCATCTTAGGCCCACAACTACTTTCCACTACACCTATTCAATACACCATTTTGGTTAGGAACAAGTCATTTACCACTATGAAGGAAAACATGTTTGATATTATGGAACAACTTTAGAAAACACCCTCATAAATCTCCATTTTGAATTTATTATGTATGTCTACCATCTAAAAGAACATATTAATAGAGTTTCTTGTCCAATCCCAATTTCCAAATGAAATAAGCCTAAACAAATTTCAAGATTTGGTTGGACATATAGCCCCAGGCCAACAATTAACCTTGGACCAAAGTGATATGTCATCCCTTAACTCTCTTTATAATAATCCATTATACATCGAAGTTATCATAATTTAGCCCAAATTGAAGTGTGTCCTCATAGACAATGGGTTAGGCCAAAATATTGTGTCTTTAAATCTCATCAAGCTTTTTAGATACACAACAACCGATCTCCATCCAAAAAGGATCATAATCAAGGCCTAAAATATTGAAGAGTGAGAATCACAAGGCACCATCAGCTTACTAGTTATCATTACAACTTTAACCCATGATACATTATGCCATGTGTTAGACCTAGATTTGTCATATAAATTGATCTTGGGCAAACCTTGGATACATGATATTAGTGTAATCCCTTCAACATTGCACCAGTGTATCAATTTCTCTCATTGTGCTATGAAGGTCATCATTCATAGAGATTTGTATCCTTATGCACATTTCAAGCATTTAGAGGTTGAGTATGAAATTTATAACTATCATTTTGGCTTAGATCCAATTCCCAAAAAGGATCAGGGGAAATAAATTCTTTTTGATTCACCAAAGGCCATTTTCATTGACCCAAATACCCTTGATTCATCTTCCCATATGCAACTTCTTGAAATGTCCAATCATTTTACCATCATGGATAATAACCCAAGAGAATATTTGGCCCATGACACATTCCACATTGCCAAGCTTCCACAGAACCCCAAGTCTTATGGAAGACCTAAAGCCAAACCACCTTGCATGGAATGGTAGTAGAAGGGCAAAGGAAAACTACATAGTCTATTTCCTATCATTTTCACATTGATCACTAGCCTAAAATAAGACCCACTTGTAGATGATGAATACTAGTTATACAATGAAAAACTATTCGATTGTTATAATAATTACAATAATCTTATTCCTAACATGATCATAGAGAAGTGTGCATATGAAGGAGGAAATCTTAGACCAAATCAATAAAGAAATTTTGAGCCAATATCCACAAATCAATACAAAATAACTTATGATATCATATTTAAACTACTTTGGGGTGACCCCACATATATTATTTATGTTCTATTGCCTATGACTAGTAATGATGATGTTGATAGTGAAATAGAGTCTAATCATAGAACTTAAAAAGACCTAGCCAATACCAATCTATTTGATAGTCATGTCATTTTTACCCTCAAACTAGTTATTCACCATAATATACTTCCTTTATATCACCCTCAACTTATAACCTGGGACCAACAAGAATCCATAGTGCCTATAGATGAGTTTGAGAATGATGAGGCCTTTTGCAATTTTCTATGCCTAAGAGAAAAAGTTCCATTGGAGACCATAAACAAGGGTTCTCAATCAAAATAAATCTTTTAGCCTATTTTGGAGAATGGGTGAACACCCTTAGCCATAAATAATTAAATAAAACATTAAGGTACCAAAGTGAAAACCTCATTAAGGCACTTTTAGACTATGGTAAAAGTAAAGAGAAAGGCTAATATTCTGGTGAAAACCTATTTTAGGTGTCATTATATAGGGGTGTTCACCTTTCCCCTAATGATGAACAAGACACCACCAATGATGAACTTACCTATGGGTCGAAGTTTAGTTATGAAGAACAACATGCCTTTGACCAAATCATTCAAGAATTTCCAACATTGTTTGTCACATGGCCATACTTACCATTAGGATATTTTGATTCATGTTGTCTAGGGTAACATTAAGATCTAATACAAATAGAGGACTTTGCCATTTCAAGATAATTCAAATATTTTCTAACTATTTTGGAGGATGGTTTGAATCTCCTCATACAGGACACTACAAATGTCAACATCGAGACTCTAGCTGATTCAAAATGGATTAAATTAGTTGGGTCCCTCATTGAGGAGTAAAATTACATCATTACAACCCTTTTGAGTAAATTTGTTGACATATTTGCTTGGGCATATTCATACATGCTAGGTTTGGACCCCACCTTGGTTGTACACCACCTTGTTATACATCTTGATGCAAAACCCATGAAGTAGAAACTATGAAAAATGCATCTTCACATTGTTTTATTATTAAATAAAGAGTTTAAAAATATATTAGAATCAAGATGTATTCAACTGATCAACTACTCAGAGTGGATCTTGAATGTTAAGCCAGTTAGCAAGAAACTAACATGAATAAGAATCTACACTAATTTTAGAGATATAAATAAGGTCTACCCCAATGATGAATTTCCTCTACCAAACATTCAAATTATCATCAACTCCATAATAGGTTATGAAATTCTTTTACCTTTAGTTGGATTTTTAGGATACAACCAAATCTAGATTGCATTAAAAGACCAATATAAGATAATGTTCACCACCCCATGGGGAATGTTTTTTTATCGGGTTATACCATTTGGTCTAAAAAATGTAGGGGCCACATATAAAAGAGCCATGACCATCATATTTCATAATATGATTCATGATTTTTTTGAAGATTATGTCGAAGACATACTGGGAAAACTAAAGACCAGGGCCGATCATCCAACATCACTACAAAAAATATTTGAGAGAATGCATGAATACAAGCTTAGAATCAATCCTAAGAAGTGTGTATTTGGAGTTACTTGAGAAAAAAAATTGGATTCATTGTGTCTCATAGAGGCATTGAATTTGATCTAACAAAAGTATAAGCCATTATCAAGATGTCACCACTGTCTAATTTGAAATAGCTTCACAATTTATAGGGTAAGATCTAGTCTATTAGATGTTTCATTTCTAATTTGGCCAACAAATACCATCCATTTACACACTTAATAAATAAATGTGTCATATTTCATTGGGATGAATAATTTCAAAAATATTTTCAATGTTTACATTACTAACTTGAAAATATATCTATTTTATTTCCACCTATGCTAAGGAAGTCATTATTACTATATCTATCTGTTACAGACAAATCTCTAAGGTAAATTATAACCAACACGATGATAATGTAAAATAACATGTCATTTACTATCTAATCCATACATTAGTTGTATATGAACATAATTATACATCCATTGAAAAATCCTATTTAGCTATGGTCTTTGTCGCTCAAAAACTACAACATTACATGTTAAATAGTAAGACCATGATCATTTTCTTAGATCCACTCAAGTATATACTATCCAAGACAAATTTATAAGGCCACATGTCTAAATTGATCATGATTTTGAGTGAGTTAAATATAGAATATGTTAACTAGAATGCCATCAAGGGATAAGTACTTGTAGATCAACTTGTTGAAGCTTCCCTTGTGGGTACAAAACCTCTAACTTTTTAGTTCCCAGATGAGTTCATCATGACCATCATTGAAAAACCTCTTTAGGATTAGATTTGGAAGCTATATTTTGATGGATCATTCATATCACATGGAATGGGGGTAGGCCCATTATTTATTACACCACATGGGGATCTTATCCCTAATTCATTTCATATCATCTTTTCATGTACCAAAAACATGGCTAGATATGAAACACTTATTACAAGGATTTGATATATATTACAATGTAAAATCCAAAATATAAAGTTTTATGGTTATTTTTAGTTAATCATTAATTAGGTTACAAACCACTTTCAGACCAAAGATGACGAGCTAGTATCATACAAGGCCATGATTGACACTCTCAAACAATAGGTTGTTGATGTATAGTTTGATCACATTCCAAGTGCCATTTAAAAAACAATGGATACCATGGCCACCATTGGATCTTTGATTTGTCATCCATATAAGGTAAAATAATATCAATTTCTCATTGAAAATATTATAGTGTCAGCTCATGAACCTTCAACTATCATAATGACCTATGATATTTTTGGTCACAGTTATATATGGTATTCATACCTTTACACATACCTACATGACCATATTATGCCACTTGATTTATCACATAAATAATCCAAGGATTTTATCCACCAATCCAAATGATATACCTTATTTGGAACAACCTTATATCATCATAGCTTTGATGAAACTTCACTTCATTGCTTAACTTTGGTAGAATCAACATTAGCATTATGAGAAGTTCATGAAGGAGTATGTGGAACCCACACTAGTGGGGCCATACTAGCCAAAAATCTCCTATGTACTAAGTATTATTAGTTAACTATGGATGCATATGTGGTTGTATATGTTAAAAGGTGAAATAAATGTCAAAGGCATGATAATATAATTCATGCCCCATCCAAACCTTTAAAACCAATGATTATTCCATGGTCATTTGCAACATGAGTCCTTTATCTCATTGGTAATATTAACCCAACCTATTTTTATGGCCATAAACACATTTTCACCACTACTAAATATTTCAATAAGTGGGTTAAATATATACCCCTCACTTATGTGACTAGAAAACAAATTTCCAAATTCATCTTCAACCATCTCATTTGTTGTTATGGTATCCCATCCAAAATTATATCTAATAATGGTGGATCATTCAAGAATAAATATGTCAAATCACTGCATGTCGAGTACAAAATTACTCGACATTTTTCTACAACATATTACCCATAAGGTAATGGCCAAATAGAAGCATCCAATAAAACCATTATCAACATCCTTAAAAATATTATCAATGATGCCAGATAAGATTGACACCTCCAAATATTTCACACCCTTTATGCATACCACACTAATTATTGTACCCCAATAGAAGCCACTCCATATTCCCTTGTTTATGGCACTGAGGCCATTCTTCCCATTGAATTCAAGTTACCTTATTTACACATCTCTTTGAAGTATGTCTTGGATGATTAAGATTATCAAGTAGCTTGCCTATAAGAGCTAGAGTTGCTTAATGAAAAATGCATGGCTATAGTTAATATCCTAAAAG
Organism: Torreya grandis; assembly: GCA_037957365.1. Classification (NCBI taxonomy): domain Eukaryota; kingdom Viridiplantae; phylum Streptophyta; class Pinopsida; order Cupressales; family Taxaceae; genus Torreya; species Torreya grandis. The sequence goes on from JARHVA010001620.1 coordinate 2,566,983, forward strand.
CATAATATAATAGACTCCATGGACACTATAACCGATGAGTGAAACATAAAGAATTCAATCTTGGTAATTTTATTATTAAATAAAACTAATAGAATACCATGACCGAGAAGAAGCAAAACTACAAGTTCAAACCCAATTGGATAGGCCCCTATATCATTGTTGAAAATTATAGCTTCGAAGCTATAGGCTTGCTACACTAGATAGAGATGAACTTGATGAGCTAGTAAACATTATATACCTTTTATGAATCTTTTATTAAGAGACTTGTAATATTATTTATGAGGCCCATTTTTTTTGTACCATAATATCAACATTCTTTTTTATACTATATCATTCTATTGTATACCATTCTCCCATAACTTTCCTATTGAAAAAAGTTATTTTAAAATCTCCTTACCCCCACCCCTTTGACCTTAGTTGCACTTAATTAGTTCTATAGGAAATTTAAACAATAATATTCTACTCAAGTTTCAATAGTGGATTTAGAATTATAGATAGAGGCCATATTTTGGAGTAGTATGATAGTGGTTTAGTAGTTGCATCCTTTATTCCTTGTTATGTTCCATTAAAGTACTACTGATTATAATTGCCTTTGGGAAAATCAAAGTACCACCATCATGCTACTAATTATAACTACCTATGGGAAAATTAGTATCATTGACCTATGCCATTATTTAATAATTATAATTTCCTTTGGAAAAATTAGGAATAACAACTTTATCATGTCCTTAAGTACCACCTTTTCATGCCTATGATGTACTATGCCATTTGCCTACTTTGGTTATTCTTTGACCATTTTTTGCTACCTTTTAGATTCCTCCACTATTAGGTGGAACTATAGTGACTTGAAGTCTCATCTTGGGACTATATAAGTAGTGCTTGAGTCATGTTAAGGTTAGATCAATCACCCTTTGCCATGCTCTCTTTATTTTGTGAGAAATTTCAAGTTTGAACGCTCTCTCCATTTCGTGAGCTTGAATCATTTAACATTAATTTTAATACTCCATTGAGTTGAGATGCTTCAAAAAATTCCAAAAAACATTTGTAAATAGAATTATAAAATCTTAAACATAAACCACTTCTTTACCTTAAGGATTTTGGGAACCCTAGTTATTTCACAAGAAACCACTTGTCATTTAGTTTCCCCATCCTTACTGGCCTAGCATCCCATGCTCTTCCTATTTTTTTAGTCCATTCCCATATTATTTTATAACATCAATCATGTTTTCTTTTTCATCATTTTCTTCTATCCCATATCCTAGGAGAACTACATTTGGCCTGAAGTTTATGTTGGACCTCGCATATATAGAACTATGTAGGCATCATTCACTTTACTAATGCATCTAGAGTTAGGTTGACCACCCCTTTCCTTTTCTTTTATTCCCCCATTTTATTGTTTGTTTCATTATCTCCTATAAGATAAGGGCACTATTTGTCATCTTGTTTGTACTAAAATTTTACTTAACCATTATTTTCTTTTATTTCATTTTATTCTCTTTATTTTATATTGTTCTTTATTTTTTTAATGTTTCATTTGTTTGTTTTCCTATTTATTTACTTTCTTATTGTGCCTTGATTTAGTTTAGGTTATTCTTTGCGTATAATTCTTAAATCCATCCATATTCATGTTTCAACATTGTCATCATGGTTTTTACCATTGGTGCATTATTTTCACTTATTTATTAGATCCAGTGTCAATCTTTATGCATATTTTGGGTAAGTTATCATGGTGTTTTATATCATGATACATACTATAACATGTTAGGAATATAGAAAAAAGAGAAATATTAATGAATTAAAGACAAAAATAAAATTCATAAAACATAACACAATAGAGACATAGATTAAATTTGGTTCATTCAATATGGGTTACATCCACACAAAAAACAACCAATCCTTCTTATTATTCAGTCCAAAAAATAAAGGTAAAAACCTACAATACATCCACTACAATATCCTCTTCACTCACATACAGTATAAGACCATGATTGCAATGCCCTCATATCAAAGGAGGGTTATATATTAGGGAAAAAATACAAACATAATTTCTACCATTAGATTATGTGACCTAATAGTGAACGATCTAGATTTATTACAAAATTAAAGTATTTTACAATGAAATTTTAACAAAAAATTTCTTTAGAGGTGTTGCCCTAGAACCCCCAGTATGGGGCTCCAAATATGGTCTCCACCCCCTTGAACCCCCATGATGAACCTAGTTAGGGGGGGTTCCCCCCCCCACACCCCCTATCAGGAACTGGGCATTAAAATAAGATCAAGGTCCACCATCTAACATAACATGCTATAACAATAATCAACTTAGGAAGTATTACATGAAATGAGGCCATGATGTATCTCCTTGGCACCTAAAAATTCCTAATTTAACCAAATCATGTCTCACAAATATAGTAATTCAATAATGAAATAATTTTAATCCTCGCTAGTTAGGATGTGTATCTCCATACTAGTAGGTTGCCTACATTCATCTTTCTCCTCTATACCAATTTTCCATCATAATTTCCATCATCATGGTACTAATAATTATAACCACCTCTGGGCAAATAATTTTACCTCATACCACTTGAGATACTAATGATTCTAATCACCTTTGGGCAAATCATTGTGAATCATCCCACCCATAGATCCAATGATTATAACTTCCTATGGGAAAATCATTATGTTTTGATCTATCTAGAGGTTAATGATTGTAACCACCTATGGGTAAATAATTATCTTTATTCTACCCAATTTGGGTACATTTTCATTGCGATAATGTTTATAACTACCTTTGGGCAAACCATTAGCTCTATCTACCCATTTAGGTCATGATTTTATCCTACCAATGACTATAACTGCCTACGAGTACATTATTTTTTTCCTTGTAATGATTATAAGCACTTTTGGGTAGATCATTCTCTTGTTACGCTCAACCTTTTTCAATTATTATAACTACCTTTGGGTAAATTATTACCTTTTTTATCCCACTTATGCTAATGATTATAACCACCTATGGGTAAATCATCTATTTATTTTGCCAACTATGATAACTCCATATGCCACTGATTATAACTACCTATGGGAAAATCAGTCTCTTCCACCCATTTTATCTTTTTGTTCCCATCATTTCATGCTTTCAAGGGAATGATTACCAACACTTTTTTATGACCAGTCCCTTGAGGGGGCACCTACAGTTCATCCATTTCCATTGAAGTCATAGGCATGCATGAAATATTCCTTATTTGAGAAGATGTTACCATATCTATAGCTTGAAACACTTTCTTAAATAGGGGTAAACTGTAGACACCTAAAATTGGTCACAACTAGCTTTTAACTAGACTTTAGATTGATTCCTACCAACCATTACAAATTAAACCTAAGATTCACTGAACATCCCAAATTTTCTTGTGCATCATTCATCAAAGCTCAGAATCATGTTGAGGCATCCTTAATTAGGGTATCCTATCATATTAAATAAAAAATTCTCATAGATTCATCCCTAATTACCTCATGGCACCATAACTATCAATTTGGCATATGGACCTATTAAGTGGGGCACTTACACACTTAAATCAAATATTGAAAGAGCTAAAAGGCTAATGAAAATCAATTAAAATTTTAAAAAATATTAAATGCCTAGTTGAATTATCCATTTATAATTAATGAATTTCTATAAAAAAAATTCAAAAATTCAAAATATCCTAGCCTTTCATCATTTCCTTTATGAGTTGTCAAGCTCTTTGAAAATATCCTAAAATATCTAATTTTGAGAGCCATGCCTAGTAATTGTAAATCATAATTACTTAACCACTATTAACTCTATTAGAGTTATATTTAACCCACCTAGGTTTAGTCTAAACCCATTCCAAGCCTAAACTCAACCCTAACTCACCTTGGGTGAGAGTTAATTACTAAGGCTATAAATACAAGACCATACCTCTTCATTAACAAAACTTAGATATTGTAGAGTTATTATGAAATATTTGTTTCATGATGTTGGAGAGTTTTCAATTATGTCATGGAGGCATCCAATAGAGTAGATGAAGTGATGTAATAGTCTGAGTGACAATGATAAAGTGTGTAATGTGCTTGTCTTAGTATGCTTAAAGAAGGCTTGGTTGATATTAAGAGTTTGCATGGTTAAGGATGTTTAGGGATGATTATGATGATTTAAATATGTCAAGGGGTACCTAATATGTTTTATATTATTTTATTGCTTGTGTACATTATTGTATTTCATCTAGTTGATCATTATTCTCATCTAGACATTTTGGGTCCAATAGTAAAAATTATGAGTAGGTAATTTGATGATGTCACCATTGCCACATATGGATGAGTTAGGGGGTGTTGGTCATATGGTTGTGATAAAATTAGTCACTAATTATTATTGTCTAAGTCTCAATTTATTAACTTGAGTGTATTCAAAGATATATGGGTGTAAATTTGGGCTCTATAGCTTTTTGACATTGTTTTCCCATACTTAGCCAATTTTGCAATGTGGCAAGAAGAGATGAGTAAATTTTTTGATGTAGTCATATATCACACATGCAGATGTTTAGGAGAAGGTGATCCTATGTGTTTGATTATTTTTATTCCTCTCTAATTTGTGATAAATTTTAGATCATGTATCAAAGCATGTCAAAAGATATGCATGTGAAAAATTGGCCTTCTAAGTAATTCTTGACATTGTTGGCTCTGTGATAGATAAATATGAGGAGGAATTTTAATGTCATTATATCTCAAATGTGTGAAGGTTTTAGGATAAATTTGATTAAATGGTGTCTAACTCATGATAAGTACCTAGCTAATTTGTAGAGATCGATGCTGCACAAGAGATCATACATCTAGATCTACAATGTGTACCAAGTCAAAGAGGTCAAAGTGTTCAAAGTTTAACATCAAGCAAAGATAAAGATCGATCTTCTTCTAGGAAAAATGGTGAGTGGATGTTCTTAATAATATATATAAATGGTTTTAATTAAATTCAATAGGTAAAATTGATAACTTTTTAGCATGACTAAAGCAAGGATAATCTCAAAGAGATCGATGAAGTGTGTGAGGTCAAAGTTTCTAGATTGCACAAGATGAGGTCAACATGTTCAAGGTTTAACAATTGAGAATTGGTAGTATATGAATTAAATATAAAATAATATTGATGGCGCATGATAAATATGAATTATAAAGGACATGAGATGTGCGCATAGTGTTCTAGGTTTAACTATGATCATTTGCATTTGAATATTTGAATTTAACAAAGGGAAAAACTAGTCTGTGGTTTTTGGACCATATCTTTTGATCCATGAAGAATTTTCTCATGGTGTTAAAATAAAAGTGGTAGAGGATTAAAAGATGAATATTTAAATATATATTTTAATATATTAAAGTGTTTATATTAAAATATATTTATGTCCAAATTTGACTCTCTATTTTACTATATTCTACAAGTGACCTGAGAAAGATATTTGAGCTTGTATTGATGGTATTTTGATGTATCATGTTAAATTAGATATTTGGGAGTGTTTTACACTTAATTAGTATGATTTTTGTACATATTTTATGTTTTATAAGTATATATTGAGTATTATTAATGCTTAATAATCTGACGGTGTATTCATTCATGGTGTCCTTATAAATAAGGCTATTGTTTGAGTTGATTGAGCTTGTACAAAAGAGTGAAATGATGAATATAAGAATTTGAGAATGATTAAGGGGTCATGTAGAGTTGAAATATTAATTTTTAAGAGTTATTATGTTATATATTTTTTTAATTAAGTTCTAAAGGAGTGAATGGGTCTTCATGAGACCTATAAGGGCTACGAGGGCCTAATTGAAAGGTGTAGTTCCTTAAGGGTGACCCATGGGAACTATGAAAAACATATGTGGATTGTATTGATAAATGTATTAATATTATATATGCTCTAATGGTTAAATAAAGCATAATTTATGACCAAGATGTTGATAATCATGAATGCTCTATATATAGTGAAACCAAATGTGATGGTTTCTCGACTTTTGAGTGAGAGGTTTTTGGATGGGGAGCTAAGTGAAAGTCAAAACCTTTGAAAGAGAAGGTAAATGTTAATGAGGACTAGTATAGAGTAAAGAGGATCATATATTTTACCTGATCAAAGTGATGAAGGTGATCATATAGGTCATTAGACCTAATATGCCTATAAGATGTAGAATGAATGAGTATGCTCAAGAGGCTATGGTGCGCAAAGGCAAGGTGAAGGTTTTGTTCAATATGTGGATGGGTTGAATGGAATATTAGGTTTGTTATGGTTTTTATAAACTATAGGTCATATTTATAATGTCATAATAATTCTTTTGTAGGTTTGAAGATTGAGTGTGAGTGAAGAGTTGAAGAGTGGGGTTAGTTGGGATATGTAATGTGTCCTAATTGAACTTTATATATCGGTTCAAGTTTATAATGTGATTTGGATAATAGGAAGAATTGAGTAAAGAGTGATTAATCGATGGATTTTTGAGTAGAGCATATTGAGGTCTGTGTGTATGACCATTTGGTCATGTTGTTTATGTGGTGATAGAGTTATTGCTAAGAAGGTGAAGAATGATAATCATAGGTCCATCATCAGGTTTTAAAGACATCAGTTCAAAGGTAGATTTATTCATAGGTGTTGTTGTGGTAGATTATCATATAAGTGGGTTACAACCTCTTTGTAAGGTGAAACTTGATAAAGGTCTAGTTGTTGTGCCAGCTCAGCTAAATAAGTGTTGTAGCACCTTCTAGGATTATAGTCTCACTAAATAAGGATGGTAGTTCCTTGATCAATTGTAGATGGTTTAAATTATATCTTATCATTATAGGACTATAATATATCTTGTAGGGTTTAGTGGGTTTTATTTCATAAGATGGTTTCTTATGTAGATGTTGTGTTGATGTGATATATATTCTTATTTATGCTTTGGTTGTATGTGTTTCCATGCTTATGTTGGTAGATCAAGTTGGTGAATGATGGAATTATTTTGGAATTCAATGTGCATTATTTTATATTGATTTACCCCCCCTCTTAGTAAGTACTATCAACACATGAGACTCATACCAATAGTTTTATAATGCCAAAATCTTAAGTCAAGCAACATCACAAGCCAAGGTGCCAAGGAGAGGAGACAAACAAGCTTCATTATCAAAAATTTCTTGATGATAAAGCCACTCACCAAAGACATTTGGTGCTCCCAAGGAAGGTAAAATATTTATTATCTTTTATGTTTTTATTGTGATTTCATTTAGGTTTTGTTCCTAAGCTCTTTTTAGTATCTAGGCTAGGAGTGTAAGTGTTAGTGTGTTTATTTGAGTTTTATTGCTTAAGTTAACACTATATTAACCTCCCTTCTTAGATTTCTATGATCAAAACAAGAAATATGACTATAAATTTCAAATACTTTCCAACTCACCTCATTATCATGGACTAAGGGCCTACAGACCACTTTGATTTTGGACTACTCCCTGATGTCCTTGACCCCATCAACTATGTCATATTGTGCCCTAATAGAAGCTAATCAGTCTACATGATGATTGGATTCTCTAGGTATAAATAAAACTTCAAAGGCTTGGAATTACTCTAAGAGGTCCAAAATCCTATGTTTTTAGGCCTTAAAGAGTGAATTATTTATTGCACTTAGGCCTCTTACCTATTGCACTACTAACTCACTATCTCCTTTAGCTTTCAAAATCTTAATGCCTATTTTCCTTCCCATTGTAGCCCATGGATGAGGGCCTCATATTTTATAGTATTAGAAGTACATCTAAATTGAAACCTTAGGGAATAATAATAAATTTTATTGGAAGGGGAGATGATAATAACACCTAACCCACTCCCATTCTTTGATCTTGACCCATCAAAAAATAAGTTCCATACACCTTTGAACTCTTGACTTGTGCTAGTGAGACTTGGCATGGTAGCTCCTTCTTCATGAATACAATATACAACTAAGACTACCTCTTCAATGGTTTTTTAAGGATCATAAACATGATTATATATTTCCCACTCATCAAGGAACAAATATGAGATGCCTTCTAGTGGTTCCATAGGCTCTTGGTCATTGAGATGGTCATCTTCATCCAAGATAGTGTAATTAGCATTTGATAAGTTGGGAATATAGGGTTTTAAATGGAACCTAAAAATAGGTTAAAATATTATGGTAACCTTTATCCCATAGCTAGTCCTAAAGACCATGTCTGACCAATTCAAAGAGAGTTATCCCCAAATTTTAGCAGTGAAACCCCTAGACAAACATATGACAAAGTAGGGAGGAAGATCATATGCCATGACATCTTGAGAGATGGTACAACTAGGACAAGTATAAAATATGATCTTAAGGTCCTTAATAACACCTATAGTACTGGTAAGAGACCCATCCAATTATAAAACTCCCTTTTCATTAGTTTCATATTTAAGTCCCAATTTATCAACTATGGATTTAGGTATGATAGAAGTACAGCCACACTATCTATCATACAATTATGCATAAGGGAATATCCTATGATGACTAAAATTTATAAGGGAGGTGGTTTGAATACCTTATATCCTTGAGATTCATGAGTTTTTCTATAATTATTAAGGATTATGATTACTTTTTCTATTTTTTTATCCAAGACATGAAGTTTTGAGAGCTCTTCTTGAAGGAAGTCTTGTTTCCATAGAATAAGAAAACAATCACACATAAGGAGAGTGACATGGGCCTTATTAATGTATTCAAAAATTCTAAAATGATGGATGGATTCCTTGGACTACAAATTAGAGGTAAACATACTATTTGGAACTTGTGTAAATTGAGGTATGAAAGGACCCTTCTAGTTCTATCCTTTCCCATCGTGTATCTTTTGAGTTGGTGATGTCTTGTGATATGCATCTTAAGTGGAAACAAATTGAAGTGTTTGATAAGGTAGATAAGTTATCTTGGGATGACCCAAAATTTAATCAACTAACCTTATTTTAACCCTTGTATGAGTTGCAACTAAGTTGTCTACCTTGGCCATATTCTTACCCTAATTTATTACCACTTGTTCAAATGAAAATTCACCTTCTTGAAAGTTGAAAATTGTAGTTTCAAAGGGTGCCTTACTTATACATCCCCTTTTTGACTTGGAATCTTAGCTTGGGTCATGAAGGGAGTGTCTTCATGAAGCATAGGAGGTTCTTCCTTGTGTTGTGAAGGAGGCATGTTTTCATGTGATGGAAAAGTAGGACCTTGCTACATAAAGGATGTTTTGACACACTTCACCATTTGGAACAATTACCATATCATTTTAATATCCCCATTAAGTACACCACTGACCCTCTTATGCATAATTATTTTGAGTTAGATCCAAGGCTCTAGAAATATGGGTAGCATTGGGATTGAAACTATTGTATGGTCTTGCTTATGTAATATGTCCTTGGCCTTCTTGATTAGGTTGATAAGGAGGCATATTTTATTGATAAGGATGATAAGGGGATTGATAAGGCCTATAGGGTGTATTTTTATACCTCTCTAAAGCTACTAACTTGTTATTTTGGGCCTAGAGCATCCTTTCTATTTTTCCCAATCTATCTACTTGGCTGCCATATATTTGATCATGATTGGTTAGGAATAATAATAATAAATGATAAGGATATGGGGTTGAATTTATAGGAACAAAGGCATGAGGGATATAGGCTTGAGTTTGCCTAGTTGAATTAGGAAAGTTTATACCCTTATAGCTATCTCATTAGCTTCTATCAAGGTGCTTCCCCTCATTGAATATATCATAACAACCACTTCAGAATTTAGAAATCTTAAGTAGTATATAAATGCATAGTTAGGGGTGGGATTTATGATTATATGGATCCTATCCTAGGTTTTCTAAAACCTATAATTGAAGTCTACCATGAATTCCTAGGGGGCTCTTTTGATTGTAGTATGTTGTTTTACTAATGAGACATGGCCATTCCTATCCTTAAAGTGCTTACATAAGTGTTATTCAAACTCCTTATAGGTGTTTATGGATTCATGTGTTAATACCCTATACTAATGGAGTAATTTACCCTTCAAGGAGGTTGTAATAAGTCTCATACTCACATTTTATTAGGTGATGTTATGGACTAAACATAAATTGTCTATGTCTGCAATATGTTCCATAGGGGTAGTTGAGTTCTCTCCTATGAAATAGGGAAGGATTTTGAGGGAAGAAATAGGTATGTCATAAAAATGATTAAGATTTAAGGGGCTTCCACCATTTAAAGGAATAAAGGCTTGCATTTTAGGCATATTTACTATGGGTATATGATTTTCAATAGTGTTTGTTTGGGAAGAATTAGGAGAGTTGGGGGGGTGTAGGATTAGGATTGAATCTAGGATACCTCTTCCTCCTAGAAATATCCAATTATAATTTAATAAACTCAATGTATTTACATTTTAAGGAAGATCTTATGACCATATTTTGCATGTAATTCAACTATAGATCTACCAATGATGTGCTTAAAACTTTTATATGTTCTCCAAGGCTACAAAAGAATATTCTAAATAAATTGAAATCTGGTCCCACTAGGCTTGCTAGAGCCATTAATAACCCAAGTTGCACCCTCTAAAGGAGATTGTTCAATTTTACTTCAAACTTACACTAACATGGGATTGGCCTAAAGGTTATGGGTTACTTATATTTGGACTAAACCTATAGATTATTGGGATATATTTACTAATATTTTAACTTAAACTCTTTTTATAAGACCTACTTATATTGGGATGAAAAGGGTTAGGATGAAAACTTGAAAAGAAAACATATACTAAGGGTGGTGATGCACTAATGTTCACTTATCCTCTCTTGACTAATCTTTAAACACATTTATGAATCCAATGGAAGAAAAGAATCTAACCAGGGATATTGAAATAGATCTAAACATTAATATTTCATATGGAGGTTAGGTATAAATTTTTCAACTTGAAGGCAAAATAATGTAGGTCTACATGAGACACTACTAATCAACTCACTCTTCAACACCACTACTACCTATCAACACTTTATATGACCTACATAAGATGACAATATGACATTAGGTGAAAGAGAGAATTTCAAAAGGAAGATAAATATCATAGTTTTTTCAAATAAACAATCATAACACACATTAATTCTCACATAAAAGTCTATAACTATTCTTTATTTATTGATTCAAGGTGCAATGTAAAATTTTTGTAGATCTTTGCTACACCTAGCCAAGGGATGATAATTAAAGAGATAAATGTCTAAATATATATGATATACATGAGAGAGAGATAAAGGAATCTAGGTGTATAATATTCCATGAAGAGGCCAAAGTGGTCATGTAGTAGTTACAATAGTTTCCTTTACTCCCTTATGCACTATTTGAGTAGATAGGTGCTTTGAATAAGATATTTGGAGCATTTATGTCTAATTTTATAAAATTTTGACCTATGAAGAGTCCATGTACACAACCTAAAATCAATACCCTATCCTTTCATTATTTACCAACACTGAAAGAGGTTTAATTGGGCCTTTTCCAAGAGGTATTAAATGGCTTCTCACACCTGTAGATTGACCTTGATGAAGAAACTGCCCAAATCCTTCATAATGCTCATCAATATGGGGTTAATCACCTCAATGTGCATTTAAATATTTATTTATGTGGATATTTAACTCCATGATGTCCTTTTATGCCCCTTAGCACTTCCATTTAGTGGGTTAAGTAGGCCTCATGAGCTAATAGTCTTGTATTTTATCCATCCACTATTTGGATGACTATGATAGTTAAACTAAACCTTCAATCTATCTAATTAGGCTTGAAACATACCTAAAATAACCTTATAGATTAGTATATATACCCTTCAAACATCTCACACTTGATAATTTACCCTTCTTACATGATTAGGCCATCTTGACTAGCCTTATAGACTGGCTGATTGGTGAAGGTTGGCAGATGCACTTCCAGGCTGATAGGTGGAAATTTATATATTTTAATAGGTGAAATAATTCCTAAACCAAGACTCTTAATTAATGGGAGATTATTACCATGTTTTTCACTTCACTTCTTACTCAAAACCCTAAAAACTTAAAATTTTGGGAGCTGTTTATGCACCATCCATACAACTAAGTACCATGATAATGGATTCCTCTAAGTGGAAAATATGGCTTAGGTGTTTTCTAAGTGATTCCATTATATTTAGATGTATTTTTTATTAAATTTCTCTAGTCAAGTTATTATTAGGGGTTTAGGGAGGTTGAAGAGTATCTAGGTCTCTTAATGATGGTTCTTATAGGTTAGGGCCTAAAACTCTAAACCGATTCCATTAAATGCATGTAGAAAAAACCATTCACCTATATTTAAGTGCTCATCCTCACATGTAAGAGTTCCATATAGTTATGATCATGTGAAATTGTGTCTCAAGTAAAAAACATGATTTTTGGATAGTCTCTAAGTATCTTTAGATCAAAATGTCCAAATATGGCATCTCTGTAATAACCCAAAATGGATTAGACCTCCGGAAAACCTGATGATCACTCCTATATAGGTTGGAGGTGTCCTTTGATCTCCCTTTTATACTTTTTTATGATCTCTAATCGACATTTTCCTAATGGCAATGTTAGATCAACATGTCTAATTATAGGATCTCTAAATTTTATCCTTAACCTAGGGTTTTAAGGCACCTAACCACTATTCTCATCATGAAAACCATCTATGATAGTCCTTAGAGTACTTATGTTGGCATCATCAAACTATCTTCCTTTTGTGACATTCAATAGTACCTCTGATTTAGATACTCAAGTTTATTTATATGGTTAACCAGTTATGGAGTCTACTATAGGTGATTAATATAAGTTTATTTTGGGACTTTGTGACCCCTTCTCACCTTAGAAACTAATTATTCATATAAATCCTTCTCAATTCTTTGCTTCTAGTCTTAAACTAGCTCTATTAAGCATATTTTGTAGAGTATGTGTCCTACATGTGCTAATCACTAAATCTTTTGAGTGCTCAGAATACTTGAGTATACATTTAAGACTCTTTCATAGCTAAAATACTCCATATAAATTCATTTGGAAGCATAAGTCTATCATTGGGTACCATCTAGGGTTTAGGAAGGGTTTAGGAGGTCCACCATCTTAATGATGGTTCACATAGTATAGACCTACAAATGGAAACCTATTTCCATGAATATTTAGTACATTGACCCACTAATACCTTCTAAATAACTTAGGATCCCATGCAAAGAGTGTGTGGAGATAGAAGTGTTAGAAGGTGTACCTCAAACTTTTTGTTGAGTAATTGAGCAAGTTAACTTCTTAGGGATTATTCATAAAAATGTTCCCCTCAATGCCTTTCATTCTTTAATGGATTTTGATTCCATTGGGGTACTTAAGTTTTCATAATATCTCTGATCTTAGGTCCTTTTATGGTGAAGGTTGTGAGTGTTTGAAGGTGCATCTTGATAGGACTACTCAAGAAAATGGAGCTCGAGAAAGGGTTAGATAAATTATGGGATAACTCATTACATTCCCCTACCCCAAATGTGTTTTATAATTATTGAAACATCATTTGACACAACTATATTACATTGAACTCTTTTGGAGGTTTGGACTTGTCATGAGGTGGAGATAGGGTCTTGAGACCTATATGGGAAAGGATTAGGCCTCATAGACCCATACTAGTGTTTAGGGTCTGCATTCACCTGTAGGTATATGTGTGGTTTCCATATTTCCTCGACACCATTTTAAATCCAACCTCTATCTCATTTTCATGTTCTCATCTACTTATACCTTCTATCACCTTTCTCCTTCCTATAGACTACCTTGGTCAACATGTCTAATGCATAAGACTATAGTAGTTGATACTAGAAATCATGAGAAATATTCTTTTAGATGTTATAGAGGTGTAAATAGAGCCCAATATTCATGTCTCAACTTGATTATAGACTTAAGTATCATTCCTCTAACCCTACCAACACATCTGCATATACAATCATATATGGGCCTATGTGTGTTTTTAGGTCTACAACTCAGACCAAATGAATTCATTACTTAGGATCTCTCTCAAGAAAGTTATTAAGGATTTTGTATGTGTATTTATCCCATATAGACTCTCTTTTCACATATCCCAAGACTTTATACTTTTATTGGTTTGCCACCTTTCTACTCTTAGCAACTCTAATTGATTATGTGAGCTTCACACAGTCCAAATGCACTTATACAAGTTACTTTGTCTCTAATGAGGAGACCATAACGTTTCACCCTTCTTCCTAGTTTTAACCTTCTCCCTTTGGGTGTTTTTGATATCTTATACATAGGTTAGGATACATAACTCATGACTTGTCAACAACATTATGGGCATCAGCTTATATATGTTGATTATCTATAAGGGTCTATGTATCATGGTCTTCTAAGCATAAGGGAGTGACTTCTTATTTAAATATAAGGTCTCATTATCTCTCTCATTCCAAATCATCTCTAGAAGATTGGTATATTTCTCAGTCATGCCCTTCTCTCATGCTTAGGGTTGATCTTTACATGGAGAATTTGGAGGATTCTACTAAGGTAGATTTAGGTCCTTTTTTATAGGTGATTATTACTCTTTCAATAGGGTATATAAATATATATATTATCCTTAATGACATGATAGTTATTGATAAGGTCTTGATCCTATGGATTGGACTTGGGTGATGGGGGGGAGTGGATGGCTTATGGGTAATGATAGTGAAGTGAATGAAGTTGAAGATGGAGTGCAAGGCTTAAATTGAAGTAAAAAGGTAGTGCATAGGTGGTCAAAAAGGGAGGAGATATTTGAGGACTCAAAATGGACTATGTAGTCAAACCCAATGTGACCTAAAATGACTTTGAACAGCTCCATACTTATACCTAACTGAACATAACACTTTGGAGGCCATGAAAAGGCATGCATAGTTAGAAGATGAAATATAGGTCTTTCCAAAGAACCTTAACATTTGATAATAAGCTTTAAATTTTTCTAAGAGTTGTGAGGGTGTTTGAAGATATATTAGTGGATTTAATACCTATGGGGGGCTATATTGAAGTTTGGAAACCCTCATAGATAGAGATTTTGGAATGAAAACAACACTTTATGGTGTGTTTTATTATATTTTCTCAATCTTTAAGCCACCATTAGATAGTATATTACCTTATATGAAATCAAACTCACACACACACACACACACACACACACACACACACACACACACACACACACACACACACACACACACACACACACACACACACACACACACACATAGTATATTAATTAGAATGATTACTTTACAATATTAGAGGCCATCTAAGAATTTAAGTTAGAGTAAAAGACTTGAGTAACCTCAAGACACCATGATTAGACCTCCAAACACTAGTCACCTTTAGATGTGTATATTAGGTACTCTTCTTCATCAATGAAACATACCTATAGTCTATAGACACTGGAAGTTTGTACATTTATCACCTCCATATTCCCATACATGTGAACCAAATGTTATGGAGACCATGAAAAGTCTTTGCAAGACTTGAGGAACTAGGAATAATAGTCATTTTGATTAAATAGACCAAATTCAATACAATTATTTTCCTCTTTTTGTCCCATGTGGATGAAGATGATGAAAAAATATCTTAAGTTCTTAGTGAATGTTCATAGAGCTCAAGGGATCAATCATGTAACCATTGCACATGATTGGAAGGTGACCAAGTTTATTATTGACCAATTTCGACTTTTAGGTCAAATTGGGGCACCCCTAGATAAAAAATTAATTTTTTGGTCTATAAAGGGTATAATATATTTTAATAAGCTGTTTTATAGGTTAATTGATGTCAATTAATGTTAAATTAGCTTTGGTTAATTAGTTTTTAGGTCCATTTATCATTTTGGGTCATTTTAAGGGTCAAAAGGGGTACATTCAATGCCTTGTATAGGTTTATTGGTAAGTGTGAAAGTATAAAAATGTGATTTCATTCCACATGTTTCATTATAAGTCTTATATAACTAACACTACTAAAAAGATCATAGGTTATTTAGATAAAGGGTAATTTTCTTAGTAAAAAGGGAGAAAAGAGCACTTCTACAACCTCCTTAGGAAATGTGCCATTTTGAAAAGTTATAAATGTGAATTTATAGTTACCCCACACTAATATCCATTATTTAATTAGTTTAGAAGTGTCATTTCTTGCTCAAAACTATTCTACTCCATTTTCACCCTTCATGGCAAGCTGAAGTGACCTTCAAGTTTATACTCAATAAAGATAGCCCATGAGGTTTCAAGTCAAAAAATATTGGGAGGTGGTATTAAAATCATGGAGTTAATTTTTCATATCAATAATTTTTAGAATGAGAAACTATGCTTTATGAATCATCTATTTGAATTTGACCTTCTAAAACTGCCTACTAATTGGTGCAACCTATCAGTTTTCCCTTGGTTTGAATAGATCCATATGAACCAATTGTTCATGTTTGTTAAAAATGACTTTGGTATATTTATATATCACTTAAATTTTTTTTTAATGTTTTAAGTTTTTTTAATCAGCTAATAACCTTAAAATTATAAATAGGCCTCTTTTGAGTGCGATGGGTAGTTTTACCATTTTCATGAACTTTGTGATTTTAAAGTGGTTATAGGTGGTTATGATAGGTCCACCCTTGTTATTTTAAAACATTTTTTAAATATAATGTAATATTATTTTCTCTCTTCAAATAAATCTCTATGAGAATACAATTTTTGAGTGTCATAGATTCATGTGACATAAAAGTGAGCTTTCAAGTTCTTTCATGTAGGTTTCTCAAATGTTGAAAGGGAGGTGTTGAATTTTGTTCCAAGTATTTTAGTATGAATATTTAGTTTTAAAATATAAATATAAGCCTAGAACTTCTTGTGGGTTATAAAATATGCCCATTGCCAAAAACTAGGACATGTTGCCTATAAAGGAGATGGTCACCTACAGGTGGTGTCAATAGTAGCTTGAAGTGTCATATAGAAAGTTTAAAAAACTTGAGGAAACCCATTTATTTTATTGATATGGATAAAGGAGTATGATATAAATTATTTTAAAATTAATTTTCCAAATGCAAATTGAAAACACCTCTAAGAGTGATGGCTGAGATTTTGGGATTATCTGGCCTAAAAACACTAAATAGAGGCCCGTGATATTTTTGAAGATAGAATATGACATGGTGTAAAATATATTAAGACATCCAATTTTATGAATACTATAGATATATCATAGGGTAATAGCTATTCCAAGAATTGGGTCAAGAAAATTTGTGGATGTTGGAGATTAGAAGGCCCAAATATGCTCATAAACACACTAAAAAAAGGAGAGAAGATCTATAACCCTGAGCCATAATAGGAATTTTCATATAAAATTAGTGGTATGAGATCTTGTTTCATGATTTTGTAGCTTATAATGGTTTATAATAGCATCCATAACTTTAAATCCACTTAAAGAGGATGATATATCATGTTTTGACTCCCAAAGCATATCTTCAATCCATACATAGGCACAAAAATTTCACCTATAACAAGGTTTTAAGGAGTGGCTCAATCCAAGGAAAGTCATAGTTTGAGTTTCAATGAGGTATATAGGAGAGTTAAATATTAAATATACATTGTATGAATTCTATTATATCAACTTTACAAGTGTCCTTGTGACCCTTGGACTTCTCATCTTCTCTCTCTCTTAAGCTCTATAAGAGCTAGCTATTTTGGCCATTGTATTCTATGCTCCATCTGAGTATGGTAGAGCCTTGATAATTTATATACATTTTGATAAATAATATTAAAATTTTTTACCTCTTACATTACTTTTCATAGTGTATTTTACTTGAATGTTGAATTTGCTTAGTGAAGACTATGGATTCCTTAACAAGTTATCACATTATCTCACCTATTTGTAACTTCTTATTGTAATGAATGTGATGTGTTCCATGAAATTTCAAAGTATATCTGAGTTATTATCTTAGTTATCACCCTCATATTCCTCTTGTCTAGTCTTCCTATCTTTGCACATTCATCCATAACCCGATAATGTAACATTGATGTAAGAAGACATAAATTGGAGAGTGTATGTTTAATTGTCCTTGATTTTAAGTGTAATATGAATATGGTTGGATTTCATAAATATATTTGGTGTATCACCTCCCTTAGGTTAGTTTTATTTCATTTATACCTCTCCCTTTTCACCCCCAAATTTTAGTTGTAGGTTCAATCCTAAGTGGTACATTAAGGGAGTTAGCCCTATCTAGAGACTCACCTACTTCCTTAGGTTACCCACAAGCCTAGAGGTGATTCCATTGTGCCACTTAGATGAGGAGAGATTTTCATCTTATAAAAGGGTGAAAATCCAAGTTATAATAGTTTTTTAGGCTTGATGGGATTCTTATTCCAAGATATTGAGAGATTTTTGGTGTCATCTCTCAACAATTAACTTTTACAAGCATCTTTTCAAGCATCAATAGTGACTCTAAAGACATATCAATTGGTCAAAAAACCTAGGTTATCCTTTGAATATTTATGGTAACATGTTTTATTTGTGTTCTTGCTTTCATTGAAGATCTATGGCTGAATTTTGTGTTGATTTCTGTTTTACACAAGTTGGTGAGACATTTCAATCTTGTGTCATTCCCTATCAATATGAACAAGTCCTTAGTTAATATTGTCATGACCCTTAACAACCCAAATATGATTTTCATTAGCCTAAATATGATCATATCCATCCCATACATGATACTTACCATTCTTATATTCAACCTTCTCAATGTCTTGTTCTTAGTTAACCTAATCCTTTCTCCAATCAACCCATTTCCACCTTCAAACAAGCACTTTTGAGCTATAAAAGGTATATGTGGGAGATTTATACTCTAAGGGGATATGGTCAAGGTATTCCTAATTATTCCATCCATCAAGTGATAAATTAATTAGAGTTAGTCAAAAAAGAGTGGGTACATATTGAAAGAACCAATTGGCAAAGACTCACGAGTGATATGCTAAATGTGAGTGGTTTGATTGGATCTTTGGAAGAGAAGCTAAATATTCATGAGAGATAGCCTTAAAAATTATATTAACCTTATACCCACTTCCCCAAGTTCCCTATAAGCCATACTTGACCCCTAATCATGAGCCAAATCAAGTCTATCAAAGTCATCCTTTTCCCAATCAATTGGAGGAGAGAATTGAAAAGATAAATATTATGTTTGAGAATATGCATATGCAATAGTCCATGTTGGAAACAAAGGAATTGGAGTTCAAACACTCATTTCCCTCTCACATTACATCCTCACCACCTAAAAAGGAGACTCATAATTCCAATTTCCTAAGTTGGAGTAAGATAGTGGAGTCATAGGGAAAGGAGGAGAAAATTCTTGATCAAGAGTGTGGAATTGAGAAGACATCTAATCCTAATATCCTAATCTAGAAAAAAATAGTAGAGTCATGGGGAAATAAAGAATATGGAAGCATTATCAAAGAGTGTGAAGTGTAAAATGGAGTTGATCTTTTTCAATTACCTCCCACCCTTACTCAAAAAGTTTCTTGTGTTCCATACCAACCCTCATGCACTCCTTATTCTCATGATGATTCCTATGAGCTTCAAGAGAGACTTTTCCAAGAGAACTTAGCCAAGCAAATAGAGGAACTAGAGATAAAAATGAAGTGAATAAGTCAAAGTGTGATGGAAGGTTTAGACTAAAGAGAAGATCATATTCCTAAACACATCCCATCTCCCCTCCCTTAAGAGCTTCCTAAAGAGCCTCCTAACTTACATTCTCAATCTTATTTGAAGTTTTATGTGCCACCTCCACTAACTAGTTCATTTTATCCTTACCCCATCACCATTTACATTGATGAACCTATTGTATGGGAACCAAAGTAGGATAAATTTGTTGATAAATAAAGATAACTCTTGTTTTAATAAAACCTACCTCTTTGGCATCCTAATTGGGTTAGATCACATGATTTCAAGATGCCTAGTCTTGGCATCACCATGAAGGAGGTTGAAGATCTTATAGCCTTTGACCATGAAGATTAGATTATGATAGCTAAAGTTAATTTTGAAATACCTCAAGAGGTATTAATTGATGAAGATAAGGTAAGTCCTTGTGTTGAATCTCTTTGCTTGGTTGATGATGAAGAATGTTTTATTTGTGTTGAAGAAGCTATCTTGAGAGAGGAAAATGAAGAGGAACATGCTCACTTCATGGCTGATAAAGAAGAACTCATGAGTTTTTATGAGGAATAAATCACCATAGGGACTTCCTTTGGTGAACAAAAGGAAAATTCACAAGCTTTTGCCTCCATATTTGAATTGGAATGTGCTATCAAGAAGGGAGAACAATTTCAAGCCATACCTCAAGAAGTAGTAGTCTTGAGAGAGTCTCATGAGATCAAGATAGAGGAATTAACACTTGAAGATGATCTAATAAAAGATGAAGAAAATGTGATTTCTTGTGTGGATATTTTAGATTGGGTTTATGAGGAAGCATGTCTTCCTTTTTCCAAAGAGGAAGAAATGATCACTAATTTTTTTCTCACTTTGTAAGATACCATGGATAGGTAAGGACACGTTCTTAATAAACTTTCAGATGACTTTTTTGAAATAATTGAAACATGATATAATCCTATTCAATAAGGCTATGATCTGGTCAAAGATGGAGAAGGCAGTATTAGTGTTCAAGTAAGTATGCAAATGAAAAGCATTCTTTCAAATCTATCTATATCTCTATATTTTCACTAATTGCATTTAAATGAGGAAGAAACTAAGGTTAAGAGGTTGTGGGTTTGATGTTATCCAAATTTAGTGCACACCATATCCAAGGTCTGTGGGAGCTCCTCTTTGGCTATGGAGGAAAAACCTACAGTAAGAAAGAAACTTAAACAAGGAAAATGTTAGAAGAGGATATGGTGGACTGCCAAGCTATGTGCTCGATCCCAAAAGCATGAAGCTCCTTGAGGGATGACAGTCCATTATTTAAAGGAAAAATTGTTGTAAAGAAAGAAATGACAAATGACTTAAAGAAATAGAAAAGTAGAATGTTGTGTACCTGTTCTCGACAGTCTGTGTGTCTCAGAATGTTATAAAAAGTTGGCTAAAGGTTTTGTCTGGTCTATGGGCTATTTGGATAGGTTTTTGGTTTGTTGATTCAGAACACAGTCATTGATGTTAGTTGATCTATCGAGACTGGTGAGGTAAATTATGTCGACATCAGTTGGGCTACCGATGTCAGTCAGGGCTGTTGGCCTTGGATGGCTTTTAGACTAACACAGGGGTTTATAGGAATTTAGAGGTTGGTGCAGGGTTGAGGGAAGGTGAATGAGGTCTGAGGAAGGGTAAAGTTAGAGGATAGGTGTGAAAAGAGGGTAAGAATAAGGGGAAGGCCTTTCAGCCCCTCCACAAAAGAAGTCAGGCCTCTCAATAGTATTTAGAAATATTAATGAAAACTAATTAACAATATATTCTAAAACTTTGAAATGAAGACCAGAGTACTTAGCTTTATAGGGTGAAGACCCAGAGGTGTCAGAATGGAGAATCCTATTCTGGCTAATATGATCGGTGTTGTGAGCTAATGAAGCGAACATGGATTGCTTCAATTTAGTAGCTCAAGGTCCTCGTATAGTCTCTCAATCTAATCTTTGGAATGATTTGTTAGAGCTTTGGTAGCTAGGAGAATGATAGTTGAGTTCTAGTGCTTGAATCAGAATGTGCATGCCAATCTATAAGAAGGCCGGGGCCTAGCTCAATGTTTAGAGCTTGGCTTATTAATAGACTTTGGTGATCCCTCTAGTGTTAGTTGAAGGTTGACTAATGTCGACAGATAGAGAATAGGTAAAAGGGATATTTTTAGCTCTTTGCTCATTTCTCCACCCACCAAGTGCCTTTTCCATTGGAGAATGATCAAAACATGGGCTTATGACACACGGGAGTTGGTTACAGAGTTAATATGGGGTGAGAATTGGCCATGGGTAGTTAGGATTTGGAGGACCTAGTCTTAGGCTGACTCATAGGTTAAGAAATGGTCTTAGGGTGAGGTGTCTAGGTGAGGTGTCTAAGGTGAGGTGTCCAAGGTGAGCTAATTAATTTAAAATAAGTAGTTTTTAAATTAATAAGGTGTGTAAGTGTGGGTTAGGAGTGTTAATGTTTAGAAGGGGACCAAGGGGGGTTGACATGATATTGGTGTCTACATTTTCCCCTTTTGTCTTGTGGTTTATTCTAGTGAATTGTAAGACAAAAAAAGACATAATTTGCCCCAAGTATGGGATGAGGTATTCCCCCTCAAAACAAGAATTAAGAGAAGGTAATCCGATATCGGGTGTCGATTTGATAGGTAGTGGATGGGTAGGATGAGGTTGGAGTGTGAACACTGCAATAGTTGAGATAGTGCATATACCACTTCACTTAATAGGTAGGTTAAATTATTGCAGGAAAGATTGAGGAGGACTAAAATTGAAGTAACTGGTCCCCAACTTATTAGTGATAGCTGATTGGGTTAGATCGATCAAAGCTATAGCTCTAATGGGCATCGTGTTCCAAGTATCTAGGCTAGGAAGTACTCTTGGAAAACATGAAAATGTCATAGATATTGAAGATCAACTTGGTTGTGATTTGAGAATAGGTGTGAAGGGCACATACAATTTGATAACTATTTGTGAGGTAGCATATACAATCAAAACAACTAAGGCAAAGTTGTCTCGAAAGTGGTCATGGTCTGAGGAGATAGTCACGATCTCTAAGGTCATTTGTCAAGTTCGGCTAAGATATAAGTGATCTCAAGTGTTGTTTGTTATGATTAGGGAGATGTATGTGATATCTAATGTGCCCCATGAGAAGTTTAAGGTGACTTCTATAGTGTTAGGGCTGGTTGTTTGGTCATGATTTTGGGCAGTTTTTAGAGAAGACCTATGTTTTTAGGTTAGATAGTTGGTCCATTAAGGAGATGAAAGAATGAATGGCTGAGCTAACCTCAAAAGACCTCATGTCAATTGAGTTCTGCCTACATAGCCCCTATTTTAAGGGCCTCAGGCCAATGTAGTTCTCCCAAAAAGGGAAAGAAAAGTCAAAGAGGTACATGCTTGAAATGATGAGTGTATGATGATGTTATAGCCTTTTCCATATTGTGTGATGGTGTATGCTGTAACATAGGTTATGTGGTTTTTCATCCTTAGCAATTTTCCATATTCGTGATGGTGTATGCTAAAAATGAAATGAGTTTATTTATGCTTCAACAGGTTTCCATATTGGTGATGGTATATGCTTGACATAAATTGTGTTTGATTGATAGTTTCCATGTGTGTTGTTTTCCATAGAAACTAATGTGAATGGGCTATGATAATTTATATAACACAAATTGGTATTTGTATTAAATAAATCATGATGTTATGTTAGTGGTTAGAAAATTTTTTGGTTGTATTTTATCAAAAACATGTGATGTTATTTATGATAAGATTGAGTCGAATGTGATGACAATATGCGAGCATATAATTTTAAGACACTACATCCTAAAAGATAAATTGGCATGTGACGAAGGTGTGTAAGAAGTGAAAGGTGCATTGATATTTCATTGACAAGGACCATAATGATAGCATAGATAGGGTTTTTGCAAACAAAATCCCCATTCATGCATTACGTCATTGACCATTGGTTTTTGTTAGAGAAGTATGCTAATCACTTGATGTTAAGTGAGCTCAAAATCCCTTGGGTATCTTAGGGTAATAGGTGTGATTATGTGATATGTGTGGATAGCGTAACCTTTTTTAGCAGGGATAACTTTACCCCTTTTATAGGTGACCCTAAGAATGACTATAGGCTAGTCCATGACTTAATAGTTTGTCAATTAGTTTTTTTTTATTTTTTTTTTTATTTTTTTTTTAGTAGACTAATCAATGTTGGAAGTCTACTTGGGGATGTTGTTTTGTTTTGTGGTCATGTGAAGTTGATCGATGTGGGAAGATTCTGAGAGGGTGCTATTTTTGTAGCAAAATTTGGGCATAGCCATCCTTCGAGGGAGTGGTCTATATTTTGCTTTGTATGTTTTGACTTTTTTGAATAGCAGTCCTTCAAGGTAGTAGTCTATTAATTATGGCAATAATGCAATTGTCCTTCAAGGGACTAGTCTACATTTATAGTTTATGAGCATTTAATATTTTTTTAGGCATCCCAATTTTATGTTTTTTTGTTGATAGAACTTTTAGTCATGGACTAGACTATAGAGGTTTAAGGGTTTCCCTTTTATTAGGACAAAGCACTAATGCTTAAAAAAGGGTTAACTAATTTTTGTAGGGAAAAAGGTTGAAAGTTATAGGAATGAGGATGACGGGGGTTACTTAAGGGATGAGCTCAAGTTAAACATCACGTGAATGATTACTTGGTTAATAGCAGAATGGTCGTAGATGTAAGGCATTAAGGGGCTCAAGTTTTGGCCAGCCTTCTAGAGAAGATAGATGATAAGTGCCTAATCCATACTTGTGCATTATTATGTAAGGTCTGAGCCAATTAGGAGCAAACTTACCTCATTTGCTTCTTTCCATATTGGTCATGTGTTGGTTTTCTTTAAGGATGAGATCTCTGATTTTGAAATCTCGCTCTTTCAAATTTTTGTTGTAGGCACACTTGTTGTGATCTTAGTAGATATAAAGATGATTAAGAGCAGCATGGCTAGGGATGTGAATTAGGTTAGCATGTTGCTAGCATTTGATACAATGTTGAACATAGTCACTATAGTCTTGGTTAAGAGTGGGCCAATAATAGCCCAAGTGGAGGATGCACTTTACAACTGAGTTACCACTAAAATGTCCTCCACAAATCATATCATGGACTTGTTTGATGGCATGGGCTATCTCAGTGGTGGTTAGGCATCGGAGAAGGAGGCCGTCGAAACCTCATTTGTAGTGAAGACCCCCTAGCATGGTGTATTGAGCAGTACTCTTGCTAAAATCCTATCATCCATTGCTAGAGAGGTCAAGAGGAATGATAGAACAAGTCAAGTAGTCAACAAGATGTTTATACCAAACATCATGTTGGTTAGAGAGGTCAAGAGGAATTACCCCTGAAAATGTTGGTTGAGATGTGCCCAAGATAGAAATCCTGGGCTTTGGTGGTGGAGAGGGCTTGGCAAATGGATATATCTAAGGGGTAAAAACCTACTCTTTTCCTTTATCCTTTAGGGTTTGAGACCTGGTGGCCACATTAATAGTGTTGATTTTGAATAAAGGGGGAGAAGGTGGTAGAGGGACCCTAATCTCACATTGGAATCTTGATTCAAGTGAGGAGGTTTGGGAGGCATGGGATGGTGTCGGTAGTTTGTTAAAAAGGATGGTCAAGAGAATCCTCAATGAGAAGGGTGTCCTTTTCTAGGTGTTGGTGAATGATAACCTTAAGTGCATTACAACTCTCAGTATCATGCCCAGGTGTGTGATGATACAAGCAAATTTGAGTGTCATTGAACCAAGAAGGTTTTGATCTAAGAGGTTGGTATGGCTTAATGGGTGGGAGAACGATGTTAGAAGACTAAAATAATTGGCATAACAATGAAGCATAGGAACCCACTAGTGGGTCTATGCTCATTATTGTAGTAGGGGTTGACAACTTTTGTTTAGGAGTTTTAGGGAGAGTTTTTTGTACCACCTTTTTGGTTGGTGGTGTGGCCACATGCGTAGATGGCACTTTCTTGATGAGAGGTGTCAAATTTCTTGGAGGAGATATGTTTTTGATGAGTAGAGGGAGTAATGGAGGTAGTTTTCCTTTGTGAGGTGTTGGAATGGGGAGCACTCCTGTTAAAGTGGAAGGATGTGGACCCAAGATAGAGGGCAATGGTGAAGGTGGGGGAGGAGTAGACTGACGTGGTTTAGCATTCTCCTTTAGTTTAGTGTGAGGACCACTATTTTATGAGGCGAGGTTCAAATCTAACTTCACTTGTGGGTGAGTTAGGTTCGATAAAGGGTGAACACTGAGAGATCTAATCTATTTCAGCATGGTGGACACCTATAAGGGTTTGGATTCAAATGTGGAAGGCTGAGCTTTTGATGATTTAGAAGTGGAATCCTAATCCTCATTAGAGACTTTGGGGTAAATCATCACAAAAGGGTTGGAAGTATAAGGTGAAGTGTGATGTGTAGGATAAGGAGCCTTAAGTCACTCCCATAACTCTAGGTTCCTATAATGGAGGAATCCTAAGTTTTCTACCAATCAAGAGAAGGGTTTAGATGATGTCACATGAGGCCTTACAGTCGGTCCTTTGAAGGATTTGGGTGATTGTGAGAGAAAAAATGTGTTGGACGCAGTGATCATGGGCCAAAGGTGAGAGAGAACCATGACTAGATCTTCCTCAACCAAAGTGGGTGAGGTGGCGAGTTCTTCTCTAAGTGGAGAAGGGATTGGAGAATTTGGCTCTTCAAGCAGATAGAGTGTAGGAATGATCATGCCTTCCACATGTGGTCTAAGAGTGTGTGTATTATGTTCATGTTCAATTGAATTCTTAGAATAGATAAGTATGTCATAAATAAAAACTAGAAAAAAAATTTCTAGAAAATATCTAAATACACTACTCATTAGATTCATAAATGCAATAGGTGTATTATTTAGACCAATTTTCATTACCATAACAAGTGACACTCTTAGCATCTAATTACCAATTTTAGGTGATTACATTTGCCCCTCCTTTATGCTAGTAATGCAGCAAAGTGAAATGAGTAGTATAAAAGAAAAAGAAGCATACCTAAACTTATCTTAGAATTTAAGCCCATGTAGATAAGTTTGAATATGTGAATCTTGGTCTACATATGTGTAACATGATCCAAAGTAATGTCTTACAATGAAACATGCAAAAATTGATCCTTTCCTCTTTCTTTACTCAGTTTTACTTAGTTATTTCATTTTAGCATAGTTTTTTGCTTTTGATTATCTATGATCCTTTATTGGTAATAAGAAGAATGAGGGTGGGGCCACTGGCATTGGTACCATCAAAGCATCCTTCAATATGGGAGAGGTCAAATTAGACTCTCCTACATGTGAAAGGGGGTGGATGGAGGACTATCCTCCATCGATGGAGGAAAAATAAGAGGGGAAGGCTCCTCTAAAGGGTGAAGCAAAGGGATGATGGTCCCTTCTACATGAGGGTATGGGGTATGAATGGTAAATTCTTCCAATGGTAGAAGAAGAGGGAAGGTGGGGGCAAGAGGAACAAGTAATACGGGATCCTTATGAGGTAGAGGAATGGGTAGAAAAGATGCTTGATGTCATGGGGGTGATACAGGTGAAATGGGTTCATCCACATGAGGAAGAGGGCGAGGCAAAGGGAGCTCTTCATTGCATGGGGGTGGTATGGGTAAAATAGGCTCTTCAACTCATGGTGGAGAAATGGATTAACCAACCTCTTTAGATTGTGGGGGAGGTTGGATAGGAATGAAAGGAAAGATTGTGTTGACCATGCATATGTTGCATTCTTGAGGGTCATTGACCATGGTCTAAACATTGTTCTAACTTGGGGGATGGTTAGGAAATGGTTGCCTAAAGACATCCATGTTTTGGTTAAATAGTGCATTAGGGTTATCCAGAACAAGGTCCCCTTTGTCTAACATGTCTTGAACAATGTTTTTTAGGGTCTTACAATTATCTGTGTCATGACCCTTGACACGATGGTAGTTACAAAAGGCATTTTCCCTATACCATGCAGGGATGGCTCGTGAGGGGTCAAATTGGGTAGGTGGTCAGATTTGAGGGAGGTTTAGGACTCCCTAATTCACTAATTTATCCAATACGAAAGCATACGATTCTCTTATTGGAGTGTATCATCATTGTTCATACCATTGTTGGAATTATCTAGTGATGTTTTGCAATGTGGAGGGCTCAAATTGGTTGGTTGTGGTAGAAGATGGTGATCTAAGGACCACAAAGTTCACTAAACCCTTAGACTTGGGGTGAGAAGAAGAAGATTTGGAAGAAGAAGGGTCATTAGCTTTTGTATTTGTATTTTTGCTATGCAATTTGACCCTGTCTTCCTCAATTGTGTAGAGTTCAAGCTTTCGGGCCATGGTGAAAGCTTCATCGAATGTGCAAAAAGTTTGAACCCACAAAGTGGATGAAATATGCTTGGCACATGCTCTTGAAAAGAGCTTAATGATCTTAGGCTGAGGTAGTGAGAAGGAGAGTTGGTTGATCAAACCTCTCTAATGAGCGACGAAGTCTGCTATTGACTCATCCTCAAATTGTCTAATGGAATAAAGGTCTATGATGGAGACCTTCTTGGTAATATTGATTGAGATAAGATCGAGGAATAGCTAAGTGATTTAAATGAAGGTGAAAAGAGAATGACTAGTAATGGAGCTATACCAGTCAAGGGCAGTAGCAAAAAGTGACATAGGGAATGTACAAAGTAATAACACATCATCATGCATTATGAGGTAGCAAGCATGTCTAAACGCTTGAAGATGTTGTTGTGGGTCCTCTTTACTCTAAAAGTGAGTAAATTTTAGGAGGTCCCACTGGTTAGGGTATGGTTGAATAGGAACTGAAGGGTGGATAGGTTCATTGCAAATTTATTCATATGAAATAACACTCCTCAAACTTGAAATAGATGTCTCAAGGTTGGACATCTTATCCATCAGCATCTTAATTAGATTGGTAGATGGATTGGCATGAGGGGCACCCCTTAAGTTATAGGGTACCTGGAAGGCATTGGAAGGGGCATATGACATACTTGGCTGCATTTGTGTAGGTGCAACATATTGATAGTTCATCATAGGGGCTGATGTCGAGGCCAAGGGGGCTTGTGCCATGAAGTTGGAGGGCACAACTTGACTAGATGCCACCAAGGGTTGTTGAATGGTGGTGACACTAGTTAAAGGATAAGTGGTCACTCTCATGTTTATAGGTGCAAGAGTGGATGGGATAAAGACAATCAAGTTTTGGAAAGGTGTCGAACTTGGTTGAATTGTTTGCAGTTGAGGGGGTACAAAAACCCTGATGGAGGTAGGGCCAGAAAGGATAGAAGGGGAGGCCAAATCTTGAACATTAGCCATGGTTGGGTTACTAGTCAAGGTAGTGGCCTGAGTGACCATAAGTTGGGTAGTGGATGTTGTTGATATCATTTTCACTTTAACCAGAGAAGTTGGCATCCCATAAATAGGGTTACCCGAAGGATCTCACATTTGGATTCTAGCGAGATAATGTTGGAAAGCCTTGATGTTGTGGTTGAGGAATCTCTCAAAATCTTGATCCCCTTTAGGAACAATAGGAGGTTGATCAGAGGTAGGTTGGATAGGAGTATGCTCAGTGTCTGAAGTATACTCCATTAGATGACTTGGCACAGAGGGTGACGGTGGGAGTGGTTGTTGACTCACATGGTCAACAAGGAATTTGGCTTGACTGCATGTCAGGACCATCCAAGGCAAAAGGGGCTCAGGTTCCAAAAACTATGTTTTAATTTCAAAGAACCATAATTTATGTTGAATAGCAAGAAATTTTGGTTTTAAGCTTGTTGTTTGAAAAGAAAATTTATTGACAGTGATCGATGTTGGTTGTTTAAACAATATTAGTTAGAAAATGTTGCTGACATCAGCCAGTTAACTGATGTCAGTGAGTTTTGGTTGCCAACATTGGTTGAGAAACTGATGTTAGTTTCTGTGTAATTCTATAAACATAGAAAATTGATAGTTTTTGGAAGAAGAAGATATTTTGAGTTGTTTTGGACTTCAGAATGGTATGACCTTACTAGCTCAAACACTTGAATAAAACTAGCAGAATAGATGATTAGGTAAGCAACCTCTAAAAGGTTAGATTCCTAGGAATGAGTTTTAAAGTCATGGTGGTTTATGCCTTAATAAAATGTGTTGGGAGTTGGGCTTGTAGAACAAGTCCTAGAGAGGAAGTCTATGGCTATTTTCAAATTATGTTATGGTGCTCAAGAATATCTGTATTAGGGTCAGTACGTGGCTTGGTACTGGGGCTTGCTCCCTTCACTTCATGAACCCAAAGCTGAGTTGGGCCACTTAGCCAAAATATACCTTACCTATAGTTTATACTCTACTAGATAACAGACTGGGTTCTCCTCTTGGTGGTGAAATCCAAGTAGGATCGCCAGGTGGGGTAAGGTATCTGCTAGGTGATGAAATCCTAGATGGTCCTTATCTCAAGTAAGTTTATGTGTTTGATTTGAAGTGATTGTGGTTTGGATGTGTCACATTTGTGCACTATGATTCATTCATAATGCTTTAATTACTAAGTGGGCTAAGTGTGCATCCAAGCACTAATGAAATGTAGTAGTTTTTAACCCAAATCGAAATATGTTATTCAAATGTAAACAAATGCGAAGAAGTAAAGAGTATGAGTTTTTCACTACTCTATGATGCATGCAAGGAGTAACAAGAAGAAAAAGAGATGTTCTTTTTAACTTTTGTTAATGATTTCCTTTTGAGACAAAAAGATAGAAGAAGGGATGCAAGAAGAGAATATTTTTCTAATGCATCTACATGAAAGTTTGATTTTTTTAAAAGAAGAAGAATGAACCCAAGGAAAACTCCAAGGGTCCCACCGGGTGTGCCAAAATGTTTCTCTATGTTTTCACTAATTGCATTTAAATGAGGAAGAAACTAAGGTTAAGAGGTTGTGGATTTGATGTTACCTAGATTTAGTGTGCACCGTATCCAAGGTCTATGGGAGCTCCTCTTTGGCTGTGGAGGAAACACCTGTAGTAAGAAAGAAACTTAAACAAGGAAAATGTTAGAAGAGTATATGGTGGACTTCCAAGCTACACACTCGGTCCTGAAAGTGTGAAGCTCCTTGAGGGATGACAGTCCACTATTTAAAGGAAAAAGTGTTGTAAAGAAAGAAATGACAAATGAATTAAAGAAATAGAAAACTATAATGTTTTGTACCTATTCTCTGTAGTTTGTGTCTTAGAATATTATAGAAAGCTAGTCAAAGGTTTTGTCTGGTCTATGGGCTATTTGGATAGGTTTCTAGTTTGTTGATTCAGAACATAGTCACCGATGTCAGTTGATCTATTGAGTTCGGTGAGGTAAATTGTGTTGATGTCAGTTGGGATGATGATGTCAGTCGGGGTTGTTGGCCTTGGATGGCTTTTAGACTATTTTTGGGATAGACACAGGGGTTTCTGGGAATTCAGAGGTTGGTGCAGGGTTGCAGGAAGGTGAATGAGGTTTGAGGAAGGGTAAAGGTAGATGATAGGTGTGAAAATAGGGTAAAAATAAGGGGAAGGCCTTTCAGCCCCTCCACGAAAGAAGTCTGGCCTCTCAATAGTATTTAGAAATATTAATGAAAACTAATTAACAATATATTCTAAAACTTTGAAATGAAGACTAGAGTACTTAGCTTTATAGGGTGAAGACCCATAGGTGTCAGAATGGAGATTCCTATTGTGGCTGATATGATCAGTGTTATGAGCCAATGAAGCGAACATGGATTGCTTTAATTTAGTAGCTCAAGGTCCTCATACAGTCTCTCAATCCAGTCTTTGGAATGATTTGTGTAGAGCTTTGGTTGCTAGGAGAATGATAGTTGAGTTCTGGTGCTTGAATCAAAATGTGTGTGCCAATTTGCAAGAAGGCAGGGGCCCAGCTCAATGTTTAGAGCTTGGCTTATGTAACTAATGTTGACGATCCCGTCAGCATCAACTGAAGGTTGATCGACATCGGTGGATAGAGAATAGGTAAAAGGGCTATTTTTAGCTCTTTGCTCATTTTTCCACTCACCAAGTGCCTTTTCCATTAGAGAACGATCAAAATATGGGCTTATGATGCATGGGATTTGGTTACAGAGTTAAGATGGGATGAGAATTGGTCATGGGTAGTTAGGATTTGGAGGACCTAGTCTTAGGCTAACTCATAGGTTAAGAAACGGTCTTAGGGTGAGGTGTCTAGGTGAGGTGTCTAAGGTGAGGTGTCCAAGGTGAGGTAATTAATTTAAAATAAGTAGTTTTTAAATTAATAAGGTGTGTAAATGTGGGTTAGGAGTGTTAACATTTAGAAGGGGACCAAGGGGGGGTTGACACGATATTGGTGTCTACACTATCATTTCAATAAGCATATGCTTTTGGTGATGACATGTTTGAAATAATCAAGATGGGATATCATTATCTCAATTAGTTGGGAGAAACACACAATCTCTTGAAGGATGGGATAAGCTCCTATTAGACTCAATCTTCTAAATAACAAAAAATCAATCCTCTTGGAGACATGCCTACAAAGGAGATATAAGTTGACTATGAAATGAAGAGTGGAAGTGTGTGAACACATTCAATAAGAGTATATCTACATTAGAGAATTGTTTAAGGATGATCTACTTGAGATCAAATCAAGTGAAGTTCTAAGAAAGAGGTCTGATCCATAAAGTATTCAATCCAAAGAGAATCATGCTTGGCACTATGTTTCATGTCACCATGAAGATGATTCAAAAAGTTTTCCTTTTAATCTAGGAAAGGAGGTATGTTTATTTTTTAGTTATGAATAATAGGTTTTTTCCTAATTCCCCTAAGTTATTGGAGCACATGTGTGTGTCTTGTGTACTTACTTTCTTTGTTGTGTGTGTGTTTTATTTTGTGTGGTTGAGGTAGCCATTAGTTATCTTGTCTTGGTTAAGTTTAGACATTAGTTGTCTTGTCTTGGTTAAATTTATGGTCAATGGTCAAAGTATCTTGTTTGTCTTATTATTTAGATGACTCTTAATCCTAATGGATTGATAAGGCTATTGGTCTAGTTAGTTTAGTAGGCATACTACCCCTATAAGTCACCAATTTGTTGACCAAATTTGACTTTTAGGTCAAATTCGGGTACCCCTAGATAAAAAAATTATTTTTAGGTCTTTAATATATTATCATGAGGTATTTTATAGGTTAATTAATGTCAAATAATGTTATATTACCTTTGGTCAATTAGTTTTTTGGTCCATTTATCATTTTGGGTCATTTTAAAGGTCAAAAGGGTACATTCAATTCTTTGTATGGGTTTATTGGGAAATGTGAAAGTATCAAAATATTATTTCATGGCCCATGTGTTATTATAAGTCTTAAATAATTGACACTACTAAAAACATGGTAGGTTGTTCAGAGAAAGGGTAGTTTTCTTGGTAAAAAGGGAGAAAAGAGCACTTGTACAACTTATTTGGGAAATGTGCCACTTGGAAAAGATTTAAATGTGACTATTAAGCTGCACCAAACTAATATCCATGATTTAATTATTATATAAGTGTCATTTATTTCTTAAAACCATCCTGCTCCATATTCACCCTTCTTGGCAAGCTAAAGTGACCTTCAAGTTTATGCTTGGTAAGGACAACCCATGAGGTTTAAAGTCAAATTATTTTGGGACATGTTATTAAAATTATGTATATCCTTTTTAATAGAAATAAGTTTTATAATGATAAAATTTTCTTTATGAATCATCTATTTGAAGTTGACCTTCCAAAATTGCCTACTGACCTATGCACCCTATCAGTTTTCCCTTTGTTTGAATATCTCCATATGAACTAGTTGTTAATATTTTATCTAGATGATTTTTGTATATTTATATAACACTTACCATGATTTTTTTTACGTTTCAAGTTGTTTTGATCAGATAATAAACTTAAAATTATAAACTGGCCTCTTTTGAGTGCAACAAGTAGTTTCACCATTTTAATGAACTTTATGGTTTTCAAGTGGCTCTAGGGGGTTGTGATAGTTACACTATTGTTATTTTCTGACATTATTTCAATATCATTTCATCTAAATTTATCTCTCCAAAGCAATCTCCTTGAGAATATAATTTTTGAATGCCATATATTCATGTGACAAAAAAGTGAGCTTTCAGGTGCTTTCATGGAGATTTATAAAATGTTGAAAGTGAGGTATTGAATTTTATTTAAATTATTGTAGGATGAATATTTAATTTGAAAATATCAAGAGAAGACTAGAATTTCTTGGGGGTTAGAAAATATGCCCATTGCCCAAAACTAAGACTTGTTGCTTGTGAAGGAGATGGTCACCTATAGGTGGTGTCAACAATATCTTGAAGTGTCATAGAGAGTTTGAATCACTTAAGGAAACCCATTTATTGTATTTATATGGTGAAAGGAGTATGGTAGGCTTTCTTTTAAAAGTAATTTATGAAATGAAAATTTAAAACAAGTCTAAGAGATTTTGGGACTGTCTACCCTAAAAACACTAAATAGAGGCCCAAGAGCTTTTTGAAGATGGCATATGACATGGTGGAAAATATCCTAAGGCATATAATTTGATTAATCGTGTGTGTGTGTGTGTGTGTGTGTGTGTGCGAGTGATAGGGAAAATATTATTCCAAGAATTTTGTCAAGGAAATTAGTGGATGATGGAGATTTTAAGGCCCAAATATGCTCATAAACACACTAAACCAAGTAGTGAAGATCTACAACCCTGAGCCATAATAGGCCTTTTCATCCAAAATTAGTGGTATGAGAGCTTGTTTCATGATGGAATAACTTTGCATGGTTTAGAATATCATTCATAGCTTTGCATACACTTAAATAGGATTATATATCATGTTTTGAATCCAAAAGCATATCTTTAATCCATATATAGGTAGGAAACTTTCACCTACAGTAGGGTTTTAAGGAGGAGTGGCTCAGATTAAAGAAAGGCATAGTTTGAATTCCAATGAGGTATATAGGAGATTCCAAGATTAAATATACATTATATTACTTTATAGGATGTTTCAAAGAGATAATGGACACCATGACAAAGGGTAATATCCTTGTGTACACCGACAGGTAGGGTATGGACAGAGCACCCCAACCTAAAAAGTGGTATGATAAGGTTAATGCAAGGTAATATTTTGAAGGATGATAAGAAGGAACCCTATTTATATATAAATATTGTGATTTATATATGAACTTAAGGACCTTCTCACATACAAACAAGTTCCAAGAAAGTAGGATGATAACCTATAACAGACCCTAAAGGTGTCTCAGTCATGACATGAGTGTCTGGTTTGTGAACCCAAGGAGCATATAGGTGAATTTAAACTCATATATTTTAATTTTTACCTCAATTATTTAAATGTTAATTCACATAAATCATGATTAATATTATTTGAAACATGTTAACCCACCTACAAACACAGTCTACATGTTATTTTAGTTAATAAGCAATGGGTAAGGGGCATGATCTTATTGATGTTAGAGGGGTACAGACCTAATGTGTAATGGTTTTTAGGATTTTAAAATAAACTTTAAAGGATAAATTATTTATTTAATGTGGATTTATATATCCAATCTATGATATCACACACCTACATGTGTAACTTTGGAAACCAACACAGTCAAAATGAAACTCAATTTGACTAAGTAAAGAGTATGGAGGGTGATTGAGAGATAAAAATACTAAATTTAGGTCAAAGACACTATAAAATTACTATATAAATATGCACAAGACTTTTAAAATTAACATTATAGCAAAGGGAGGTCTCAAAACAAGCAAACTCAGTCCAAAATGTAAAGAACCCTATAGGCAAATTTTTGAGAAGTATATTTTTGAAATAGAGCAAGTTGAAGGATCTATAATCACTACCAAGGGTTTAAAATTGGTACATGTAATGTATACTATTTTAATAATCTCATAAATATTTCAAATATTTTGAAAAAATAGGGGAAGTACCTCGTATTTTGTCTCAGACAGGGGGCACTTTCCCCATGCACAAATCATGCATTCTTGACAAAGGAAATAGGAAACATGAAAGAAAAGCTTAGATAACCTTGTGTGAATTTTTAAAAATATGAAACACATTCATACAAAAATTTATAACATTTAAAATAAAATTGAATAAAAATAGGGTGGTCTAAACACTAAGGCTTACAAATAGACCTAAAGGACAAGTTTAAGCCTAGTGACCAAATGAGAGGACAATGCTACTTATAGCCATATATATTATTTTAAACTTGATGTAACATGTTTATTATGGAATTATATATGTTATTTATCTATTTATATTCATAGGAACCATCAAAACCATCATTGGATTTCAAGTTGCATTCAAACCTATTAAGCAAGGATTAAGCCTAATGTTCAAAGAGGAGATCACTCATACTTATGGCCTTATTTATACTTTATACCATATTGAAACATTATTATAGGATGTATATATATTTTTTTAATCCTTTTGAGAGAAAAGAGGTTGTAGGGAAACCCAATTTTGGCATTGGAACCAACTTTAGGCCTATGTGAATGGAAGAAAGGGCTCGAATGGGTAACTTTAAGTGTTCATATCTCTCTTGATGTTTTCAATGGGAGGAAAAAACGTTTGGGGGAATTATTAAGGTCCTTAAACACTAAATTTTTTTAATTTTTATAAAATTTGGACATGGAACTTTTATGAACAATTCTTAAGAATGAAAACTACTTAGAAACCCTTCCAAAACCCTTAGAAGAACCAGTTTGGAGAAATGGAGATGGAAAGATAAAAAAAATGGAATGGTTTTTATATAATTATTATTGGAGGTTTTATATCACTCCCTAAATATATTTCACACCAAGATGAGATATACGGACTTGTAGGGATGGGGGGAAATAGGGGTTTTCTCACTATTTTGTGTGTTTCACAAGTTGTAGGAGGTTTCAAGAGATAAAAATCACATGGATATAAATATTAATACTTAATATAACTAAAAATATTTATTTAATTCCTTTAATAAACTTATAAATTCCACAATTAGGTGTTTTAACTTGGCCAGTCAAAACTAGCATATTGCACAAGCTAGGGAGAAGTGTGAAAAATTCTAGTAGATGGCCTTTTAATGTTACCCAAATGATTTAGAGGACATGGAGGGTCATAAAAAAATTCACACACTTCCTTTTATGGATTTTAATTTAAAAATAAAGGCATTTTGGGGTCCAAATGTGCAAGGTGCATAAAAGAGCAGTTTTTAGATAGTAGATGATGATGGCTCACTTTTAGAGGTTTCTAGAGGACTAGGAATGAAAACAATGAATGGAGAGAAATTTTTGAGAGTATATAAATTAATTAAAATAATTATACATAATATTAATTAGATATTATATGTCTAACTAGGTCCAATTATGTAGGCAATTTTTTTGAGCCAAAATGAGGAGTTTTGTGCCACTTTGTAAGACTTTGATGACTTGGATTGGCATTTTTAATTCATTACCTTTCATGGTTTGACCCATATCCTCTTATCATGAATTTATAAATAATTTTTTCATCTTTAAAAGTGTCCTTTTTACCCTTAGACTTCTCTTCTTTTCTCTCTCTCAAGCTCTATAAGAGCTAGCCATTTTGGCTATTGTATTCTATGCTCCATATGAGTATGGTGAAGACCTGATAATTTATATACATTTTGGTCAATAAAATTACTAATTTTTACCTATTACATGACTATTCATAGTTTTATTTACTTTAATATTGAATTTACTTAGTGAATACTATGGATTCCTTATCAAGTTGTCACATTCTCTCACCTATTTGTAGCTTCTTCTTGTAGGGCATGTGATGTGTTCTAAGGAAATGTCAAAGTATAAGTTAGTTATTATCTTAATTATTTCCCTAATATTCCTCTTCTCTAGTCCTCCTAGCTTTTCACATTCATCTATAACCCCACAATGTAACATTGATGCAAGAAGACATAGATTGGAGAGTGTATGTTTAGTTATCCTTGATTACAAGTGTAATATGCATATGGTTGGATGTCATCAATCTATTTGGTGTATCACCTACCTTAGTTTAGTTTTATTTCATCTATCTCTATCCATTTTCACCCCTCAAGTTTATTTTTATTTTCAATCCTAAGTGGTACATTAAGGGAGTTAGCCCTATCTAGAGACTCGCCTCATTCTTTAGGTTGCACATAAGCCTAGAGGTGATTCCATTATGCCAATTGGATGAAGAGAGACTTGAATATGCTAAAATGGTGTAAATCCAAATGAAAATAGTTTTTTTCATGCTTAGTGGGACTCTTGTTCTAAAATATTGAGAGAATTTTAGTGTTGTCTCTCAACAATCAACCTTTAGAGGCATCTTTTCAAGCATTAATGGTAACTCTGAAGACATATTAGCTGTTCAAGCAACTTATTTTATCCTTTGAGGATTGATGGTAACATGTTTTATTTGTGTTATTTCTTTCATTATATATCTATGGCTGACTTTGGTGTTGATTTATTGTTTACACATGTTGGTGAGACATGTCAAGCTTGTGTCATTCCCTATCAATATGAACAAGTCCTTGGTCAATATTTTCATGAACATTAACAACCCCAATATGAATTTCATCAGCCTCAATATGATCATATACAGCCCATATATGATCCTTAATTGTCCTATATTTATCCTTCTCAATGTATTATTCCTAGTCAAACTAATCCTTTCTCCAATTCGCCCATTTCCACCTTCAAACAAGCAATTTTGGGATATGAAAGGTATATGTTGGAGCTTGATACTCTAAGGGGATGTGGTCAATGATTCTAAATAATTATATCCATAAAGTGATAAATGCATTAAATTTAGTCAATAAAGAGTGGGTACCTATTGAAATAACCAATTGGCAAAGGCTCATGAGTGATATGCTAAATGTGAGTGGTTTGATTGCATCTTTGGAAGAGAAGCTAAATATTCATAAGAGGCAGCCTTACCAAGTCTATCAACCTTCATACCCAATTCCTCAAGTTCTCTATCAGCCATACATGACCCCTAATCATGATCCAAATCAAGTCTATCAATTCATCCTTTTCCCAATCAATTGGAGGAGAGATTTGAAAAGATAAATCTTATGTTTGAGGCACATCTTGATAGAAAAATTGAGTTGGCAAATATGTATATACAACAATCCATGTTGGAAACAAAGGAAGTGGAGTTCAAATCCTCATTTCCATCTCACATTTCATCACCACAACCTAAAAAGGAGACTCATAATTATAATGTCCTAAGTCGGAGAAAGATAGTGGAGTTATGGGGAAAGAAGGAGGAGAAAATTCTTGATCAAGACTATAAAATTGAGAAGACATATAATCCTAATATCCTAAGCTAGCAAAAAATAGTAGATTCATGGGGAAAGAAAGAAGATGGAATCATTGTAAAATATTGTGAAGTGGAAAATTGAGTTGATATTTTTCAACCTCCTCCCACCCTTGCTCAATAAGCTTCTTGTGTTCTATGACAGCCCTCATGCACTCCTTATCCTCATGATGATTCCTATGAGTTTTAAGAGAGAATTTTTCAAGATAACTTAGCCAAGAAAATAGAGGAACTAGAGATAAAATTGAAGTTACTAATTCAAAGTGTGATGGAATGTTTCTAATAAAGATAATATCAAATTAATTAACACATCCCATATCCCCTCCCTTAAGAGCTTCCTAAAGAGCCTCCTAACTTGCATTCTTAATCTAATTTAGAGTTCTATGTGCCACCTCCATGAACTAGTTCATCTTGTCCTTACCCCATAATCCTTTACCTTGATGGACAAGTGGTATAGGAACCAATTGAGGATCATATTGTTGATAAGGAAAGAGAACTCTTGGTTGAGGAAAACCTACCTCTTTGACATCCTCATTGGGCTAAATCACATGATTTCAAGATTCCTAGTCTTCGCATCACCATGAAGGAGGCTAAAGATCTTGAAGCCCTTGACAAAATAGATCATATTATGATATTTGAAGTTAATTTTGAAATCCATCAAGAGGTCTTAAGTGATGAATAGAAGGTAAGTCCTTGTGTTAAATCTCTTTGCTTGGTTGATGATGAAGAATGCTTTCTTTGTGTTGAAGAACCTATCTTGAGAGAGGCAAATGAAGAGGAACATGCTCAATTAATTATTGATAAAGAAGACCTTATGAGTATTTATGAGGAATAAATAACCATAGGGACTCCCTTTGGTGAACAAAAGGAAAATTCACAATCATTTTCCTCCATATTTGAAGTGGAATGTGTTATCAAGAAGGGAGAATAATTTCAAGCCATACCTCAAGAAGTGATAGTCTTGAGAGAGTCTCATGAGATCAAGATAGAGGAATTATCACTTGAATATGATCTAATCAAATATGAATAAAATGTTATTTCTTATGTGGATATTTTATATTGGGTTGATGAGAAAGGATGTCTTCCTTTTTCCAAAGAGGAAGAAATGATCATTAAATTTTTTCTCACTTTGCAAGATACCATGGATGGGTAAGGACAAGTTATTAATAAAATTTCAGATGACTTGTTTGAAATAATTGAAGTCTACTATACTCATATTCAAAGAGTCTATGAACTATTCAAAGATAGAGAGGGAAACATTGGTGCTCAAGTAAGTATTCAAAGGAAAAACATTCTTTCAAATCTATCCTTTCAAGAAGAATATGCATTTAATGATGACATGTTTGAAGTAATCAATATGGGATATCATTATCTCAATAAAATGGGATAAACACATCATCTCTTGAAGGATGGTACAAGCTCCTATTGGTATTAATCTTCTAAAGAACAAGAAATCAATACTCTTTGATATATGCCTACTAAGGAGATACAAGTTGACTATGAAATGAAGAGTGGGAAGAAACATGAAGTGTGTGAACATGTTCAATAAGAGTATCTATACATTGGAGACTTGTTTAAGGATGATCTACTTGAGATCAGATCAAGTGAAGTGCCATGGAAGAGGTCTAATCCATAAACTATTCAATCCAAAGAGAAGCATGATTGGCACTACGTTTTATCTCACCATGAAGATGATTCAATAATTTTTCATTTTGATCTAGGAAATGAGGTATGTTTAGATTATATTTGTGAATAATATGTTGTTTACCAATTCCCCTAAGTTCTTGGAGCACATGTGTGTGTATTATGTGTTTGTTTTCTTTGTTGTGTGTGTCTTTTGCTTTGTGTGGTTGAGGTAGCCATTAGTTTTCTTGTTTTGGTCAGGTTTATGGTCAATGGTCAAAGTATATTATTTTTATCAGTCCTTATATGACTCATAATCCCAATGGATTGATAAGGCTACTATTATAGTTAGTATAATATGCATACTACCCCTATTAGTGACCAATTTGTTGACCAAATTTGACTTTTAAGTTAAATTGGGGCACCCCTAGATAAAAAAATGATTTTTAGGTCTATAAGGGGTTATAATATATTGTCATGAGGTGTTTTATAGATTAATTTATGTCAAATAATGTTATATTATCTTTGGCTAGTTAGTTTTTAGGTTCATTTATCATTTTGGGTCATTTTAAGGGTCAAAAGGGGTACATTTAATGTTTTGTATAGGTTTATTCGGAAATGTGCAATTATAAAAATGTTATTTCATGCCCCATGTGTCATTATAAGTATTATATAGTTTAAACTTATGAAAATTTGGTAGGTTGTTCAGAGAAAGGCCAATTTTCTTGGTAAATATAGAGAAAAGAGCACTTATATGGCCTCTTTAGAAATGTGCCATTTATAAAATATGGAAATGTGAATCTTAAGTTACCAAAAAATAATATACACACTTTAATTTGTATATAATTCTCATTTATTTCTCAAAATCATTCTACTCCATTTTCACCCTTCTTGGCAAGCTGAAGTGACCTTTAGGTTTATGCTCGGTACGAACAGCCCATGAAGTTTTAGGTCAAAAAATATTGGGAGGTGGTATTAATAATAGTGAGATACCTTTTCATATAAATAAGTTTGATAATGAGTAATTTTTATTTATGAATCATCTATTTTAAATTGAGCTTCCAAAACTGCCTACTAACCTATACACCCTATCAGTTTTCCCTTGGTTTGAACAACTCCATATGAACTAGTTATTAATGTTCATTATAGATGATATTTTTATATTTATATAACACTTCCCATGCTTGGTTTCAAGCTTTAATTTTTGTTTATTAGCTAATAACCTTAAAATTATAAATTGGCCTCTTTTGAGTGTAACAAGCAGTTTCACCATTTTCATGAACTTTTTACTTTTCAAGTGGATCTAAGAGGTTGTGATAGGTAAAATATTGTTATTTTATAACATTATTTAAATCTCATGTCATCAAAATTTCTCTCTCTAAATTAATCTCCATGACAATATAATTTTTGAGTGCCATATATTAATGTGATAGAAAAGTGAGCTTTCAAGTGCTTTCATGGAGGTTTCTCAAATGTTGAAAGAGAGGTGTTGAATTTTGTTTCAATTATTTTAGGATGAAGAGTGAATTTTAAAATATCAATAGAATCCTAGAACTTCTTGGGGGTTAAAAAATATGCCCCTTGCCCAAAACTCATACTTGTTGCTTGTGAAGGAGATGGTCACCTATAGGTGGTGTCAACAGTAGCTTAAAGTGTCATATAGAGAGTTTGAAGCACTTGAGGAAACCCCTTTGTTGTCTTTATATGGTGAAAGGAGTATGGTATACTTTATTTTAAAATTAATTTTCCAAATGTAAATTGAAAAGACCTCTAAGAGTGATGACTAAAATTTTTGGACTGTCTAGCCTAAAAACACTAAATAGAGGCCCAAGAGCTTTTTGAATATGAAATATGATATGGTGGAAAAGATCATAAGACATATAATTTTATTAATCCTATATCTATATCATAGGTTAAAAACTATGCCAATAATTTGGTCAAGAAAATTAGTGGATGTTGGATATTGGAAGGCCCAAAGATGCTCATAAACACACTGAACAAGCAGTGAAGATCTACAACCCTGAGCCATAATATGACTTTTCATCCAAAATTAGTGGTATGAGATCTTGTTTCATGATGGAATATATTTTCATGGTTTATAATATAATCCATAACTTTAAATCAACTTAAAGATGATGATATATCATGTTTTGACTCCCAAAGCATATCTTCAATCCATACATAGGCAAGAAACTTTCACCTATAATAGGGTTTTAAAGAGTGGCTCAGTCCAAGGAAAGGAAAAATTTGAGTTCCAATTAGGTATATAGGAGATTAAAATATTAAATATACATTTTATTACTTTAGATGATGTTTTAAAGAGCTAATGGACACCATAACAATGGATAAGATCCCTGTGTACACCTACAAGTAGGGTTGTGGGCAGAGCACCCCAACCTAAATAGTGGTATGAGAAGGTTGATGTAAGGTATTATTTTTAAGGATCATTAGAAGGAACCCTATTTATATATAAATAATGTTATTTATAGGTGAACTTAAGGGACCTTCTCACATTACAAACAAGTTCCAAGAAAGTAGGATGATAACCTATAATAGACCCTAAAGGTGTCTTAGTCATGATAGGAGGGTTTAGTTTGTGAACCCAAAGAGCATATAGGTGAATTTAAAATCATATATAATAATTTTTTCCTCAAGTATTTAAAGTTTAATTCACATACATCATTATTTATTTTAGTTGAAACATGTTACCCACCTACAAACATAGTCTGCATGTTATTTCAGTTAAAAGGTAATGGGTAAGGGGCACGGTCTTCTTAATGTTAGAGGGGTATAGAAATAATGTGTAATTATTTTAAATATTTTAAAATTACCTTGAAAGGATCAATCAGGTCTTGAATGTGTCTTTATATATCTAAGCTATGCTAACACACAATTATAGGTGTGACTTTGGAGATCAACATAGTCAAAGTGCAACTCAATTTGACTGAGTAAAGAGTATGGAGAGTGATTGAGAGATAAAGGTGTTTAATGGAGGTTATATACACTATTAAATGAATATAAAAATACTAATAGGAATTTTAAATTAATATTATATAAAAGGGAGGCCTCAAAACAAGCAATATCAATCCAAAATGTAAAGAACCTTGCAAGCAATTTTTTGAGAAGTCTATTTTAAAAATGAAGTAGGTTGGAGGGACTATAAGCCCTAAAAAGGGTTAAAACATGGTAAATGTAATGTATAATATTTTATTAATCTCATATATCTTTAAAATAGTTTGATAAAATAGGGTAAGTACCCCATATTTTATCTCAGATAGGGGGTACTTTCTCCATACACAAACTCTGCATTCATTACAAAGGAGATAGGAAACACGAAACAAAATCCTATAAACACTTGGGTGAAGGTTGTAAAAGTTGAAACACATTCATAAAAACATTAATAACATTTAAAATAATATTTAAAACAAATAGGGTGGTCTGAACACCAAGGTTTGTAAATAGACCTAAAGGGTAAGTTTAAGCCTAGTGACTAAATGAGAGGACAATGCAAATTATAGACCTAGATATGATTTTAAAATTGATGGAACATGTTTATGAGGTAATTATAGAGGTTATTTATATATTTATATGCATATGAACCATCAAAACCATGATTGGACTTCAAGTTGTAAACAAACATATTAAGCAAGGATTAAGCCTAGCATTCAAAGAGGAGATCACTCATACTTATAGCCTT
Organism: Torreya grandis; assembly: GCA_037957365.1. Taxonomy (NCBI): domain Eukaryota; kingdom Viridiplantae; phylum Streptophyta; class Pinopsida; order Cupressales; family Taxaceae; genus Torreya; species Torreya grandis. The sequence continues at coordinate 2,611,264 of JARHVA010001620.1, forward strand.
AATTATAATTTATACCATCTTGAAAAATTCTTATAGGATTAATATATATGTTTTTAATCCTTTGGAGAGAAAAAATGTTGTAGGGGAACCCAATTTTGTCATTGGAACCAACTTTAGGCCTATGTGAATGGAAGAAAGGGATTGAATGGGTAACTTTAAGTGTTCATATCTCTCTTGATGTTTTTAATTGGAGTCCAAAAATATTGGGGAAGTTATTAAGGTTATTTAACACCAATTTTTTGGATTTTTTCTAAAATTTGGACTTGGAACTTTTATGAATAATGCTTAAGAATGAAAATTACTTAGAAACCATTGCAAAACCCTTAAAAGAACTAGTTTGGATAAATGGAGATGGAAAGCTACCAAAATGGAATATTTTGTATATAATTATAATTTATTTTGTATAGGACTCCCTCAAGATACTTCACACCAATATGATTTGTATGTAATTTTACGGGTGGGGGTAAAAATAGGGTTTTTCTCACTATTTTATGTTTTTTTAAACTTGTAGGAGGTTTTAAGAGATTAAAATCATATGGATGGAAATAATAAGAATTAATATAACTATAAATATTACTTTAATTCCTTTAATAAACTTATAAGTTCCCCAACCAGGTGTTTTGACTCAACTAGTCAAAACTGGCATATTGCACAAGCTAGGGAGAAGTGTGAAAAATTCAAGTAGATGGCCTTTTAAGGTTCCCCTAATGATTAAAATTACATATATGGTATTTAAAAATTTAACCCACTACAATTTATGGATTTTTATGAAAAATTAAAGGTATTTTTGGGGGCCAAGTGTGCATGGTGCATAAAAGAGCAATTTTCTAGATAGCAAATGATGATGGCTCACATTCAAAGGTTTTAAGAGGACCAATAATGTAAAAAATGCATGTATAGTCATGTAATATAGTATCCAATTAAATTTAAATCATTATAAATTCTCATAATTAGTTATGGGATGACTTAATAGGTCCAATTATGCAGACAATTTTTTTGAGCTAGAATGAGGAGTTTTGTGCCACTTTACAAGACTTTGTGTTGACCATTTTTTGCCCAACAGGCCAAAAATTGGTCCCCTTCTATCCCTACTATTCTAGGCCATTTCATTTTTTGATTTTTCACAAGTCCAATAATTTTCTACAAACTCTGCAGAGCTTGGATTTCCTACGGACTCAGCAGTGGGTTTTTTTACGAACTCTGCAGGTGTAAACTTTTGACAGATGAAGAACCAGTTCAGAGGGTACAAGGTTTTACAAAGATTCTTCAGACTCTTGTCTGAAGAAATTCATAAGGAAGGAGAGCTAAAATGGTTTAGAAGACACTTTTCCTAAAGGTTGGAAGAGTGGTTCAACAACATAATCTTCCCAAGAGTTAGTGTTGATGCAGTGGATTGCACCCATGGCAAGGAGGTTGAGCTCCTGCCTTCCACACGCAATAATGGAAACTCCCCTCTTGCCTGTGGGACTGGTGAAGCTGGAGGGGAGAGTCTCTAGATAAGGGCTAGCTCCCTTTGATGCATCTGATTTGTTTCAATAAGTGTTAACATATATATATATATATATATATTATATGTCTATATATATAGATGTATATATATATATGTATATATATATATATATGTGTGTGTGTGTATATATATGTGTGTGTATATATATATATATATATATATATATATATATCTCTTTATATATATATATATATATAATGGGGGGTGAAAAGGGAGAAAGATTGCAGGAAAGCAAACTAATCTAAAGGAGGTGATGCACCAAAATGATCTAACCTTCTCACACTCACACTTAAAATAAGACAAACACATACATACACTTCAAACTAGTAGAAGGACCAAGCTACAATAAGCTTGACAGAGAGGTTTTAATGGAAAATATAGAAAATAGAGATTCACCAAAGGTGTTGTGAAAGGCACACTGTATATTAATTTCTTCTATTTTTGCACTTCCAAATATAGCTCTCCTTGTCAGCTACAGAAATGGCACCTTATAAACACCAGGTATGTTGGTGTTGAACCTGTGGAAGCATCAAAAAGCAATGACTAAACACAAACTAACGCTCAGACATACACAGAGATATCTAACTAGGATAGAGGTAAAAAATGTGTTTATTGATTTAGATGAAAAATTTGCCAGGGCTATGCCTTAAAAATGTGGAAGATCCATTCTCAAATGATAAGTCTCCAATATATAGAAGAAGAAAGGAGGCCTTTTGGCACCCTTTTTACAAGTGACCCATGTGCTTTACAAGTGTCGGGAAGAGTAGTCCACTTAAACAACAATGTTGTGTTGGCCCTGGCTCTGACTTCAAGCATTTTTTAACACATGCCATGCCATTTCCCCATTAACCAAGATTTCTCCTTGAATGCACCTATGCGATTTGTCTACTCATAAATGTGAAATGAAGAAAATGGGTCACACAACTAGTCGTTTGCACCTTCTAATGGTCAATTTGTAGACATTATTTCACCTACTAGGGTAATTTCTTGAATCGATGCCTCCCTTTGCCACTTAGACTATTTGCCTACTCCTACACTTGGCACTTTTGTATTTTCCCTATCTTGTCTCTTTTTGGCTCTTTTAGCCCTCAGGATATCTCTAGGTAGGTCGCTGCATTCCTTGGGCTCCTTTCATGATTGGCACTTGGGCATTTAAAAAACCAATGGATTTTTTTACTGGCTTAAATTTGATGTTTGCACACCTGTCATCACTTGAAAACCAATGGCTAGTTCGCCCTCTTAAATTTGATGGCTTCCAAGACATCACCATCCTTGGCTATTTCCTTTGGGTTCTCCTACTTAGCACCTTCCTAAAGGGAAGGTGACCCTTTGGCCTTTAGAAAGTGCCCCTTTATTTTGGCCAAGAGTCCCCTATAAGGGCACCTGCCCTTTGGGGTCCTTCGGCTCTTTGGTGGGTCTCTGCATTGTTTCAAACTTTTCTTGTGGACAAAAAGGTCCATGGGAATTGGTTGTTTGGCATCCCCAAGATTTTTTTTTAGCCTTTTTTCTTGCAAACAAAAAGTCCATAATAATTATCCTCTTTTTCATTTTTGCACTTTAGTCTTTGCTTTAGTCTTTTGGGCAGCCCTTCCAAATTCTATGGGCTTTCCTCCTTTATGGCCTCTTTGAAGTGCCTTTGCCCTCCGCAAGGGCTTATTGAACTTGAAGTACCCTCCACAAGGGCTCCTACCCTTTAGGTTTGGGGGGCACCTCATTGAACCAACCCTTTAAACCAATCGCATTGAATTGGGCATTAAACTAGTTTAATAGTTCAATGCCACACACTAAGCTAATTGGACCAAAGGCAGTTGAACCATTTGCTTTGAACCACTTGCTTTGAACTACTCATTGAACCATTTGCTTGAACCAATCCATTAAACTATTTGATTGAACTAGTTCAATGGTTCAATCCTATGTTCCAAGCTAATTGAACCAAGCCTTTGAACTTTTCTTGCTCGCCTTAGTCGTTAAAAATGTGTGTTAAATTGGGACGTTGAACCTAGCGATTGAACCAATCCATTAAACCAAGTGATTGAACCAATTCAATGGTTCAATGCTATGCACCGATAAACTTGCTGAAGGGAAGAGCTAAGCCAAAGAATTGAACTAAGTGATGGACCAAGGCTGATTGAACTACAGATTAAACCAAGGCTTTAAACCAAAGCCGATTGAACTACCGATTGAACCAAGGATGTGAACTGAAGTGATGGTTCAATGGTTCAAAGATGCCAACCTTCTTTGTAAATTTTATTCAAACAAGAGCCTGAAGAAGCTTTGTAAAACCCATACTCTCTGAAACCAATTTTCATCTACCAAGGATTCCACTTGCTAAGTCCATAGAAAACCAAGCTCTACAAAGTTCGTAGAAATGGTCCTATAGAGTTTGTAGAAATGGACCTATAGAGTCCATAGAAATTCTTGGACTTGTGCAAAATCAAAAAATGAAATGGCCTAGAATAGTAGGGACAAAAGGGGACTAATTTTTGGCCTGTTGGGAAAAAAAGGTCAATAGTTAGCACCTTTGAACCATTGAACTGGTTCAACGCCTTCATTTCAATGCTTGGTTCAATTGGCGAGTTCAACACTTGGTTCAATCGGTGAGTTCAACACTTCAATGTCTTGGTTCATTGGCTTGGTTCAATGCATTGGTTCAATCACTTGATTTATCAGATGGTTCAATGAGCTTGGTTCAATGCATAGTTTAAAGGCTCGGCACACAGTGTTGAACCATTTAACCAGTTCAATACATTGGTTCAATGGTTGGTTCAAGAGGGAAAGGTTCAAAGGCTTGGTTTAATAAAGGCTCAGCATGCATTATTGAACCATTGAACTATTAAACCATTTTTGGTCCAATGGGTTAGTTTAATGGCTTGGTTTAAAGGAGCATCCCAAAGCTGAAGGGCAAGTGCCCTTGCGGAGGGCAGGAAGCACTTCAAAGGAAAGATAGCTGTAAAGGTTAAGTTTTTTTGAATTTTTTCCAAGGCAGTGAATTTCTTTAGTCTTTTTGTCTGAAGGAATTCCTTTGGAAAAAAAGTCTAAAGAAGTTTGGAAAACAAGTGGCCAAAGAGCAACTCTTGCAGACTTTTTGTCCATGGGAAAATGTCTGCGGAAAAAAGTCCATGGGAAAATTTCCATGGACAAAAGTTTGCAGGAAAATGTCTATGAACAAAAGTCTGTAGAAACCTCATAGAAAAAGACCCAACAAAATTTGCCAAGGACGGTGACGTCCCAAAATTTGTCAATTTTAAGAAGATAGATTAGTAATTGGTTTTCAAGCTGTGATGGGCCCGAGAACATAAAATTTTGTAGCAAAGGAATCATTAAAGGAAAAGATTAAGTAGAAGCAGCCACATGTAAACTTCCACCTGACTCTCGAAGGACCCTCTGAGTTAAGCAGATGCTACCACATCCCATTATCAACTTGGTGGAATCCACCATGTGACAACATCCACATTTCAAAGTGTCTCCTAAGTTTCAAAGTAGTAGACTATGACATGTGTTAGAAGTGGATGTGCTCTCAGCCAAAGAGCCAAAGGAGTAGTAAAAGATAGCTTAAGGGATGAAGGAGATAGAGGAGGCAAAATGGCCAAGTGCAGAAGCAAATGAAGTGATCCAATTGGTGCAAAAAAGTGTCTATTTAAGGAGTTATTCCAGTGGTTGACACAGTACCTACCATGTGATTATCAAGAGGTACAAATAGTGAATGATGTGACCTATTTTTATTTAATATGCATTGATGAGCAGGCAAACAGTGTGGCTCATAATTTTTAATCATAACAGGAGCTAACATAGCATTATCTTTATGTGGCTTCCTCATCCCAATGCTCAGAAAACACATGGGTCACTTGTAAAAAGGGCACCAAAAGGCCTCCTTTCTTCCTCTATATATTTTAGACTTGTCATTTGGAAAAGGATATTTTTCACATTTGCAAGGCGAAGCCTTGGAAAATTTTCACCTAAAATCAATAAACACATTTTTACCTCTATTTTGGTTAGATATCTCTGTGTGTGTTTGAGTGTCATTCTGTGTCTAGTCATTGCTTCTTAATGCTTCCATAGGTTTAACACCAACACACTTGGTATCTATAAGGAGCCATTTCTGGAGGTGACAAGGAGAGCTATAGTTGGAAGTGTAGAGATAGAAGAAGCTACTATATAGTGTGCCTTTCTACAACACCTTTGGTGAGTCTCTATTTTTTGTGTGTTCCATTAAAGCCTCCTTGTTAAGCTTCCTGTAACCTAGTCTTTTTTCTAGTTTGAAGTGTATGTATGTGTTTATCTGGCTTCAAGTGTGAGTGTGAGAAGGTTGAATCATTTGGTTCATCACCTCTTTTAGAGTAGTTTTATTTTCTTGTAATCCTTCTCCCTTTTCACCCCCCCATTATATATCTATATACCTATTTTATCACTTATTGGAATTTAGATGCATCAAAGGAAGGTAGCCCTTACCTAGAGACTCTCCCCTCTAGCTTTGCTAGTCCCACAGGTGAGAGGGGAGTTTCCATTATTGTGTGTGGAAGGTAGGAGCTCGGCCTGTTGCCTCAGGTGCAATCCACTATGTCAACACTTTGATGACTTGGATTGACATTTTTTATTAATTAACTTGAATGGTTTGACCCATATACTATTATAATTCATGTATAAATAATTTTATCATCTTTAAAAGTGTCCTTTTGACCCTTGGACTTCTCTTCTTCTCTTTATCTCTCAATCTCTATAAGAGCTAGCCATTTTGGCCATTATATTATATGCTCCATCTGAGTATGGTGAATCCATAATTATTTTTATAAATAAAAACTAATAATTATAACCTCTTATATGACTATTCATAGTGTAATTTAATTTAATTTTAAATTTTCTTAGTGAAGACTATGGATTCCTTAGCAAGTTGTCACATTCTCTCACCTATTTATAGCTTCTTCTTGTAGGGCATGTGATGTGTTATAGGAAATTTAAAATTATAAGTGAGTTAGTATATTTATTATTGACATAATATTACTCTTTAATAATCCTCATATATTTTCACATTCATTCATAACCCCATAATGTAACATTGATGCAAGAAGACATATATTAGAGAGTGTATATTTAGTTGTCCTTGATTTCAAGTTTAATATGCATATGGTTGTATGTCATCAATATATTTGGTGTATCACATGACTTAGGTTAGTTTTATTTCAGTTATCTCTCTCCCTTTTTTCCCCTCAAATTTATTTGTAGGTTCAATCCTAAGTGGTACATCAAGGGAGCTAACCCTATCTAAAGACCAACCTCATTCATTAGGCTACCCACAAGCCTGGAGGTGATTCCATTATGCCACTTGGATGAGGATATATTTTAATCTCCTCAAAGGGTGAAAATATAAGTGACAACATTCACTTTCTCTAGCTAGGATCTTGGGGCCTCTTTTTCTCTCCTCTATACAGACTGAACATAAAATTGAAATGCTCTCAAGGCTTACAAATGAGATAGATGGGGAAGATGGATTGGTTTATGGATCCTCAAGCACTAAAATAATTTGATTTATTCCACACATTATAATATTTAACTCCTCTTATAGACCCCTAACTTCATCTAAGTCATTGTATACTGTACAGATCTCTACCACTTAGAAAAATCCTAAAACCTACAAATTTCCTATATTTTCTCATGTTTTAGACCATAAGTCATTGTTAGTAGGTACTGGGAGGGAAAATAAGAGATATGTGATTCATTAAATCTCATGGTACAAATTGGATAATTTGAAAATACATATTTTGACATGTGTGGGGCCCATTAGTGGCAATTAAGTGTTGACTTTTATAGAAAGGGCCTTAATAGTGTATGAATCACCTTAGGTATGACCTAATGGGATTTATTTAAGTTATTAAAGGAATGGATAGTGGCTATTGTGTCATTTAAGGGTCAACTACAATCATATTAAGGTCAAATATCTCACTTTTAGACCATATACATGACCTTAAGGAGGAATATTAGATGAATACCATTTCAACACATATGAAAAGACTTTAGAACGTTTTAGAGACACCAATAAAGTTCCCATGCTCCTAGATAAAACTCATAAGACTTGAGATTAAGCCATTCCTTGCATACTTTTAATGCACTAGAAATTTTCATGATGACTTAATAGTTGCATCATTTGATCATCTCCACCATGGAACTTTTGAAATATTGAGACCACTTCAAAGCCCATTATGGGACTTCATACATGTTCAAATAATATGGGGACACTTAACACAAATTTTAAGTGTGAGTTAGGGGATAATCATCATTTTTTTATAACATGAATAGATAGTGGACCTGTTGCATCTAAAATGACAACTAGTGACCATGTTTTGGACTAACATAATCCACTAAGAGATATGACAATTATGTAGCTTAATGATGGACTAGGATTCATAAGGATTAGTTTTACCCCTTTCTAGGCCTAATGGTATAAAGTGGTCAACAAATAAAAAAATTAAATCAAATAAAAATAATGAGTTCCACCAATCCTAAAGGGTTTCCTAAGTCACATCTTGTGGCACCTACCATAGATCAAAGTAATGTCTATATTTCCACCTGCACTACCAACTATGGGATACTTCCTCATTCTTCCTTGGAACTTAACCCCTTATTTTCACTAGAATATAAGTGTGACCTTGATTACACAACTAAAATGATCTATTTCATAAACAATTTCCCTCAATATAGAGGAAATGATCCTACAACAATCTATAACCTCATGATGGGACGTCATATAAGAGAACCCCATTCACCTTCCCCTAGCTTTTCGCAAGGATCTATGACAAGCCCTTTATTTTCATCCCAACCTTTCCCCTATATTATTTCTCCTTCCCATACTTTGATTTCATCCTCTATGTCTTCTTATACCTCCATGCCAAGTATTTCTACAAACATGGTAGGTTTAAATTATAGTGGGGCTCTTCAAAATACCCATGTTACTAGTGCATGTCATGTTACTTATGTGTTTCCTATTACCAATGCTTATTTCTCTAATAGTACTTCTTATGCCACTAGTGTAGTTCATGCCACTACCTCTTCCCATTATCATAGTGCATCTTTAACTCTTAATACCTTACATAATAATAATACATCACATGTTGTGTCCACTAACCAAAATGCTACTCAAACCAATCAAATTCTATTACAAACACTTGGCCAAATGTATACACTTCAAATTAATAATGCAAATAAAATGATGAAAATGAAAAATCACCTAATACATATCCAAAACCAACCTTACCATGTTTAATTAGGATCACAAAATCCTAATTCCACACCCCCCTTAAGAATTCACATGGTAACTTCATACCACAACCCCCACTTATCAATAAAACTATCAAACATTTAAAAATTGAACCTCTAGTACCTCTAATTTATAACATTCACATAGGAGGTATTACTCCCACCATCACTTATAAGATATCTACGGATCTTAATTTCCATCTAAAAATATTTGATAACCTTTACAAAGATTGGGTTAAGCTTAGTGTTAAGCACGTGATATACTGAGAGGGGGGGTGAATCAATATATCATATATCTTATAAATCTTTCCCTTAACCAAATTCCATTTAATCAAACATTCAAGATATGCAATAAAACTCAAACAATAAACACCACACAAGATAGAGAGAGACACTAGATATAACATGGAAACCCAATGTGGGAAAAACCATAGAGAACAATCTCAAGTATATGAATGAGCACCAACCTAAATAATATTTGCAAGCACCAACTTGTAGGAGCACCAACCCATAATAGCACCAACCCCTTTATCGAGCACCAACCCAGCAAGAATTCATGAGCACCAACCCACAGGAGCACCAACCCCTTTGCCAAGCACCAACCCACAGGAGCACCAACCCCTTTGCCAAGCACCAACCTAACAACAATTCATGAGTACCAACCCACAAGAGCACTAACCCCTTTGACAAGTACCAACCCAAAAACAATTCATGAGCACCAACCCCTTTGTGTATACCACACAACTATCTCTCAATGTTGTTATCTCAACAAATGATAGTTCATTACAACATCTCTTTCCTCTCTCTCACCTTTGCTCTTCTAAGCTAGATATAACAAATACAAATCATATTCATCTCTCAAAATTGCTCTTCTAAGCTAGATATTACAATATCAAATCAACCTCTATCTTCTATATTACAAATGGCTTCTCAAGCCTTTATTTATAGCTTTCCAAATGACCTTTGGCCTTCCCCCTTTGTGACCCTTCAATTCTCATGGAAAATGGTGCCAAACTTGGATGACCCTTCATATCCTTGCCTTTGAAAAGTCATGTGGTGACCCTTCATGAGCAAAAATGGCCTTCCCTCTTTTGTCCTTATCTTGGTGACTTTTTGTATTCCTCAAAGTGTCCCTTCATGAGAAATTACACCCTTCCTCTTTTATCTTCACTTGGTGACTCTTGGAATTCCCCAAGATGACTCTTCATGGGAAAATGCATCCCATCCTTCTTTTGTCTTTACCTTGTGTCTCTTTGACTTCTCCATGGGCCCTTAATTTGTCTCATATGTAACCAAAAATATATTCATTAATATTAAATAAATATTAACTCACATTAGCCAAGATATATCTATTACAAAGAACATTAAATGCAATGGGGCCTTTATCACCAATAATGCTAGACCTTTGACATCAATGACAATATTTCCAATAATCTCCCCCTTTGTCATTAATGGCAACCTCAATCCTAAAACTGCCATATCTTATCACCTACATATCTTGTCATCTAAAAACATATAGTAACTCCCCCTTACTATAGCAACCAGTACCTATTCTTTGTACCTATTTCTACACCTATACTTGTACTTGTTATTCTCCCCCTTTGACATCAATGGTAAAGGGCCTACCTGGAGCTAACACTTAGCTCCCCCTCAACTGATGTTGAACATCAATGGCAGGAAGTAATAGAAATTAATCCCAACTCCTCTCGTCGATCTTTGAATGTGTCCTTTGATCGTGCCTTTGAGAAGATATCTGACAATACATACACATTGTTCCCTATCCTTTGAGCATCTGTAATCAACTCATTTGAATCTTTTCTTCTAATGTCACAACCTTCAGCATGAAACTTTAATGTGTATCCTTGATCACATATTTGACTAACACCTAATAGATTATGCTTAAGACCTTTTACATATAAAACATTCATAGTCTTAGTTCTACCATAATCCAAACTCAAAGTACCTTTTTCGGCTATCATGGCAGTGGTTTTATCTTTGAATCTCACTATACCACCATTGATCTTCTTTAGAGTTATGAACTTACTTTTATCTCCAGTAATATGCCTCGAACATCTGATATCAATGAGCCATGGCTAATCTTTATTTCTTAGATGCAAAGCTATTTACACCAACATAAAATCTTTAGGTTGTTTCTTCTGCCATGAACATGTCTGAACCTTCTTGATGAATGGAGCTTTGAAACTCTAATCCTTATTCTTGATGAATGAAGCTTTGAAACTCTGATCCTTCTTGACTGGCTCCAACACACTTCTACAATACTGAGATATGTGTCTAAAGTTATTGCACTTGTAGCATATTATGGTCTCTTCATCAAAGCTTGATAGAGGAGCAAAAGAGTTGTGGCTTCTACTTGACTCTACTTGACTTTCCTTCTCCTTATTTCTGAAATTGTTAGCTCTTTTTCTACATTCTAATTTCTTGTGACCATGTCCATTACAATAAAAATAATAGCCATAAAAATAAGACCTATTTGTATATCTCTGACATGATTACCTTTTGTAACTTTGTTCCCTCCTGCCTTCTCTGTTTAAAATGTCCTCTGTATTCTTCACTTCTCCCCTTTTTGTTTCCTCTTTTGTAAGAGTTTCAGCATAGCTCTTTTTCTCAAATCTGATATCTATCTTATATGAATTCACCTTTTGGCTCTCCAATATCTTATTTAGCATGTTAGTGCTATCTTCAAATTTTGAATCACTAACTACTTTATGATTGACTGCTTTCTCAATATCTTCTTTTGAAGAGGCAATTTCAATAACATACCTTTCACAATCTTTTCTTGCTATTTCGAACTATGTTGTTAGATCTTCTTCATTCTTCTTAGCTTCTTCAAAGTGTGCTTGTAGAACTTCAATCATTTCCTTTGACTCTTATTCATTTTTCTTAATCTAGCATTTTAATCTTTGATTCTTCTTCTCAATATCTTTTAACTCTTCTAGGGCACAAATGAGTTCTCCTTCCATATTCACTTCAGCTTCCTCTAATTCTTCTTCTTGATCATCTTCATGTATGGCCATGAATAGAATATCTTCTTCTAAATTGTTGACTCCACTATCTTCGACTAAGCTAGTTACCTTAGAATACAAGATCTTCTTCTCAAATCCCTTCTTAAATTTTCCTTTGAAATTCTTCCTCTATGTAGGCTTTTCTTCTTCATCATCATTACCCTTATTTGGGCATCTAGCTGAAAAATGTCCAATCTTTCCATAATTAAAACATTTAAAAGGTAATTTTCCTTGATATTTACCTATTCCCCTTTTCGGCTTGTGAATGAAAAGTTCTCTATTGTCATCTTCATCATCACTGGAACTATCACTTGATTCTTGAATCTTAGCTTTCTCTTTCTTTGATGTCTTGAAAGCTACTTCTCTCTTTGAGGGTTTATCTTGTTCTGTTCGCATCTCATATGTTGTGAGTATACCATGAAGCTCATCCATCTTTAGCTTGCCTAAATTCTTCATCTCCTCAATTGTTGAAACCTTTGCATCATAACTCATTGGTAGAGATATCAAAACCTTTTATACCATCATTGACTCTTCCAATGTTTCTCCAAGACCTTGAATCTAATTTATGATTTGATCAACTCACAAAAGACAACTTGCTATATCTTCTTCTTCTTCCATCTTCAAACTTTCAAACTGTCTTCTAAAAGTCTAAAGCTTAGCTTTTTGAACCTTTCCATCACCTTTGTAAATATTCTCAAGTTTTACCCAAGTTTCATGAGTAGATTTACATTGCATAACTTTAACAAATTTAGATTCACATAAAGCACATAAAATAACATTTAAAGCTTTAGCATTACATTCACTTGCCTTCTTTTCTGCTAGAGTAATTATAGATGTCCACGGCTCTTCATATTCCTCCACCATTTATTTCCATATGTTGAATTTGAGGGCCATCAAATAAATCTTCATTCTCATGCTCCAAAAAGCATAATTCATCCCATCAAACAAAGGTGCCTTATTTGTAGAATATCCTTCCTGTGACCCAGCCATCGTGCTTTCCCGATCTACCTTCAAGCTATAAAACTCTTTCCTAAGAAACCTACTCTAATGTCAATTTTTAAGCATGGGATATACTACGATGGGGGGGTGAATCAATATATCAAGTATCTTATAAATCTTTCCCTTAACTAAATTCCATTTAATCAAACATTTAATATATGAAATAAAACTCAAACAATAAACACCACACAAGATAGAGAGAGACACCAGATATAACATGGAAACCCAATGTGGGAAAAACCATGGAGAACAATCTCAATTATATGAATGAGCACCAACCCAAACAATATTCACAAGCACTAACTTGTAGGAGAACCAACCCCTTTGCTGAGCACCAACCTAACAACTATTCGTGAACACCAACCCATTAGAGCACCAACCCATTTGCCAAGCACCAACCCAACAAAAATTCATGAGCACCAACCCACAAGAGCACTAACCCATTTGTCAAGCACCAACCTCGCCAAAATTCATGAGCACCAAACCATAGGAGCACCAACCCCTTTGCTGAGCACCAACCCCTTTGTCGAGCACCAACCTAGCAATAATTCATGAGCACCAACCCCTTTGTGTATACCACACAACTATCTCTCAATGTTGCTATCTCAACAAATGATAGTTCATTACAACATCTCTTTCCTCTCTCTCTCACCTTTGATCTTCTAAGCTAGATATAACAAATACAAATCATATTCATCTCTCACAATTGCTCTTTTAAGCTAGATATTACAATATCAAATCAACCTCTATCTTCTATATTACAAATGGCTTCTCAATCCTTTATTTATAGCTTTCCAAATGACCTTTGGCCTTCCCCCATTGTGACCCTTCAATCCTCATGGAAAATGGTGCCAAACTTGGATGACCCTTCATATCCTTGCCTTTGAAAAGTCATGTGGTGACCCTTCATGAGCAAAAATTTCCTTCCTTCTTTTGTCCTTATCTTGGTGACTTTTCATATTCCTCAAAGTGCCCCTTCATGAGAAATTACACCCTTCCTCTTTTGTCTTCACTTGGTGACTCTTGGAATTCCCCAAGATGACTTTTCATGGGAAAATGCGTCCCATCCTTCTTTTGTCTTTACCTCATGGCTCTTTTACTTCTCCATGGGCCCTTCTTTTGTCTCATATGCAACCAAAAATATATTCATTAATATTAAATAAATATTAACTCACATTAGCCAAGATATATCTATTACAAACAACATTAAATGCAATGCGGCCTTTATCACCAATAATGCTAGACCTTTGACATCAATGAAAATATTTCCAACACTTGGTACTTTTAATGCCACTATACTCTTATCTAAATTGCTTTTAGGAGATGCTTTATATTGGTATAATCAATTGAAAAACCATTGTATTACTAGCTTATACGACTTGGTCAATTCACTAGTCTAGGAATTATAAACTATTGATCTTCCTAAAAATAGCTTAGCCCATTTTATAAATTATAAACAAATTGAAACTAAAATGACACAATTCTTCCTCAAATGATAGAAAAATTTGTCTAACAAATATGAGCATAATATGGTATATGACAACCTCTTCCACCTATTTACTATTGATATCCACCCTAAATTACAATATCATGTTCAAACCCTTTCTCTAAAAGCTTTGGAATAATTTCTTGACCAAGTCAAGTAACAATATTTCCTCATGTATCAATTTGAACCTCCTCAACCTACAATAGGAACACACATGCTTATTAAAAAAAACCCACCATGAAACCAATGATGGTGTTATTGACACTTATGACACCATAAAAACCATCTAAGTTATTTCTCAAAATAATACCATGGAGCATGTTCCTCCCCCTAACAATAATTCTAATCATAATCCCATATTTTATCACAAAAATCATACTAATGTGCATAAAATATTGTCACTATAATAAATTCAAAAATGTCTTCCAAGGTCTCTACCATGATATCTTTACCCCACTCATCCTATGAAATTATTGTATGATCTAGTAAAATAAATCTAATCTAGTTATCATTAAATCATGTGACATAAATGGGGATAATAAACATAAAACTAAAAATTCAAAGAATAATTCTACTTAAGACAATGTAAAGGTAATCCTAATGCATGGAGAGAGAAACATATTCATTAGCTAACACATGCAAATATATCTACTAGTAAAGAGGATAAAGATTTAGGAATACTCACCTTGAAGATTAACCTATTGATCCTTAATCTCTCCCTTGTCCAATGGTGATTTTCAAGAGTTTGTTGTGGTTCTTAAGGAGAACAAAGATAGGTCAACTTTGGGCTACATGACTTATCCTATACATCCAAAAGATTTTTCTCATAAGATAAGGTTCTTATCTTCAAAATAAGTATGGAACCCTAAGCAATGGCTCCTCAAGTAGAATGGTGGATAAGAAAATTCACAAATAAATGATTATTTCCACCTCTTTCTAATGAAAATGGTGAAAATGATGTGTTTATATTGTTATATCTGACCCTAAAACCTTCAAAAGTTTAACTAACACAGTTAGCCTAACCAATACTATTAGAAAGAAAATTAGTTAGGTCTAGACTAAGTGGGACTATGCCAACTTAGTCCTTTAATGTGCTCAAATTTTAGAATAGAGTAGGCCTAATCAACTATGTTTGTGGATGGTAAAAGAAAGTTTTGGCTTAGGCAGGTGCTAAAAATAGGCAATATAAAATAGTCAGTATAATATAAGTTGACATTTATACATAGAAATATATTTTATTATACTTTAAGTTATATTTTATAGTTATAATTTTAGGATGTTTGAAAGTAGTTTCAAACTTCTAGGATATATAATATAAATTCTAGATTTTGGAAGGCCTATTGGATTTTAGACATATCCATATTTTAGGATTTTAGGATTCTAAGGAGGCATAATAGAAGGTGAATGTATATAAACTCTAAATAAGTGATACTAATGGTAGTAATGATATAAATCTATAATAATATTATAAAGCACCAATGGATTGCCTACCCCTCTCTTGGTGCACCCTTTAAGGCATGTACTCAAAGAGGTTGAAAATCAATAAGTTCCTATAAGAGAGAAAGTGTTAGTAAGTGGTAAATTTAATAAAAATATTATGTGTATACAAGAACTAGATTATATTTAATTTAATTTTCATTTACTTTGTTAGAAATTATAGGACCTAACTAGGGTTATGGTGTGGTATTGATTGACTAGAGGCTTTCGAACCCTCTCTAGTGATATTATGTGGTAAGAGACCCCTTAGTTAGGTCTAGAAGATACATATTGGTCATGACCTCTATTGTCTAAATGTACCAACAATAAAAATGGATAGTGTGATTTATCTTCTCTAAACTAGGATTGATTTGTAGATCAGCTTCACTTTTCCCTATCATACACTCCTCTTACTAGGTTTACAAATCCATTTGGTCACATATTGAATCATTAAGTATCATTGGGAACTCTTTGATTAACCTTATTTGAGTCTAGACATTTTAATATAGGATAATTTTAGGCTGATCCTAGCCTATTTCGCATAAGAGGTACATGCAACTATGCCTTTATAACCCATGGTTGAAGGACACCCTTTCACATAATGGGTTTAAATTTTATAGGTGTCATAACTGAAACTCATTAGTTAGACATAAGTTTGTATTCAAAATAATAAATTTTTACATTATATGGACCTAAGTTATTGATATAAATAACCGGATATCATAATATTTAATAAAATTCATTCCTTGAATAAAACATTTTAACTAGGTTTGGGATACTAATTTTCCTAGTATGTGACAATGGTCATGATTTTCGATCAATATAATTCACCAAATAGGTGTATAAAAATTATATAACTATCAATTTTTATTCAAATCATTATCCACAAGTAAATAGAGTTGTTGAGTCCACCTATAACAATTTTATTTATCTCATAAATAAGTATGTAAAGAACAAACTAAGATAATAAAAAGTGTTTCTAAAATATGCAATATAGGTAGACATGACTAGGAATAAGCAAACCATTAAAGCTTCAAATTTATTATTAGTATATTAGTGGCAAACTATTTTCACCATTAATCTCAAATTACCAATGTATCAACTTATATAAGAGTATATTGAGGATAATAATAGGATTTGGTCTATATTGTTAGACATTGTCCAAATGGATGATACGTGAATGGAATCCTTACACAATTTCAAAAAACACCAAGATATTATGAAGATATGGTTCAACCAAATATCAAAATTCAAAGTTTTCATAATTTTAGATTTAGTCCTCTTATGAGACAAATCACATGAGAAGAAATTTTAACATGATAAGTTCAATCCATTATAGATTAGACCATATCAATGTTGACCCCTAAAATTGGATAAGTGTCAAAGATAAATGTGTGAAATTAGGAAATAAGTGAAGGGATATTAATACCAATAGATGAGAATTGGCATACGTAATCTAAAGTAATAACCTATGTATGTGCCCAAAAAAAAATGATATATAAACAAGGACCAACCTTTGAAAATCATGTTGACATGTGATAAATGAAAAAATAAAGGACATAAAAAAGTAACCACATGGACCCAAGAACTGTAATGATAATTATGGGGGAAGATGATGAAATTAAGATTTGACATCAGATCTGAATAAAAGTTGTGAAACAATGATAAAAAGTGGTGATTTATGGCATTGAGAAATAAAAAACATTTAAATTATGAGATCAATAGAGCAGTGCAATAACTAAAAATGGTTTTAGTCATTAGAGTAAAAGGTTGAAAGGGGAATTAAAAATAAAAATATATTCTATAACTAAAGAACAATTAGGTTACAACTATTGTAAGGTTGAGATAAGGTTATTAATGTAATAATAGAAGGCTAGGTAGTAACAATTTGTAGACTATTGAACTATATAGAGTAAGTGTTGTATTATTAGCTTAGATAAGAGTGAAGGTTAAAACAAAGAGTGATATCATTGTAAACACAAATATAACCTAAAAATCATGTATAGTATTGTAATGCTAAGAAATTAATAAATAAAGCCACATAGTTGATTTCCTGATGAATGTCTAAGTCTAAAGTAGAATTATAGCTACACTATATTAGTGTTCCTATTTATCCATGCTTTAATAATCATCTAGTTGATTGATACCAAAGGAATACTTTTGAGTTAATACTTATTGTGATAAAATGGAAATGTGAATGTGCATAAGAGCCTTCAAATTAAAATACCAACCCACTCACTATTATGTATAAATAATCCCGACCTACCTAGGTTCCCCTCTTTACACCTTGAATGAGTGTGCAAGGATTCCTTACATGATATGCCAATGTAAGATCTAAATTGATAAATTTTGAGGAGTGTGTCTAGTTTTATGCACTCAATACTGATAGGTTACACTATGGAAGCATTTTGGTTCCTTTATAGGGGCAAGTTAAATTTTGTTACCATGATGGTGAGTGTACCTATTTAGAAGAATATAGTGATGGATAGTTAAGTCCTCACACATGTAAAATTTTCATAAATCTAGGAATGTAAGTGGAATGAACTTTATAAGGTAAAAACAATAATTTTAGAATGGAAGGATCAATCAATAATGAGCCCAAAAGGTGGGGTTATGATGAAAATCAACTAAGGTTAATGGCCGAGATGGATCCTAAGGAGAGAGGGAGTTTTTATTAAGAGATGTCATAAGGAACCACAACATATTAGAAAGACATGAAGAAGACTCTCACATAGTGTTATTTCACTTTTGTGATGATGAGATGAGTACCATCAAGTAAGAACAAGACTTAGAAGATTAGAGGATTGGGATTTATATCAAGAAGCTACCATATGAATGATCATATCCCCTCAACCTAATGTGCATGATTATAAGAATAATTTGAAGCATAGGAGTAATGCCAAGACACTAAAATTTTTAAAACATAGGTATAAGAAGAGGCCTTTATATATTAGTTAGTCTTGTATCCACTACTTGACCCAATGGATACATAACTAGTACCTTAATTAAATAATTTTTAATATGATATGCCAATCTTAAGATGGGATATAGGTCCTTAGACTAGTGGCTCAACATATATTAGAGAAACAAGAGTTAGAGGATCATTTATGGCCCAATAGGAACTCCAAGTTTCCATGGGAGCCATTGTGAAACCACATATAGTACTAGGTGGATCCATTTCATAACCTATAAGGAGTCATGGTGTAGGTGCACCCTCAAGTGGTGTGCCATTGGTAAAGGTTTTTTAGATATCAATCACACCTATGCCTACCTCAAAAATATACTATAGGATGAACCTGTGCCTACTTGAGTATCATGGGGTTGATAATTCTATTGAGCATGTTCATAAGTGTTAAGCAATTTAGTGTGTGAAGGGAGTTACTTCTAAAAATAGAGTGGCTTAGTTCACTACCACCTTGTTGGACTATATATATACTTGGTATATAAAGTTGAGTCCTACTCAAGCCATCATGGACTATGATTTATTTAAGGATGCATTACCAAAGGAATTTAAAATCCTAGAGATTGAGTAGGAGAGCATCACTATGTTAAAAACCATCAAATAAGAACCAAGAGAGATAATTCTCACCTATGATGTTGGGTTTAATACCTTGGTATCTAAGCTCTCATATGAACTTTACCCTATGAAACATGATTAATGGCTTTTAAGAGGATTGCTTTACTTGATTTAATATGCCCTCTTTATGAGGACATTTTTTGAACCTTGAGAGGTACTATAGGCTACACTAAAATCCAAGGTTATTGGCATAGAGGTTACATGATTTATCTAGGTGATAGAGTTATAGGTAATAATTATGTAATTGTTAATGCAAAAAAAAAGTCCAACCACATACAAACACATTCCCTAGTTTATGGTGCATCGATTGTAAGGTGTAATGGAAAAATTAGAATAATTACCCTAGGTGTAGTCTGCACACCTTGAAAATATCCTAGGAAGTGTACCACGAGGACCATGATACCCATTACTAACCTATTCTACAACACATAACTAAGACCAGAATATCTCTTTATTTTAATATATATGATTCCTTCACCCATAACATTGATGATTATTAGCTGATTAATGAATTCTATGAGGTAAGGGAACAATATGAAAAAAGTTATAATATCCTCAATGTATGGGATAAAAAACCTCTATTATGGATATCATAGACTATGACATGGAAACCAAGGTCACATAGGAGGATGTAATACGGGTAGGTATCCATAGTGATTGTGTCACAAATGTGGTTTGTTAGACCAATTTTAGTGAAATTGCATCCAACATCCCACTTATGTGTATTGTCATGGTGCACACAAGGTTGAGGATTACCTGGACCTATATTCAAGGATCACAAAGAAAGGAAATCCTAAGAAATGGATTTTGGATGATAAAATGTGCATGTAAGTCAAGGGTAAATAGAAAGAAGGAGAAGAAGAGTGATGGATGAAAAGTTGAGGGGTTGGTGAGTAGTAGCATGAGTGATCCAATAGTGAAGGATCCCAAGAAGGAGACTAGTCCAAGGTGTGATATTTAGTGTCAAGGAACTAAAGTGGCATATGCCATGCCTATCCTTGTATCTCCCCAAGATGGATCACAACACATAAAAATGATTACAAGAACCATGCATGTGATCCAACACTTGTAGCACAAGCATAAACTCACTTAGGGGATGAAGGAGAAAGCTCAACTAAGACTCTAGGCCCATAAGGATAAATTTGGTGAGATTAATGAATTGATATCCCTTTTATAGTATAAAGGGATGATTCCCATGCTAAAAAAATACCTAGTATAATGCAACCACACATAGATAACAAATATATTGATTTCATACCTATTACAAGGGCATGAGATAGAGACCTCCCTAAGAATGAGTTATGAAAAAAAGTTGTTTGTGGGTATTGAGATCAATAGATGATTAATATGTGACATCATGATGGACATTAGCACCAAAATGAATGTAATTAGAAGAGATGCATGATGGAAGATGGGAAGTATCACATTACATCCATTGCCTCATGTCTTTAATATGACCAAAATGACCATAGGACAAATTATACATGATGATAACATCAAAATCATGGATTTTAATTTCATTTCTAACTTTGATGTGATCAAGATTTTAGAGGAAGATAATTATCCTACATTGATAGGAACATCATGTTGTTATGACAATAATGTGGATCTACACTTCAAGTTGTGTTATATGATCTTTGAGAATGAAAACAAGTGGGTGGTGATCTTATTAACCAAAAACCAAGGTTTTATGTACATTAAATGTGTGGATTCCATAGATGAGTACAAATTAATTTGAAACATCACTAAGGAAAGTATAGGGCTAGGTGGGAAAAACACCCTAAAAGGGAAGGTTGTGAGAAATAACTTATAAACCACAAGAGTTATTGGTGAATAGTAGTTACAAGATACATATGATGCCACTAGGAATAAATATGGGGTGATCCATTTGAAACTAATGTTTTAACTTGAGTGGGAGGTCATTCACACAAAGAGCACACCATCTTATAGAAGGTCCAATTAAAGGCATGTAAGGATAAAATTACACCCATGACTCTATAATGTACAAAAGGACTTGTGTACCCTAGATAATACTTCCACTAATAATAAGGTCTAAAATTCACACACCAGACTAAAAAAAAATATGAGGGAAGTCTCCATGTCAATGTTGTTGAATGTGTACACTACCAAAATAATT
The DNA here is from genome assembly GCA_037957365.1 of Torreya grandis. Taxonomy (NCBI): domain Eukaryota; kingdom Viridiplantae; phylum Streptophyta; class Pinopsida; order Cupressales; family Taxaceae; genus Torreya; species Torreya grandis. The sequence goes on from JARHVA010001620.1 coordinate 2,632,720, forward strand.
CTAAGGAATAATATATTGGGGAAACCTTTAGTTAATGATAAGGTGTGGGTGTCATACACACCTATATTTATGACAAAATAAGGTGCCTTAAGTTCACATAGAATACCATTTTTTATAGGTATATTCCACATGAATGAGAGTAATAATTAGTTTGTGGGATTGATGGGCTATGGATCAGGAGCTAGTATTCGTTGAATGCCATTAGGGTGTTTTGTTAGTTATCAAATTAGACTAGCCATGTAATAAGGCATTTCAAATCAAGTTTTAATAAGTATTTTTAATCCATTTTATTTGAGTGCTTTATTTTTATAGGTTTAATGCATAGTAGTTGCACACAAAAGGTAAAAATATGCATTCACCTATTAATATCCAGTGAGGTGAGTTGAGTGGTGATGATTTTAAAGTCATAACCATTAGATGTCTAAGTATTTATAATGAGGTTGAGAGTGATTTAAAATTTAAAAAATCACCTTGTTTAACCCAAAAATATTTTAAGATGTGCAAAGGGCACCAAGATGAAAAAAATAAGCACTACACTAGATGACTAGGTGCAAAATTTAGTGTGGGGTAGGTGGTTGCCCATAAGGCAAAATATTATCATAAATATAAGGAGTACATGAAATTATCTAAAGGAATGAATGGTGTGCATAAGAATAATTAGTATGGAAACATGCAAGAAAATTCATGAAGGACAAAGGATGATAATACACAGATTAAGTTGGCATGATTATAAAGTCAAAGGTATAAACACAAAGTGATAGATGATGATCCCAATGAAAAAAATGATAATAAAATAATAGACCAATTAGGTTGAGTGATAAATGATGGTTATTGGATAAATTTATATGAAAGGATGATGGATATAAAGGTTGATCTAAATTAGTTACTCTTAGAGTTGATCAGTGTAAGAAGTGACTCAGCTAGGGAAAGATAAACATGAAGGGGATCAATACATTATTAAGGCATTTTGATCATAACTATTTTCAAACCCAAGGTATGACTCAACTAGGATACCCTAGGTATAAATTATGAGAATAGGTGACATACCTAATATATGGATATTTTTTGACCTAGAGACTAGATCAGATGGTAGACTACTCCTTATAGCTATAAATACAAGGATTTGATCCATGACACAAGCTGCTAAACACAAATTATGATGAATGAGGATTATATCGAAGGAGGTTTATGATGGAGGGGTAAAAAATGGTAAAACTAGGAATATATTTTATTGGATAGATGGTGGATAGAGATGAGAGGCTCTTATTATGAGGAGAAGCTGAAAGGATCATAGGGTAGAGGAGGAAAATAGGTTGAAAGGTTGAGATTTGAATACTACATATATGAGAGCCTAAAACTGAGATATCAAAGGCCCCACACATGTTTATTTTTGTGTGGGATGTTGAATCAAGGAGGCTATGAGATATTTAATCCCACTTCTTAGGGTTTTTACAAGGAAATTAGGAATATGCAAGAAATAAAGGAAAGGTTAAGGATACAACCGACTAGGTGGAGTAGTCAATTGGAAAATGACTCATGGAAGAGTCAAAAGCCTCCATGAAACATATATGGGTAGAGGAAAAAAAATTTAGATAGTATTTCTAAATTATATATCACCTCAGTCTTGTACACTTGAAAAACCTATGCCTTGTCTATTCCTCTTAGTTTTAGACCTTTCCTATTCCCACAAGTCTTGTATCTACTCTTTCTTGTGCCCCTTGGCTTATCTCTTAGTTTGAATAGTCATATATTGATTATGAAGACCTTATATCTTACCTAAAAGGATTAAAACCTACTTATATTATGCCTTTACATATTCTAAGCCTGCACCTATTTTCCTACTTGGACACTTGCATATGGAATAAACACCTATGATGATGTAGGTATCCTGGTCCAATGTAGGTGTCTAATGCCCTAAAAGTCAGCTAATTTTGAAATGAAACATATCATAATGGTCATCTTTAGTGATTTAATGTGAGATATTATCCAAAGGTATTGGTACAAAAATAATATCAAGCCTCATTCATTCCTCACCTATAAACTTCTTACTTACTCACTAGACAACTTACTAGAAGTAGTCAATCAAGCACTCAAATGAGAAAAGCTCCCATATTTTATCTTATTTACATATTATTAATATGTACAACACATATACAATTTTTAATTACTAAAGGATTATCTCAATATCTATATTTTCCAAGTTACAAGATAGGTCATTATTGTACTTGATTATCACACATTAAATGATTCACACACAAGCCAACATGTAGGGTAGAACAACATAATTCTAAGGCCCTATTCAAATTATTGGATATATAAAAAATTATAATTAAAAGAGATTTATTGGGGTATCTTGGAATTATGTTCCCACTAAACCATTTTTCCCATAGCCACTATGAAGATGAAAAACTAAGGTTTTATTATTTTACAAGGAGTGAAAGACTATGACCCAAAACTAAATGCACTAGAGTGAAGGTGAAAAAAACCCATAAGCATCCAAGTGGTCACATTATATTTTAATAGGTATTCCATATATGACACCTATGTTTAACATAGACACTAGCCTTGACATAACTATCCTAGGCTAACACAATTATCCAAGACTACAAAGGCATAAAATATAGAATTTGGTGATTATTCCAAAATACTCTTCCAATTTATTTCTTACCTATTATAGATCCATATTTTTATTATCATAATAACTAGATAACTATATTATTTTTATTATCTATCATATCTATACTTTCCATTTTTATCATATCTCAAAATAATAAATTTAGAAAATGTTTTATATAAGTTTTTAAATTAATTTTCCTATTATAGAGATAGTCTATCACCCTAGTTCCCTATGATATCTCTATCCTCTTTAACCCTATATTCCATAATTTATATTTTAGGGTTAAAAATTTGGTGAACCTAATTTGAAATCATTGATCTTCCCCTCCTACCACCTAATATGTCTCAAACTAATGAGGAACCTAATCCCTTGGTCCATGATGATACCCATGTTGAGAATGAGCAACATGTTGATGAAGTTACCATATAGGAAGATTATAAATATTAAAACCATGAATCTAATAAAATCAATGAACACAAACAAATATATCATGAACAAGTGCAAGATATTGCATTATTTCATGAACATATTCATCAAAACCCTGAATATCTTGATGAAATCATAAAAACATATTAGAAAATAAAAGATAAAAAAGTATAGATGACCAAGTGGGTCCATGTATTGATCATGATATTCAATTTATGGGTCATACCCATATAATAAAAACCCTTCCCTTGAGCACATTAACACTTCATACTTATAGTGGAGGCATATATTATGTCTTCCAACATTTATTTCCTGAAAACATTATTGTTACATCTACCATGGAATTACCAATTTATTCAACTCAAATACTAGTTTCAATGCCTATAACTACTCAAACCATGTTATTCCCCATTGGTGACTAATCAACTTGCTAATTTAAACCCAAATGGGTATACAATTCAAACACTCCTTCAAGTTATAAAGACCTTGGAGGACAAGGTTATAAACATTGAACAAGGCACTTTAAAGTCTCCTCATGCTATTGATTCCCAAGATGTGTTGCATAACCTTCTTAAACTTGAGATATATTTGTACCCTTTACCAACTAGTTTTATTGTACCTAAGTTTCCATTTTATTATGGCAAGGGTGATCCTAAGTAGTACCTTTGATCTTTCAATGTGTCATGTTTTGATTATGCCTCCAATGATAAAATTTTGACCATTTTATTTCCAAGGAACCTCAAGGATTATGACTTGAGGTGGTTCTATGATTTACCTCTCTAGTATATGAAAGAATTCAAACCTATTATAGATCATCTTTTGGAACACTTCTCTATTAACATTATCAAAAAGGTTTCTAATGCCCAAATTACAAAAATTAAAAAAGGAAACAATGAACCTATCAATGAATATGTCTTGAGGTAAAAGACAATGTTGGTTAAAATGAAAAATATTATGAAAGATAACTTTCAAATATCTTCAAATAAAATTTTATTGCTCCTTTACATTATTCCATCACTTTAAAAAAGATTAAATCCTTTGATCACTTGTGTCATGCTATGTGGGATCATGAAACGAAACTCATGTCATTGAACAAACTTATGTAGCAAACACAATGACTATATCTACATCCAATGCCAAGTTTACAATCAAACCAAATTATAAGGTAAAACCTCCTAATCCTAAAAAATAAATAACCATAATTATTAATATAGTTTCATAGTAGTGTAATCAACTCATTTTATCTAATGCACCAAGGAAATAATTTACATGCTTATCTAAGTCTCCCACTTCATTATGCCCATGGCTAGTATAATGCCATCTTATATCTCTCCCTCATCCTATAGAGATTCGTAGAAGTTGGCCTCTACCCAAAGGATATGATGCGAATTATTATTATGATTATCACTAGATACTAGGGCATTATATGAACATATGCTTTAACTTAAATCATAATATCCAAGCCCTTATCGAAGACCAAAATTTTTAATTTGATAATCCTCCAAAGGATCAGATTCACAACCTAGAGATCACAAGAAACATTAATTATTTCACAATCCTTTACAAGACCGTTATAAGAAAGAACTAGAAGTGTAAATGGCATACAATGTACATCCTCCACCACATTATGGGCACCCATTATTTGGGATTATTTTTACTTATAAATGGAATATACCTCTTATGATTTAAAGGCATTTTATCACCTTTAATGATAGTGATATTAAGGATGATGATTCAAATATTCATTCTTTATTCATTAAAGCATATAGTGATAAACAACCTATATATAATGTTATGATTGATAATGGTGTAAATGATAAAATTTATAACATGAAATTACTTATGCACTTGGGTTATAATCATCATGATTTAAAACCTTATACAAGATCAGTTAGAGCATTCTATGGGACTTCATAATAAGTTATTGGTTAGATTGACTTATCTTTACAAGTGGGCCTGCACATGTGGTTACTACCTTTTCAATTATAACTTCCATAGGTGTATTTGATATATTATTTGGATAATATTAGATACATACTCTTCAAGTGGTACCTACTATAGTGCATGGGTGTGTTAAATACATTCATACCAATCGGGTAATTATAGTTTTTGAAGTTTTATATGAACATCCTCTTGAATAAGATAAATTTATGCCCATACAATTAATTATCAATCCTACTAAAACCAATCTACTACAAAAGGGTAAGAAAAAGGAAGTTACCTTTACTATGTGGCTAGTAATTGAAGGACCATTACATCAAAGATGCACAGTGGTCCAGAGAATCCTCATCTACTATGCACCATATTCAGATATCTATAACACCTACACATGTTCCTATTACTATTGTTCCAAATAAACCACATGACACTCAATTATGGGTTCCATGAAACCTTACTCCTATTAATCCTAATGTTGATTCATGACCATAAATTCCCATTATACATATGTAAATAATCATAGATCCTACAATGATAAATATTAAACCTATACATGCTCCTTGATAATGTCATTAGTTTATTACACCATGTTCATAATTTCCAATATTTTTTGTGAGGTGTCTTGACATGGATAAAAATAGGCAGGGTTTTTCATTTCCTTTCTCTCTTAAAAGGAAGGATATCCCACAAAGAAAATACCTCCCTAAGGTTTAAATATACCATATCTTAGTATTTTGGTTTTCACTTTGTTGGTTGATGTGAACTATTCCATTTCAATGGGATATGGATGGTGAAATTTGTGATCTAAGAATTTGACTCAAGAGAGGATGGTTAGTATGGTTTTAGTTTCAAAATGAAAACAAAATGAAAGAAACACACTAATAGAATAAAATCTCTAGGCCTAAACACTAGGAAGAGCTTAGTTAACAAGAACAAATGATAAACACAACTAAAAATTAAGGAATAAAATAGAAGAATTACTTCACCTTATTTGTATGCTCCAAATGAATTTGTAGTAGTGGCTTGCTCGGTTTGTGCTTATGAAGTCCTTGGTAATGGAAGCTTGTCTACCTCCATCTCTCCTTAACACCTTTGGCTTGTGTCTTAGCTTGGCTTGGAATTAATTTGGCATGGTAACACTAATTGAAATGGTTTCTTTAATATATTTTTGCATTATAACTTTTCACTAAAATAACTTTGCAATAATGTTGTGAGGCCTTTTATTTATAAATTTTTGCAAATGTCTAGAATCAACCTGAACCTTCCATCTTGAGATTGAGATGTGTGGTTGAGGATTAATTCAATTTTTGGAATTAAGTTTTTAATTATCCTCATCATTACATTGGAAGAAGGGGCAATTAAGAGGCATGGAGGGCATCATGGAAGACATTAATGAGGCATGGAGGGCATGAATCCTGATATTTATGCCATTTATGGCCTAGGGATGTCTTCCAAATAAATGAGGTCACCTAACAATGCAAATATCCAATATTCATTTCCAAAACAAATTATTAAACAAGTTTCCATGGAATTCTTGATTAGGCCCTAATTTGGATTAGTTATCTCTTAATCACGATTAATCACTTTATGCACAAATTACTCAAATTGATCAAAATGCCTTGTTATTAGTCCAAAATTTGACTAGATTCAAATTGGAAGTCATCATCAAATTCATTGGAACCATATTACCATTTAGGATGTTACCAAAAACAAATAATAAAGGCATGTGTCTCATGAAATATATTTTATAGGAAAGAGCAATCCAGAGCACCTAGGTGCAAAATTGGCATTTTGACTCCAAATGATCTGATCAAAGTTAGCTAGCCTAAAAATTGCATTGCCCTATTTAGGGATACCCTAGCCAAAATTAGCACTTGAAAATCTCAGTTTCACATCATTTAACATGTTTTAGTGTTTTTAGGCCAAATTGTGCATTTGGGTGGAAATTGGCCAAAAGCTTGAATGGAGGTTATTGGTGGCCAGATTTAGGTGTCTAAAAAATTGCCTTTAGATGATGGCTTAAGTTGTAAACACTCTAAGACTTCATTGGTCTACTATTAATCTATTTAATAGTTCTTAAATGATGATGGGTGACATTCAATTATTATGATTAAACATTAGAGGTAGATTACTAGTAATTCTAAACTAACATACTGATAAAAAAGAGAAGGGTAAGGAGGAAGAAAATAAATGCCCTACTACCATAGATATGAAGTGTCTAGTTGATCAAGTATCATAGAAACAAATCCTTAGCCAAGCTAGATCTAGCATAACTCTATCTAAAGGATGGTACGAGAGTCTGGGGAGAAGTTTTTGTGAGAAAATAACATAACCACCATAAAAACACATAGAAGATGAACACTTGAATACACAAAAAATTGAGTATAAATATGTTTCTTATTGATTATCAATGGTAATATTTACAACTGTCTAGTTATAGATTTCATTCTCATAATAGGAAGAAAAATAAAACTACACTAATAAAGCATGGAAAATGTTTGGTATTCTAACTATGGATAATCTAAACATGTTTGATCCACTAACTACTCTATTATAAGGGAGCCATCCTAAGCATAACTTCCTAAATCCTAAAAATACCATCCCTTATTACATAAAAAAGTTGATCTTATATAGGAACATAATCTCAAGGATTTCAAATGTAAATTCAAATTCAAATTCACCCACTAAAGGGTAATTTGAAATAATCATGAATGTGAAAGGCCTATTTTAGGTTCACTGGGGTGAATACCACTCTAATGCATAATGAAAATATCAAGAAATACACTAGACCTAATCAAGAATAATCTTATATGGGAGTGTCATTGAGCAGGCAGCTCAAAATATTTAATCAACTAAATGTGTGCCCAAAGTTGATGCAATCAAACCATGCCTCTTTAAGGATGATTTTTTATTTTATGCTCTTTATGTAATCCCATTGCACATGTCATGCTAACTATTCCCACCTTATTCATGATTTAATTGAATTATGATTTGATTCCACAAATCAAATTAAATGCATTGTCCATTATTGACCTCTTAATGGTTTTGATAATTATAGATATTAAATTTAAGATCATGCCTTGCTATATGTGCACCCAATGTGTCCTTTACCTTGATAGGTTACTTTCATGTGGATTCTTCTCATTTTCCTTATGCTTTACCCTCACTATGAGATTGGTTTTGATTTTGTGGGCCCCATTTTGACATTTGGTAGATCATCACCATCCATGGGTTTTAGATAATATATTTATTATTTTCAATGTCATAGACATGTATCCTATATATTTCCTCTCAAACACTTTGTCTTTTGTATTTTACACTACCATGCATTACTTCCTCAGCTCTCTATACTTTAGGCTAATGGTTAATGGTTTTAAGCTTTCATGCTTTCAGGCCCTACCCCACCAACGTTCTAAGGTTATAAGAAGCTACCATGTGGCATATTATTGGGTCCTAAAGACCATATAAGTAATAAATTTTGGCTCAATTTCTTAATTTCCCCAAGATTTTATGCTTCTAGATTTTTGCACTTCTATGCCTCTGTGACTTTTACTTTGAGTCTTCAAAAACTTTGTCTTTAAGCCTTTGCCCAAATTTTTTGACTCATTAATTATAAAGACCCAAACATTTGAAACTTTTTTTTTATGATTTGTGTTTGGGATTTGGTCTTTTTAACTTTTCTTCTCAACAAAATTTTTGACTAGTCTTCACAACACTTTCTATGAAGATCAAAAAACTTAGAAAATTATTGTGAAGTGCTTTGGGCTCTCTTATTTCTTCATGTCTTATGTTTGAATGTTTTGTTTTTGAACTTTCATGTAAAAATAATGACACAATTCTTTCAAAAGTGTGATCCTCTTTTCCCTTCTTCATGACTTCTACTTCTTCCATGTCTTCACAAATTTTGTCTCCATAAAAGTTTTGAGTAGTCACAAACAATTTTCATAGAGACCTTAATATTTGAATAATTATTAAGAAGTATTCAAAACTTTTATACAATTTCATCCATGAAAAACCTCTGAATACTCTTTTTCTAAAAATCATGAGGGCTAACTTTTTAAAATGCACTAAGTCTTTTGATTTTTACTTATCCCCTTTTTTTGAACTCTGATTGAACTTTTGGGAATCCTTTGATTTTTTTTTCCAACAAAGTTGTAACATTTTATACAAAGACCTATGGGCACATTATGAAAAGTTACATACAATGAATTTGGTTTAAAAAATAAAAGAATAAGGATTTGAAAACCAATGGCTAAGTATTTGAAAATAAATGGCTATGAAAATTCATATTAAAATGACTAAGTATGAAGTGAATCAATGCATAGACTTAACCATTTTGTTCAATTTATAAGCCAATTCATCCATTTTTATGAGAATAAACTAAGTTAAAAAGTAAAACCTTATAAAAATTTAGTCATTTAGATGAGAATAAAAATCAAAATAGATCAAATTGCTCGAGAAAAGGAGCAATAATACTCTGAAATAGTTAGATAATTTACATAAACCTAAGGTAGAATAGCCTAAAAGGAATTTTCAAATGTGTTTTCAAAAAATAAGTAGATAAATAGGCTAAGAATTAGCAAATTTATGTAAATTTAGATATTAAAAATAAATCACTCCTAGATAAAATCTTTGACTAAACTGAAGAAATGAAAATGCATTAAAGTAAACCCATTTAATCACTTGTAATTAATCATATAATAGATTCCATTGAAATATTATTTAATAAAGAAACCACAATGAACTTTTGAAATGTATAAGACTGGATTCCTAAGCAAAATTAGGGTCCTCATTTTTAGTGTAAAAATGGGGCATGTTATGTAATAAAAAACAAATGATGATTCCTATTGGGAAATACTCTTCAGTATTTTGGAATCTAGAATCTCTAATTTCAAAAGAAGAAAAAATTATTAGATAAAAGTTATCACTTAGAAAAAATCATAATTCAAAGACATTAAAGTCTATAATAACAAGTGATACTAAGCCATAATCTTGATAAAACCATCTGTGTGTGTGATCAAGTGATTGGTTCATTTATTTTGAATTCACACATCGTAATTCAAATTTGCATAAGGCCATAACTACTGAAGGAAAAATAATTTATAATTTATCTTGGGGGGAAGTGGTGTTGGCATTCCTCTACTGGTAGCTAGGCATTTATATCCCTAATATAGATACCTCTATTCCCTTCCAAAGACCTTGATATAATACCAACCAAGATGTAAACCCTATGGTGGAAGCTAGAAAAATCACTCTTTCAAGGATAAATTTAAATTTTAAATTTTATCTCAATTATTTTTAAAAGAGATTTTTAAATTCATCCATAGAAGGTTGGGGAGAAATCCATGGGTAAAATTAAATCATTAAGTTCATGATGAGTCAATAAAAACCAGAATTGAAGTAATGCTACATTTTTCTTGTATATATTTACTTAAGTGTATTAGATGGATCCAAACAAGAAAATGGTTGATCTAAAATTCAAACTTTTTTTTTACAAATCATTAACTTTTATAACTTAGGAAATGAACCATGTAATCATAATGGTGTCACATAAAAATTTCAAGCAAAATTATAGTTAAGATCTTTGAGTGCCACCTATATTACTATTACAACAACCCTTATTTCCTTTTATTTGATTAACAAGGGAACCATATGGCAAAACTAGTTGGGAAAGACCCAAAAATTAAATATAAAAACAAAATAAAACAAACCTAACCTAACAATAAGGGACAAAAAAGAAATAAAAATAAAACAAAATAGGGAAGGAAAAAAGAAAAAATATTCAAAGGAAATTTTCAAATAAGTACATGCTTAAACTAGTTAGACACCTTATTATTTAGGATTTTGAGAAGGGAAAAAGAAATATGTACTTAAATATTGTTATCCTTTATGATGGAAAATACTATCCCATTCACATTTATCAATGTTCTTCTCATAAAACTCAAGAAAACTAGGGCCTTTAGAATTATGCATCATTTTTACATCTAGATTATAGAAAAAATGAGGGATATGGTTTTAAAAATACCTCAACACATACATTATATTGTAGTGAGGGATAGGGTTGGGTACTCATACATACCTAGATGATTGGAAAATCCAACCTAAAAGTAATTTTTTTTTGACAATAGCTAGTAGATGAGTCACTTATAGGTTGCCCTTGATTACCATTGATGTTATGGAAGCATCTTGATCTTCATTTTTATTGCCAAGGATGCATGGGCACGGTTCTCCCCATGTTAATAATTTCTTGATCTTATCATCTGTGTCTAAAGTATGCAAAGGAATTCACTAAATATGTGTACTTTTAACTTTAATTTGTGATGTCATGACTTCTTCCTCCATGACTATGCATTGCAAGCTCATGCTAATTGATTCAAATTTAGGGCTACCCAAAAATGGGTGATCTTCAATTTTTATTTTCTCCAATCCTCTTATTTCACATGGAAAACCTAATTTGATGTTTTATTCTTCTATGTTACTCATTTCCAAAGATGGGGTGGGCATCATAGTACTACCACCAAGCTTTTTACAATCTTAAATAAGTTTTTCAATTAGAGGGGGATCAAATGCATAACATCCATCTTCCTAGTCTAGTTGATCCAACTCATCAATTTCATCTTTAGGATGGTTTCAAGAAACTTGTGATTCATCCTCTTGAGTACATAGCTCACATTTGATTTGATCATGTGATACTAGGTCACTCAATATAGTGGATGTTTTCTCATCATCAAACTCCTCATCGCTACTCTCAGGGATTATCCCATGCATTTTTTATTAGTAACTATCTAAAATAAATGGTAGATAATTGTCATAAGTATCAAAAGACACTTGACTACTAAAATCAATGAAAAAATCATGTTGATTACATATTGAACTAATAGAGTTAAATGCATTAATAGAGAAAGTAGGATATTTAGTTAATATAGTGGAGTTTATTTGATAGCATATCTTGGGTAATGTTTGGTTAAATGTCTTATTATAAGGCACAAATTATCCAATGGGATGAATTGCATGCAATCATATTGATGGATTTTATGGATGAACATTCAATTGTCTTAATGGGTATGAAAAATCAATATTATGGTCATGAGACATGGATTGTTCTTCAATGGTGTAAGTTTCCTGATAAGTCAATGCTGAGGATGTGAGAGTTAAAGGAGTCCCCTAAAAAATATAGCATTGAGGGGAAACAACATTTCAAGGTAAATCTCTGTGTCTACTACCTCAATCTATAGGAAAGGGTCTTTTAACCCCATATATAATTAATGAAAGAATTGGTTGAAAGCACTAACAAATTTATTAGATTCCATATAGTCTATAACAAACTCATGGTATAGGGTATCAAAACCGATGGCCCTCTAAAATGGATTAAGAATGAACTTTTAAAAGTATCCCATGTGTTTATACACCCATATGGTAGTATAATGTACCAGTCATATGCATCCTTATACAAATAATAAGGAAACAAGTGGCAAACCACATCTTCATATTGAATGTGAGTTTCAAAAATGTCATCCTTAAATGCCTAAATGTGTTATTTTATTATTAGAATCCTACCGTGCATGTATTTTGAGAAAAATGAAATGGAATTATTAGGCAGGTTATGAATGGGTCCTAGGATGTTTATTGGGAAAATATGCCCACCTAACCATGATAAGGAAATGGGATTAGATAAGAAATGACATATAAGTGTTTTAGGCTTAAACTTTTCAAGAAAGGCACTTTAGTTTTAGATTAGACAATCCTTCTAGTGAAATAAATGTTATGAGGTATCTTCGCATGGCCAATAATAGGTAGGGGTTTTTAGTCCCTTCCTCTCCTAAAAGGAGGGAGATCCTAATAATAAAATACCTCCCCAAGGTCTAAATGTACTAGGTCTTGGTATACTAGTCTTTACTTAATTGGTTAATGTGAACTATTCCATTTTAAGGGGCCATGGTTGGTGAAACTAAATCTAGATGATGATCTAAGTTGTAAATAATTTGAAAATCAATCAGTCCACCACTAATCTATTCAATAGTGCTTAAACAATGATGGAAAATTTTATAAATCATTGTTAAACATTAGAAGAAGATTGTTATTAACCCTAAACTAACATACTAATAAAAAGATAGAAGAGCATGAAGGAAGAAAAAAATGCCTTTTTGTCATAGAAATGAAGCTAAATCATCTAGTTAAGAAAATCTCACATAAATTAGTCCTTAGCCGAGCCAAACCTTGCATAAATCTAGCTAAATGATGGTGCAGGAGTCTAAAGAGAAGTTGATGTGACCAAAGATTAACATAACCACCATAAAAACCCATATAATATAAACATTTGACTACAAAACAAATTGAGTATCAAGAGGTTTCTTATTTATTAACAATGGTAAGATTTACAACAGTTGTCTACTTATAGATTTCAATCTCAAAACAATAATAAAAAGAAAACTACACTAAGAAAACATGAAAAATGCTTGGTTTACTAGCTATGGAAAATCCAAGCATATTTGGTTCACTAACTACTCTAATCTAAGGGATCCATCATTAGCATAACTTCCTCAATATTAAAATGGCAAACCCTTATTACATCAAAGAGTCTATCTTATATAGGCATGTAGGTCTGAGGAGTTCAGATGCAAATTCAAATTCACCCACTAAAGGGAAAATTACACAATCATCAATTTGGTAGGCCCATTTGAGTTTTATTGGGGAAAATCCCACTCTGACGCATCATGAAAATATCAAGAACCATGATATATAAAATCAATAATGAGCTTACAAAGGAGTGTGGTTGAGAATGTAACTCAAAATATTTGATCGATTGATGACATGCTCTAAATTAGTGCAAGTAAACCATGCCTCTTTAAGAATGAGTTTATATTTAATGATATTCACATGATCCCACTATGTATGCCATGCTAACTATTCCCACCTTATTCATGATTCAATTGAACTATGATTTGATTATGTGAATCAAATTAGATGTGCAATCAATTCTTGGCCTCTTGATGGTTTTGATGGCTAGACAGACTATCAAATTTAATATCATGTCTTGTTGTCTACATATCCAACATGTCCTTTGCCCTAATGGGTTACTTACACATGGATTCTTCTCATTTTCATTATGATTTTCCCATATTGTGTGATTGGTTTTGCTTCTATGGTCCCCATTTTGACATTTGGAAACTTGTCACCATCTGTGGATCTGAGCTATACAACTTGATTTTATCAACTTTATAGCCCTAAAACCTCTATATTTCCTCCTAAACACTTGAAATTTTGACTTTTATGCTACCATTCATCACTCCTTTGGCTCTTTTCACTTTAGACTAATGGTCAATAGCTCTAAGTTTTTGTGCTTTTGGGACCTACCAGAGGGGTTTTGGGGTTTTGGGATGCTATCACATGTCATCATATCAGGGCCTCACTAATATGAAAGGATTAAATTTTGGCTCAGCTTATTAATTCCCTTGAGCTTATGCACTTTTAGGTTTTCATGCTTCTACACCTCCACGTAACTTTTACTTTTAGTCTTTGAAATTTTATCTTTGATCCTTTGCAAAAAAAGTTATGACTCATTCATTTTGAAGACCCAATCCTTCAAAAAATTTAATATCATGATTTGTGTTCAGACTTTGTTCTTTAGAACCTTTTTTTTCAACAAAATTTCTAACTAGTCTTCACAACACTTTCTCTAAAGATAAAAAAACTTATAAAATGCCCATGAAGTGCTTCAAGATCTCTTCCTTCTTTACAACTTTTGTTTAGAAATTTTATTTTTGAGTTTTCACACAAAAGCATGACATAATTCTTGAAAAAGTGTGAGCCTCTTTTCCCTTTTTCATTATTTTTTCTTCTTCCTTGTCTTTTCAAATTTTGTCTTGGCGAAATTTCCAACTAGTTTTAAATAATTTTCCTTAAGACTTAAATACTTGAATAATTATTGAGAAGTCTTCAAAACATTTGTCAATTTTCATCTACATAAAACCTCTGATTACTCTTTTACTAAAAAGTGCAAAGGCCAAATTTTTTAAAATATGATAAGTCTTTTGCTCTTGACTTATCCCATTTTTTATGAATTCTAACTAAACTTTTGAAAAGGCTATAGAACTTTTATTTTGACAAAGTCATAACATTTTATCCAATGATATTAAGGCACAATACAAAAAGGCACATTCAATTAGTTTGGTTTAAAAAACCAATGACTAAGCATTTAAAAACCAACAAATAAGTATTTCAAAATAAATGCCTATGAAAATTCAAATTATAAAAACTTAATATAAATTGAGGTAATGCATAAACTTATCCATTTGGCTCAATTTAGAATCCAAATTCATCCACTTTTCTGAGAATCAAATAAGTTGAAAAGTAAAACCTTATACACATTTAGTAATTCATATCAAAATGGATCAAATTACTTAAGAAAAGGATAAATAAAAATTTGAAACAATTAGATGATTTACATAAACCTAAGGTGAAATATCATAAAAGGAATTTTCAAATGTGTTTCCAAAACACAAACAAATAAATAGGCTAAGACTTAGCAAATTTATGAAAATTCAGATATTAAAATTCACTCACTCCTAAACAAAATATTGGACTAAACTAAATAATTTAAAAGACATTAAAGTAACCTATTTAGTAACTTATAACTAATCATATAGTAAATCCCCAAGAAGACTGATTTAAACAAGCAACTGCAATGAACTGTTGAAAAGTATAAGACCAAAATCATAAGTGTAAAGAGGGTCCCAATTTTTAGTCTAAAAATGGGGCATGTTGTAAAATCAATAATAATATGTATGAGAATCATTTAGATTCTATCATAGGGTAGTCTCTTCACATATTCCAAAAATAGAAAAAAATCAAAGACATTCAAAAATCTATTTTCTTTTTAGACATCTACATATTCGATTGGCTCCTTGTCATCTATGTGTTAGTTCCATGTTGATGGATAGCTTATTAGTTAATTTTACATACACATGTGTTTCATGCTTCTACTTGATTGTGATATAGGCATAAACATATATATTATTTATGCACTTAAAGATGTTAGGATTTCCCTCTATTCACATCACCATGACATTGGGGGTATCCACCTTCATTGATCATGATCCTTAAAGGTTATCTCATTCTATGGTCACTTTCCATTATCATGTTTGACCTCGTATATGTACTTACACATGCCTTTATCCATGATTATATCTTTCATAGTGTACTTAATATGTTATGTACTTGAATTTTTTTACTAACACATTAGATCCATGGGATATTATGATATATTTATACTAGTTGATTGTGATTTATTTTATGCACTTCCTTGAGTATCTTGCCTTGATATTGTATTTCTTATTCAACATTTGAATATGCTCCATTATTTGTGGCCCCCATACATTTATTTGGTTCATTAACATTTTAATATGTCATTTATTATTTTATATACATTTAAATATGTCTTTCTTTCTTTTATGGAAATTTTAATAAGTCATCTCCATTCAATTGTGTGGCATTTGAACATACCCCTTGTTTGTGGTCTCCTTGGATTATTTCCTTTTGACTTGATTTTGAGTGATCTTATGTGTGTGTGCTTTATGTACTTATTGATCTTGTAATGTTACTATCTATAAATTTCCATAATATTTATCTTTCATCTTATGTCTTAACGTGATCAAATTCCATGCATTTCAATGATACATTTACCTAGATATGTTCTCCTACATGCTATATGGTTCTTTCAATGTTATATGGTTATCTTATCTTAATGAGGTGAGGTAACTACCAGTTTTGTATTATTACATCACTTGAAAAGGTGTACATATTAGTGGGGGCATGTAATAAAGGCAAGGATTCCACACATTCATAGTTTTAGATTCAATGGTGGCATGTCATAGAGACATGGCTTCCACACATTCATTGTTTTAGATATACAGTGGGGGCATGTTTTGGAAACATGTTCTCCACACTTATTAAATATTTAGCATGCCTATATTATAGTGGAGGAATGTTTTGAAACATGTCTTACACGTTGGAACTTAATAAGTTTTCATATTTCTCCATGTATAGTGGGGACATGCTATAGTAATTTTTAACTCACACTCATTCAAATTTACAAATTGGCCAAAACACATAGTTATATGATTCAACTACACATTTGTGGTAGAATTATATACATTGGTAACATTTTTGTACATAGTTTCAACATGAGACTTATTTAAGGTGCATATGATATGTAATGTTCCTAATATTGCAAAATCCAAATTAGTTTCAAATTTTAAACACTCTCAGGGACTATCACCACCCACTAAGTTTGAATTTTAT